>OZ007500.1:88424283-88775923 GCA_963931805.1 Microdon myrmicae
CGACGCACATATATATCAAATAAAAGATCATCCGCTACCATAGACAAACATAGTATTTATTTTTCACTCACGCCACTGTGTTTTAATCACATCTGGTGCGAACAGTTTACTTGGTGACAGTTTGTGGTGCTATGGCGATGTAGCTGTCAGCGGAACTTTGTCTTCGTGGTGTGCATTCCTTAGTGCATTAAATTCGGTTTGGCGGAACTTTCGTGATTTGTGGGGACGAGGTAGAACTCTCGCCCATTCTGGCGTCGCGACTTTGCCTCCCACAGTATTCTTTCGGCTAGGTCGACCACAACGAATCTGGCCGAGTTCTCATTTCATACGCTCCATGCCTTAGGGAATGTCAACGAAGTTGATGTAACCACCACAGATTTCAGCAAGACCTTTAACAAAATCTCATATAATCTCATCCTTTTTAAGCTGTCATCCCCAGGTTTCGAACCCCTATTGATTAAGTGGTTATCTTCTTATCTGAAAGATCGATCCTACCGTGTCAAATTCAGATCCTCCCTTTCCAATCCTTTTCTTCCCATGTCAGGGGTTCCCCAAGGCAGTCATTTAGGTTACCTCCTATTTATCCTTACCATCAATGACGTTGACTCCATTATTAAATACTCATTCATCTCCCTCTATGCAGACGACACTAAACTCTATAAAACGATCATTCTCCTCTCGACTCCTCACTTCTCCAAACGGATCTGGAAAGCTTCTCAACTTGGTTCCGTAATAACTGCCTCGAACTCGACATTGTCAAACGTTACTTCATCACCTTCGCCCGCAAACGTCCCCCTTCCCCGCCACGTTCCTACTTCCTGCTAAACCAGCAGATATCATCTGTACCTACGATATGTGACCTCGGGATCTTATATGACAGGGAGCTTAGCTTCATCCCGCATATTGATGACATTATTCTTAAGTCCAACTCTGCCCTTGGGTTTGTGTAACGCTGGTCTAAAGAATTCTCCAATCCTTACGTTTCCCGTTCTCTCTACATAGCTGTCGTCCGCCCTCTTCTTGAATACACCAGTCAGGTCTCGTCTCTAAACTACTCGTCCCATATTCGCAGAATCGAAATCGTGCAACGTCGTTTTCTGCGTTTTGTCCTCAGCGGACTGAACTGGGAAAATCCTCGGATTCTCCTCCCATACACAAGCCGGCTCCATTTGTTTAGGACCACAGTTTAGGAGCGCAGAATTCATGCCGATATCCTTTTCATCCACCGTCTTCCCTCAGGCACAATCAACTGCCCAAGCTTGCTCTCCACCATCGCGATCCACACTAACCCCCGTAACATACGAAACCCTCGTCTCTTCTATTTGCCCACCCAACACACTTCTTACGGCTCTAATGAACCCATTTTGCGAATGCTGAGGTGGGCAAACTCTAACCCACCTCCTTGGATTTCTACCTTACATCCACTGTACTCAATCTCCGCCTCCTCTCTTTCCCCTCCTGACCTTGCACCACCCACCGTCTACACCCTTACAAACCGTACACATTCCAACACATATGCCGTTCACTGTCGCTGTCTCACAAATGCCACATTTGCCACCCTTACATACACTTGCCCTCCTACCTCCCTTACCCCCTTCTCCTTCCTTGTTTTTTCTTCTTTTTTTTGTAATTATTTTTTTTAAACTTTTTTTTTAAGTTAGTCTGTAAGGTATTATATTATATTAACTTAAGCTTGGGTTAAGCCTAATAAATGAATGAACTTACTCGTACATCAAAAGCCCTGTTGTGGCGTGTTTGTGTGAAAACAAAATCCCTCCACTTAAAACATCAATATGTGAATTGATATAATTTCAATCAGTCTTGACAACTCTCTTCGTCTTATTTCAAGTTCATTCAAAAAACAAACGACCGAGTTTCACCAATTTAAGATTTTCCCACGGAAGACAGTTTCAGATTCCCTGATGTTCCCAGTGCACTCATTTAACTGATGGAACCTCTTTGCTCTTGGCAAGCAAAAGCCTGGGTGTTCGAAGTGACCATCAGCCTGGAGCCCGAGACACTACATCAATTCTAATTGAAGGCTTCCTTAAGATACATTTATAACCACTATCCAATCATTTAAAGCCTTTAAAGCCCTCAACAAAGCTGAGGACTCATACAATCTCTCTTGAATAATGAAATACGACGGCGGCAGGCAGGCTTATTGCCCACAATCCAATAAAATTTGATTGCCCTTTAAACAGTTCCCCCCACTGGGTGCCAAGGAGACGATAAGCACCATCAATGTGATTAACTTCAAACCGAATTACAACGTCGCCTCGTGGTGCTTCCGCTCCATACAGCCACTCGTTGCTTCCCCTGGTTTTCCAATTCAAAACGGTGGTTTTGCTGAAGGAATGCTTCTCTCGGAGTATATAATACGACATCTTGTTCTGCGATTGCAGTATTTGCGTGTCCACCTATCTAAGCCAACACAGTGTCTTGGAATGATGTTGGTGTTGCTCTTAAGGTTGCACGAAGTGCAAATGACTTATCAGGAAAACAGAAATAAAAATGGTTCTGCGGCATAATTCGCAAATTGAAAGATACCCGTAGCTTAGTGAACGTTTATTGCCTTTGGCCGATGTGGCATTCACCGCAAAAACTCACGTCCGTCCTCTTAGACCTCATCAACTGATGCTGTTGGACGTCAGTTCAGATACACTTTCTGTTTGGCTTGTGCCACAGTTTTCCTTGATTGCTGTGCAAAAGATGTGTCGGGGAGATATGACCAGCATTGCTCTGTTGTACGGGGTACCTATGATTTATGGATCCTTAGCCCCAGAGTGCTTCTTCAGTAACACAGGAGAGCGGAAAATGTAATACGAAACGTAAATTTCATGTAGGCATGCAGACACGTTTATAGCAAAGTCATCCATCAGACTTTCCACACGTTACCGTGCAATACGAGTATACCACCAATTAGTTGCCGGGATATGTTGTTGTTCTGACTGAATAACCCCGCGACCATTAAGCGTGGTCTTCTCGTAGGTGTTTATTCTAATACTATTATCTCGTCAACTTTTCTTAGCACTCTTGGTGTATTTCACCACCTTTTATGATCGGGTAGTATGGACTGTGGCATAGAAGCTCTTGTCACAAGGTGGGTTAAAAGCTCATGCTACGATGAAGGTCTGTTAAAATTTCTAACGGGACACCTTGTTCACTATCTGTTATTCCTAACATGTGTAACTTCGAATTATAGATAATTGCGGAATATTAATAGCAACCGATTCCCGCAACTTCATTGTACAGGTAGCACAGGCTTTTTGAGTCCACAAACTCAAGGTACGAGTATTGTTGCTGAAATGAAAAGATTGAAAATTGCCAACGGCGCTTTTTTCCAACGACATCTCAGTGTTTCTCTCCCTTCGTTATGTGGACTGTAAATCCGGCACTGGCCGGCCAAAGATGATTGGATTTCTAAATTGGTGAACTGTACTTCCAGAACCGGACTCTGGTCTGGACGAACGGGCGTTGGTGTCTTGCCCAATACAACTAATCTCGCTGGCGCGTTGTTCCTGGCCTCGCACCCGTGCAAGACCCATCCCAAACTGGTGAGTGAAGCAACTGGTTCGGTGCTATGAGATCCCAGTTGTCCTGACCGATAAGTATCTTAGGCTCCTGCTCGTAGGTGCTCCCATCCCTCAATCTTCTCTTTCCTCACCTTCTGCTTCGAAAGTTTGAAATTAGGGATGGTTCTTACCTCGATCGATCTTCCATTTCGGCTGTGGGCTTGTGGGGGTTCTTAAAGCTCACCTGAAGAACCCCTCATATTCGCAACTCATATTTGCACCTCAATCTCCCCGCATCAAAAACATTAACTTTCTCAAGGATAATTAATGCTTTCAACGCATTACCTAGAAATGCCTGAAAAGAATTTCTCCCACAAGGGCATTCTCGCATGCATCAATGCATATCAGCATTAGCAACCAAGAACCGAATCCTATATTGATGTAAATATTCACACTGGAATTCGACTCTGAGTTGCCATAGATGCCATATACAATTGGCATAGATGTTATACACAACCGTCATTGTGTAACCATCTAAATTGCTTCTCAGTGACTTGCAACTATTGATTCAGCTGCAAGTACTTCTCCCAAAAATGCTTCTTTGTTTGAATCTCCAAACAATCACCTACTTCGCGCTTAGCCGCCTGATTCGAGATCAATAGCATAAACAAATGCAAATAAAGAATCCGTTTCTTACAACGACAAAAGATACGATATACAAATTGTATGATGTATCCCAAACCTATTAGCACCTAGTGAGTGGCAGCTTATCTATTTAGGTGACCCTCATTACAGAACGATGCCTTAGGTCGCTTCTCCATTTGTTCTTTTTCCCTTTCGTTTATCCTTTGCCGAAATGCATCGATAAACACTGTGATCTACACGATCACATATACACATACATCACATCTTCCTTGTTTTCACCACGAGAGAAACACTTTCTCTCTCGAGGAAACTCACCCCATTAGCGAATGTATATCGCTGAGTCGTATTACAACAATCAATCAAGGCGGTCGGGTCAACTACCATCCACCGTACCGCGCGTCGGTACGGTGTGTCGAGTGTTAATCTAGTGAGTCGGTTGCGCGAACAATTATAATAAAGTAGGAATTAACAATGAGTGTTGCTGACCTTATCTGGTCCCCTTTACCATATATAATTATGTATTCAGTGAATTTTATGTGAAATAAATTGAATTCAAGACAGAGTAATAAAAATCATTCATGAATGGCCATCACGGTGTTTCACTTTCTGCACTGTGGAATTCGTGTGCTTGATGTTTTCTTCTTCCCTTGGTGATCATTCGGTTGTATTCGGCGGAACTTTGTTTTAACGGCGAGTGGGTTGATAGTAGAACTCTCGCCCATGCAGGCGTCCCGACTATCTACCCCACAGGCTCCTTTTATTCGCACTTGTACTCTTTGCGAGTCGTTCTTCCTGATGTCCAGTTCACCGACTGTCGAGCGCTTCCTGTCCGCCTTTCGCTCCAACCTTTTCGGCGATTGACGAGTCCAGCAACGAAATGGTGGATACCTCGTCAAGCAGAGCCAGTACCCAGACCGATCCCTTAGGTCCGTAGAGATCCACTGGAACCATCTTCAGGTATGCTTTAGTACCACTAACGGTGCGAATGGCAGTAATCACCTCTCGTCTGGTTTTTTCGCAATCATTGTTCGATGGGGAGATGTCATGGCGTGACCTTCCTTCTCTTCTTCGTATCATCCTCGTTGAAAATTCGTCGGGGTGGGGGTGACGTGGTGGTCTCTTGAGCACTTATCACACGGTGGTGCCCGGCAATCCGATCTTCGATGTTTGGATCGAAGGCACTTAAAGTAAAGCAAAAAGTCTCCCAAAGCGAGTCCCCAGTCCTTCTATTACCTTCTGCGGGTCCTCGGCAATGAATAGGAGACTTCTAACGGCTTCTCTCGCCCTTCCCTGAAGGGCTCTCCGAAGACGCGCCAAGTTCTACGCGTATGTGTATCCTTCGGCCATATCCTCGAATGATCTCTTGAAAACCAACCACTCCTCGCCGGCACCGTTGAAATGGGGTAACTCGATCATTTCTCTCGAGGGAATTGCTCCGGGGGGTGGTGGTGACAGCCTGGCAATGGCTTGGACCAGATCCTGGATGTCGCTCCTCTCCTCTCCGCAATACGGCTACTTGTCCTTGTGGGCTGGCTCCTCTCGCCTTTCTCCGGGCGGCCTCAGTTAATGGTCCCATGGATTGTGGGCGTTCTGCTCGTACTCGTCCTCGTCTGGCTCGCGTCGTCTGGCCCACCTCGTCCCCGGAACCTGTTCTCAGCAATTCAAGTCTCGCTTGGGCCCCTTTCGTCTTCGAAAGTGGCTCTCGCGTGGCGACTTCCAAACTTTTCTCGATCTCGGCCCGCTTTGTTGACCTTGCCGAGCTGCCTCTTGAGCCTATGCCTCGTGCTTTGATTTTGGCACGGTTGTCCCGGATCCTGTGCTCCCCGGCGACGCTGGTCTTCTGGTTTACCTCTTGGTGTGTCGAGTCGATCGCCCGTCTGTAGGTGTGGGGTTCAGGGTGGCTCTCCTTCGCTCCCGCCACGTGCGCTGATCTCCTTCTTCTGGCGAGCGCTCCGACAGGTCCGTCATGATCTCCTCCAAGCCGTGTGGGAGATTCTTCTCCTGTGGCGCTTACATCAGGTCCGGTGCCAACCGTTTGTGTATATCCAGTTAATGGATCGGCACACAATTTCTATGCTGGGTCATGTCCTTCGATCGCCGTGCAGGCGTAGGAAATTGTTCAGGACTTGTGGCCCACGTATCTGTGGATACGTAGGGTTGTTGACTCCAGGATGAATCTTACCTTTTTTTCAGGTGGAAAGGAGGACTTTGGTAGTTTGGCTATAGGTGAGTATGTTCCTTGGTGGAAAGACGACATCTCGACCTATAGTGGATTGTGTGGTTCGTAGAACCGCCACAGACGCGTAGCTGACCTCTGTCTGTTTTACAGATATTATCACGGGTACTGTTCTTCGGAGATTCGTGGTATTGTTCTGCGCAATTCGGTTTATATGCACTCCACAAGACAATTCGACGGATCGCACCAGTTTGCAGTTCATCTCCCGACGACGCGAACATACCTGGATCAGAACTTGGGAAAGCTGTAGAATTCCATCCCCGCACGAGTGTTTCCGGAGCGTTACAACCTACAACTGTTCAAGAAGAACTGTAATGGTTATTTGTTTGCATCGCGGGGCGTCGTGTCAATAAAAAAAAAAAAACTTCTATTTGTGATAAAGTACCTTGGGAGGTTGACGTATTAGCCCCGTGCCACGTTTTAAATGATCTTTAATAATGCTACCCTATCCTGATTGTTTCTTTATTGTGTCTGTGTGTGTGAGTATTTTTTCCCTTGAATAGGTATAGTTTTCCTTGACCAACACTAGTAAATGAGCGCAACATGCCAGTTTATTTACACGGGTTGAGGAAATTTTCATATGCTGTATGATGTTTCTATTCGGTTGGTAGCTCGCCATCTTTTACATATCGTGTTGCCAATCCCTCAAACGTAGAGTAAAGCTAAAACTTAACAACATACAGAACTGTGGGGGTGAAGATATGGATGCCGACGTACGACACGGGTTCACTATCACCCACCGACGGAAATCCCAGGAGCGACAAATAGTTGCGGGTAATAGCACCGGTAATGGTAAGCTCGTTTGTACTTGGTGTTTTTTATTTTCCGTTTCTTATTCAGAACTCACAGCCAAGGAACAGTCACCACTGAGTCAGTTTGGATCGTTTGCAGCTATTTTAGAAGTTTGATTAATCGGATCATACATTGAAGTTATTCACTGGTAGCCACCCACTAGAAGGTCGCAGTTCGGGCACGTTACGAGCACTTGGAAATCTGATGCGAAACTGTCCTCCGGGAATTCGAGCACCAAGGTAAAAGTAAATAAAAAGGCACTGTGGGAAATTTTGTTGCACAAGGTTTGTTTATTGGTCTAGTTTTTACAATAAGTTTTAGAGTTTAGATTAGATGTACTGTACACTCAAGTTTAATTGGCAAACCGCGAAATCGCCCTTAAACCACCGCCGCTTGGGTTATGACTCGTCTCCGCGTGTGTGCGCGTTGATGGCTATTTCTCGACTCACTCAATGAAGGCAAGAATCCATTCACCGGTGTCGTGGCAGTGGAGTCATGGCCAAGTGAACTCACTGCCACTTACCAGGAACGTGAAGAAGGGTTGCTACGCGTACATAGAAAATTTTGTTTCAGGGAATTTCTGCCGTACAGGCTGAATTAGATTCCTCTATTGCTGTGTATACGGAGAAATCGGTCTCGGAGGCATAACCAAGTATGGGCATGGGTTGTCGGTTAGACAAAGGAACATGGGTCTTGATCGTTGCGATGGTTGTTTCGTGGAAATGCAACGCATCGTGCTGGTGACTTACCAGTAAGGAGAATTGGTATTATTTCAAATGGTTTAGGTAGGGTGGGGGTCGGAATGGTTTTCGGATGAAATTAAATGCTGCTTGGTTGCAAGCGAGAAAAATGGTTTAAGTAAAATGGGAACTGAAATGGGTTTTTTGGGAAAACTAAGTACTGCTTGGTTGCAAGCGAGAAAAATAGTTTAAGTAGGAAGTGGGCCGGAATGGTTTTCGGGGGAAACTAGATGCGTTTTCGTGTAGATGAGGGAGATGATTTAAAATGTATTCTGTTGCAGGATTTGGGGTGTATTCTGTTGTAGGTTTTAAAAATGCATTCTATTACAGATTGGGAAATATATGCTATTGCAGATTGGGAAATGGATTCTTTGCAAGTTTGAGAATGTATGCTATTGCAGATTTGGGAATGGATGCTGTTGCAGATTGGGAAATGTATTCTTGCAAGTTGAATGGGGCGTTGGGGGTTGGTCTGTGGGGTGGAGAAGTATTGTCCCAGGCATGGGCACTCCGTTCACTTCTTCCCCATCATTCACTTAATGAAAGTTCCGGCAAAAGTTAATCACCAAATAAATGAACGAAACGCCGCCACGTTTGTCCACAACTTTGAGTAAAGGAAAAAGTCTTCGAAACACACCGTCCACGAGAAGTAAGCAGAACACATTAATAACAACTCCCAGGAACCGCTGCCGGGAAATTAAAAACACGGTTATTCTGTTGAAGTAAATGTTTTTTTCTTTTATTTCCCTTTCGTTATTAACTTGTTTTTAGACATTATTAAATATGTTAGTGTTTTTATAGTTCACTTAAACTTATTATTAATATTAAATTGATTTTTTTATGAATTTTAAACACGGTCAAAACACTCCCTTTTCACACGACCTACGCTTCTTCGCCGCCCGACGGAGAGCGGGAGCAACAACGACCGTGCTGGTCTGCGGATGTAATTTGACTCAGCGATAAAACCTTCGTTTGGGGTGACTTTGTGGTGTGGTGGTAGATATCCTCTCCACTAAGGATATGTATTTACTTACCACCAGAGAAACGTAAAGTCTCTCTTGGCGGAATAGAAAACCAGATCTCGTAATGGAGGTCATGGTGGTATGTGTGTGATCGTTCAGATCTGTGTTGTTTACCCATGCGCGAAGGCAATGGCAAAACAAAGCAGGCAGGCGGCAAGGACAAAGGGATCGAGAAGATCGTTGTCTATGAAGTGCATTGCGTCTAAATACGATGCTTCGAAGAAATATGGTAAGAGAAAAGATGAGACGATGCCCTTGTGTAAATGTACGAATAGCCATTCGAAAGAGGTGCTAATGTATTACAATACTTTATACAATGAGAATTGTATATCGTATCTTAGGTCGGCGGCCAAAACGAATCCCTTGCTTGCATTTGTATATGCAGGGAAATTCGTACCGGCAGAGAAAGGAATTGGAGATTGTTTGTTAGTGGGAAAACAAATCATTGGTTGCATATTATGCATGTTTACATGCGTAGGAATTCGGTTTTATGGCACTAGACGCTAGATGTGTGTATTGCTTTTGTCCCTTGGACAAAGAGTCTGCAAGATACGTGCATGTGGGAAGATAAGGGTGCACATGAGGAACAAAATTGCTTGGCAAACAATGGTGCCGGAATAGTTTTCGTACTTATAATACATGTATGCAAACGAATTATTGTCCAGCGAATTCTAATGATGCATTAGATGTGTGAACAGAATCTTTCAGGAATTTTCATGTAATGCGTTGAAAGCATTAATGTCCTTGTAGTAGGAAATGTTTTTGCTGGGTGGAGATTGCGGTGCAGGTGTGGGAAAGTTGGAATTTCCCTGGCAGCCGAAGGTACCGAATAGGTTTTGGGGGTCCTGAAAAGGTAGAAAAGAAATCTTACAGGGAATTGCATGCGAAGAGATGCATGAAAGGTAAGTTTTCTTTTACAGAGACTTTTAGATTTTTAGAATTTGATAACCTAGATGCGTAAAGCACTTAAGGTGCTAATGCGCTTGCATTAGCGAAAACTTATGCCGATTGGGATGTAGTTAGGGGGGTTTTTCAGGTAAGTGGTTTGGCGGAACCGCCACAGGTTTTCCGTGTGATATAGGGAACCCCCACAAACCCTAACCCATGGGAGAAAAAAAGTACGTCAAATTTTCTGGTATTCTGGGCATCATTTTGTGCAGTCTGAAAAACTAAATTGTTAGCGGAAAACTATTCTCAATATCCCTCAGTGAAAATCATCCTTGAGCAAACATGTTGTACCTGCTCTCTTGGGTTTTCGAATCAGCGATATAACACGTTCTATAAATATCGACTTAATGAGTCTTCCATAGGTGATCTCTTGCTACAAATTGCCTAAATTAAAAAAGTCAGAAAACCCTCACTCAAGTTATAAGTAGAAAATATTAATACAAGCAGGCAGTGGATGTTTAATTTAATAAACTGGTTAGAAGATAGACCATAAGACAGTACACAATCAGCTTGCGAGCCTAATAATTCCAACGTTAATTACTCCAGGGATTGTCGAAAGTCAATAAAAGCCAAGAGCTACATATATTACCTTGCACTGCATACTGCGACTCAATTTCCTTGGCTTTGTGAACTTAATTAAATTAGGCAAACATTTTATGGGTCATCAGTTACACCTTAGTCGATCGCACCAAACACAAACGAAGCCAACCGATCGACGCCATATACTAACACCAATTATTTACGTTTAGAAATTCCGAAAACTAAATTCAATTAAGAGGAACAAGTGTGTTTATGCAACAGCACTTTGGTGCAGGGTTCAATTCATAAACACAAGTCCAAGGCACAAGGGATAATCACCCTCTGACAGGGGCATACTCTACTTCCTGCCGACAGCAATTCTTGGACTTTCATAAGAATGCTTAAGTATAAAACCGATTTCAATGAATGTCGCAGAACAATACCTAGGATAGAGTTTAAACTCTATCAGTAAACAAACAAATCCCCAGAAAGTTTATTCGATCTTTAAATACGTACACAAAAGGGCTCCGTTGTTTACAATGAGTGGCGACCGAAGTAGAATGAAAATTAATATGCCATCCCATCGGCTGTCGGTCTGATGGGGCGACTTAGACTTATGTCGCAATGTGTCCCCCTCAACATACCACATCGAATCTTTGTTGCAAGGGTTCCGTTGGACTTAATGGATTTCGGGCGATGTAAAACTCCCCCGGTGCACCATAAATCCATACGGGGGATTATTGGCGTTACTACTGCCTTGCGGCGTGCTAGATGAATAGTTTTGTGGATTAGATTATCTTGGGTTCGCAGAATCAATTTCGCCACGTAAGCATTGTTTCACTAGTTGGTGGCAAGGAACGCCTTCTTGAATTTCACAACTCCGATTATTACTTTTAATTTGTTTTTCTATTTGGGTCATTTTTCATTTCATTTTATGTACATTTTTATTTAGTCCTTTCTCTTATATTTAATTTACTTGCTAGACAAAAAACGCCTAAATTCTAGCTTATTTATATTATATCCTAACTTACTGATCCCTTAGTTGGGGTCTTATTTAGGTGTGATTTAAGGTGTACTTTCAAACGGCTATTCGTTTATATATGTACACGTATATTCTTGCTTAGGTAGCTATACAGTCTGGGATGGACCGGGGTCTCAATCCACAGGTTTCTGCAGTCAGGATGATGTTTGGATAAATGCATCCAGTTTCGGATACCATATTGGTTGTGGTATCATTCTACTGGTGTGTGCCACCTGCAGCAAAGCCTACCTGACATTAAATCGGACCGAAGATTATTTAAGTTGGAGCATTACTATTCATGTTGTAGCAGGAAATGAAATGAACGGGCGACTACTCGTACGAAGGATATTATTTATTAAAAAGGAACTTAACAATTTTGTATATTGTAAAGTTAAAATCGTCTGTTATTATATAAGTTTAAAACGGAGGAAGTTAGAGTCGCCAATACAGACTAATTTTGTTTTTATTTTTAAAACAAAATTAGTCTGTATTGGCGACTCTAACTTCCTCCGTTTGGAACTTAACAATGATTAGTGTAAAAACTAGTGGAGGAAGTACCCCAGGAAAGCAACTCTAAGAAAATTAAGTTGAGTAAAGGAAAAGTAACAAAAGTAGATACTCTGTTCATTCTTTTGAGTTTTGGCTGCTCCAGTAGAGTCGTGGAGAAAACATTTCTTCTCAGCTTTGTAGTTGCAGATCCCTGAGTCGAGCAACCCCCGCGGAGGCTTGTGACTGTGAAAGTCAGAAGGACCATTACTCATCGACGATCGGTCGCTACTCCTCCCTCACGTTCGAGGAAGCACGGCGGCGACCGAAACGGGTCCCCTCAGGAGCGGTCTATAGAGATCCCTCATCCTTTTCAGGATTAGGAGACACGCTACCTGACAGCGAGGTCAATTGTACTCGAAGTATAACAAACTTAGTTTCCCCCGCCAGAAGTACATCAGGGTTTTTGTCTCGCAACAGATTGAAAAGAGTGGCTCTTATCTCAGTTCTGGTGAGATGCGCGTAAAAAAGGAAATTGCTTTTGGATTTAAAGTTTCTTTATTGAACAGCAGAAGAGCACATGTATACTTATCAGTAGGAAAACAAAATGGAAGTAAAGTAGAACAAGGAAGTGAGCTAACGAGCAGTGCCGGCTACCGTCGAGTGGATGGCAATGGAAAGATTGGTGGAAATGAATCCCTCTAGAGACTATTAATGAGTGTACATATTACACACCCAACAAATCCTTATAAGTGAATTTACATTCATGACATGACCTTGAGTTTTTTAGCTCTTGAGCGATACTATGACTGCAAATTTGCCACCCGATTTTTTGATGTTTTCATTCTTAAAATGTTGCTTTAACAGTTTTTGTTTTTCTGTTTAAGGGGGTATTCTGGTCTAGACGCACGAATTTAACGCAATTTTTGAAGTGCTGTGGGGGTGTAGTATGGATGCCGGCTTACGGCACTAGTTTCACTAATTCCCCAACGTTGTTCCGACGAAAGAAGTGTTCACCAGTTAAGAAGAAAATATAATGCACTGTGTTGTTTCGATATTAAATTTTTTTTTTATTTTCTTTGGAATAACTATTCAAACAACTACAACATGGGAAATTTAAAATTAATTCATTTAATCTATTGGGTCAAACAGATTTTATTGTTTTGTACACTTATATTTATTTTTGTCTTTCTAGGTTTTAGGCACTTGAATTATGAATTAAACGTACCACACCATCACAAAATTATTAGTCCTTTTGATTCTCTCGTACACTGTTGATGTGGTGTTAGAAAATAATTTATTTTAGCGCGCAGAGTTGACTCCAATAAAACGTATGTTCACACTGACTGAATAACGACTGACTTTAATTTTCGAAATTAAATTTGAACACGAGCGGTTGACATGGTAGCGGTTGGATAGTGACTGAACTAATTAGGGGTGAAATTCTGTATTCTATTTTGCACACAGCACAACCAAAAGAGATCACGCCTCTGCTCTCTCGTTGTCACACCCGTCGAAGTATGGTGTGTATCGGTTAATTGATAATTGATGAACGTGGTAGAATGAGAGAACAGAAACCGATGTACTGTGATTTCAAGGTGGCTTTGGTTGTGTGTACTGGTAAAAACTGCAGATTCTGAGTATGACCTACTGCTCTAGTGTTACAGCTGTGGTGATCTCAGCGTGCATTGAACCGTATGGAAACAGAATTATGGAGGAGAGGAAATGTAGCCGGTGCTATTCACCTGCGAAAAGAGGTCATTGATCCCAAGCGAATGGATGATCTAAAGAAAAGTCAATAGGACACCGCTGATGCTTGGGAAATAATTACAGTGAGAACCAGACTCTAAGACGGTGAAATAACCCCAGCGATTTTGCTATGATGCAACAGCGTCGTTCGTTTAGACTTGTTGTTGCTAACCCACATGATGAAGATAGAGTTGCCTTATGGCAAAAGAGTAGCTAAACTCAATTATGCATTATCTGCATAGGATAATGACTTTAGCTATGCGTCCCATGGGAAATCAATGATTCTCAGGTGAATACCGAGCGGGGGGATAGGGGTTAGTATGACACGCTGAAAGCCGTCGAAATAAGATGGAAATTGTGGTTGGAATTGTGGGTTGGTTCTCCATGTAGTATAAAGAACCCCCACAGTGCTGTAAAAAAAGCAATCAATATTTTTACTATTCATTTTTTTATAGGATGTTTATTAAGATTTCAAGAATACAGTAAAAAAAATTGAAAGTAAAAAATTCAAGATTCAAAAAGTTAGCAGCTGATGAAATGGGGGATCTTTTTTAACACAATACCCACGATTTTTCAAGTTCTACTAAACCGAATTACTTCAAATTTAGTAGATGTCTTCTTTATAGGCTTTTCTATTCCATGGACTATCCTCATCCCCAAATTTCAATGTTAACTAATTTTAAAAAATTCGAAAAACTAAAAAAATGGTACAAAAATAAATTTTTTTCCAAGCAGTCGCCATTTTGAAAAAAAAAATGTTTCAACTTTTTTTAGTTTCAACGATAGAGGCATTTCTGTAAATTAATAATCTTTTTTTTCAGATTGCTAGGAGGGTTGAATCGTGGGTATGGTCGCGTGCCAACCTCTTGAGATCCCCCATTTCATCAGCCGCAAACTTTTTGAATTTTGAATTCTTTACTTTAAATTTTTTTTACTGTATTCTTGAAATATTAATAAACATCCTATAAAAAATGTATAGTAAAAATATTGATTGCTTTTTTTTACAGCACTTCAAAAATTGCGTTAAATTCGTGCGTCTAGACCAGAATACCCCCTTAAAAGGCGATGGCATGAAAAATAAATATTGTTCAAAAATGTCAAATGATAATCAAACGGCGAACAATGTTACAATTCAAATTACAATGGCGTAAACCACAAGGTAAATCGTAGAATTACGAGGGTTGCCTTTTATATTTCGGGATTAGAATATTTATCATCGAAAATCACTTTATTGTTTTTCAAAATATTCCCCATGAAGATCTATACACTTTTGCATGCGTTTGAACCAATTGTCGAAGCACTTTTGCCACTCTGATTGAGGTATCTCCAACACATGCATTCTGAATGCAGCAACCGCTTCTTCAGGTGTCGAAAAACGTTGACCTCTCAGTTTGTTTTTTACGTACGGGAATAAAAAGAAGTCATTCGATGCCAAGTCAGGACTATACGGCGGATGACCCATCAAATCGATGTTTTGGGTGCTCAAAAATGCAGTTGTCGCAGCCGATGTGTGAGAGCTCGCATTGTCGTGGTGAAGAGTGATCCGTCTTCGGCGGTTGGTTTTCCTGATGTCTTGGAAGACAACTGGCAAACAAATGGTTGTGTACCACTCAGAATTGAATGTTCTGCGTTGTTCTAGTGGTACGGTTGCGACATGTCCAGTTTTTCCGAAAAAACAGGCGACCATTTGCTTGGAAGTGCTTCGTGCGCGAACACCTTTTGTTGGATTTGGCTCATCTTGAAACACCCAGACAGTCGACTGCTGTTTACTTTCGGGCTTATACGCGTAAATCCACGATTCATCACCTGTCGCGATGTCATAGACGTGTTTCGAAGCACCGCGACCGTATTTTTTGAGCATTTCTTTCGACCAATTGACACGAGCCTTTTTTTGGGCGACTGACAAATTGTGTGGGATCCAACGCGAACAAATTTTTTTGACAGTCAAATGTTTATGCAATATTGAATGTATGCTGGTCCCACTAACGCCTAAGGTTGCCTTAATCTCACGATAGGTCACATGACGATCTTTCAATATCAGTTCGCGCACAGCGACAATGGTTTTCGGAACAACAACTGATTTTGGACGACCTTCACGAAATTCATCTTGGAGTGAACTACGACCACGATTGAATTCACCATACCATCGATAAACACTGGTCCTTGATGGAGCTTCATCGCCAAAAAATGAATTAAGTTCATCCATGCACTGTTGCTGAGTTAATCTACGCCGAAAGTTGTAAAAAATAATCGCACGAAAATGTTGACGATTTAATTCCATTTTTGAGCCGAGATGAATCTTTTAAGTTACTGTAAACAACACAAATAGCGCTCGTATGTCAAAACGTTCTGAGTGCGTATAACCTCAAAAATGTCCAACTTTACGACAGAGCTGTCAATTGCCGGATTGCGACGCTAGGGTTGCCAAATCCCGAAACATAAGAGGCAACCCTCGTATGACCGACCTTAGTAAGACGCAAGGCTAATAACCTTGCCCGGAAAAACAAATTATTATTGAGAATTTAACAAGCCTCAGAATAAATAAGGCCAAGACCGGATCCCGGTTATAGTGCTGATGATGATGATTAGTAAAACAGATTGCTTCTGTGTATTTTTTTGGTAACATATTCGTAAATGCTTGAGACTATATTTAGCTGGGGAGTCATTACGGCACACGTGACTAAGAGTCGATATAAGAAAACACATTTAAGAATTAAAAGAAAATATTCTCAGACTCTTATCATAATTATTCACTCCACCTTATCTCCACCTACTTGTCTCAGGATAAATGTACTCAAGTGAAACGTAGTCCATCACCATAAAAGGTGTAATAACGATATTCCCCACTTTACCGCAACTAATTAGCCTTCAGCAGACGGTATTCGGCACATTTCTTCATTACATGTAGATATATCCTAAACGCCTACAGTGCTTTTATACTTCCCACAAACTTGCACTATGAGGCCGAGTTCACACCAAACACCACGTGATTAATTTAAATTACTCTATGTCTTATGGCAATAAATTTACCATTACCCTACACCCCTATGTCACTGCCTCTCAACTAAGTTCCATAAAAGCATTTAAGTCTGCGATAAAAAATAAATGAACGCACTTAATCTTAAGTGTAACAGAGCTTTAAAGCAAAAACAAAATCCAAATAAAACATAAATCGCTCTATTACCCTAACTGTGGATATTTGTCGACTAAATGTGTCGAAGTAACGAAATTCGAATGTAGCACGCCCATACTTTCAACGGCGTAAGATGGACTCCAGTTCCGGCTGGACATGCAGGGAATTTCAATCAGTGACCCACCGTTAACGACGTTACTGTTTGAATGAGGAAAAGCTACTCAACACGCACTCTGGCCATTCATGGCAACCTAGTAGCCAACTAGGACTGGGCTTTACTTCCCGGGATGTAATCAATCTATGTTATTGTATGAGGTTTCAATAGTGCTCTCACTTAAAGTTCTACACGATATATGACCGTAATAAACGCAGGCAATTTTGAGTGGCCTTAACCTTAATTCAAAGAATCAAATTTACGCACTTAAGTGCTGCTGACTTTAATGGGGAGTTTAAGTATACCTAAATGAGCTTAGGAAAACGATTAATACGAATATGTTCATAGATTTGCAAACAACGGCCATGTGCCGCTGTGATTTATGATTCTAGCTTTATTGTTCTTATTGACATTGTTTAATTTTGGCCGAGAATATAGGTGGTACACAGTCAATGTGGCGGTGCCTCTTTTTATCTTTCTGTAGGTCTGTACGGCACGACATAGAAATTCCTATTTAATTGCTGTTAATGAATTACTACTTAAGTAAGTAAATAATAGCGCTTTTTTGTATCTAAACGAGCAAAAAAACCATCTTTGATTTCACAAAAAATACAGGCGGTCAGCTAGAATATGGGCAAGAATTTTTGCATCTGACAGGTGATTCAGAACGTTCAAATCCCTAGACTGCTAGGAACTGTCAGGTGAGTTTTATCAAATCAATAAAAATGTAAAATTTACAATACAATAATGTAACATCGACAATAACATAAAACTGATAGTAATATATAAAATTAAAAATTTCTCAATAATGTCGAAATATTATTGTATGTAACATTAAATAATCCAACAATAAAACTAAATGTTAGCTCAAAAGTTACTAGAAGATAATGTAAATGGAAGCGATTTTCTTTTATCACATTGCAGCTGTTGTAGTCCAGCCTAAGTATAATGATAGTCGCGAGCAACACACGACAGTATTCCAGATTTTCTTCCTTACTAAATATTCAACTACCAGCGGATCCCTGTCTAAAATAGTAGCAATGAAATTAATTCGACAGAATAAAATAAAGAAAAAAAAAACGGTAGTATAAAATACTGAAAGCCTGATTTATTTTACCGGGAATGAAGTATCTGGACTCCTTATCTGGTCGTGCCTAGCTTGAGGTTCACGCGCGATCTATGAGCCCGTAGAGCGTAAATTAGCTCAAACGTGTGTTCATAGACCGAGACGGCATCGTTGAGGATTCTGTGGTTTTTGGTTTCATTGTTCCTCCTCCGAAGAATGCAGTTTCGCCAACAGTTGGCGGATCACGTTCTTTTTTCTTTTCTTCATCAACAAAATATATTTATAAATTATTTATAAAGGAGAAAGAGTTCGTATTCGTGCGATGGAAAGTATTTTAGGAAACACACGTACACAAGCCAATGCGGTTACGGGTAGAAGATTGACCTGCTGCATAAAAACTGTACCACGCAAAAGGTCACGACTAAAAAGAACTTATCTTATAGATATGACAGAATCACCGAAAAATCTCAATCGATCAAAGATGACTGTTTGTCAGTTTAAGGCGAAATATCGGGTGGCACAAAATTAATCATCTAATTTTTTTTTTTTTACACTAGCGCGTGCACCATCGATAAGAAGAGGTGATAGTCAGATGGCGCCAAGTCTGGGGAGTACGGGGTGCAGAAGGATTTTTTTTACACAAACGCGCGCACAAAAGGGGATTTTGGAGTAACCTTAAATGCCAGAACACAGTGCGAGAGGAAGGAGAGGGAGTGGATAAGGAAAGGGGGTATCGATTTACATTGGTCTTAAATGTCTGGACATTACAACGACGAGGGAACACGTGGCGTTTCTAACAGATACACACACAATACACATTCAAACAGTAAACAGAACTCCACGACACGATCACGACTACCGCATAGAGCACTGGCACACTCGCCTGCTCCGACGTTCTCTCGTTCGCTCCACCGTTCGCACACGAAGCTGATCGTAACAAAGTTACTGAGGAGGGAGTAGTGTGGCGTTTCTAACAGATAGACACACAATACACAACCAAATAGTGAAGAACACCGAACGAAAATCGATTAAGAAAATGCATCACAGCCGTATACCATAGCGATAACATAACAAATCCACATCAGTCGAATGTACTTGAGTTTACAAATCGAATTCGTACACACGGGGGTGACCTGATGGGTTGCGCTTTGGTTCCATTTTTTGTGATTCTAACTGTCATAGCATCAATTCGAATCACACGTTCTTCACTATCATCCCAAACGCCATAAACACATGATCAGGTAGAGTATTCCACATTCGTGTGTTTCGGCTAAAGAATGACTCTCTATGTTTATTTGTGCGCCTGAAGTCCACTTTCAACGTGAACTGATGCGCGTTCACAGATTGTCGGGTATCGCGGGAAAATGTCTGAAAAAGCGGAACACATTCAGCAAGTTCAGTCGAGCAACGACCGTGGTATTACCTATAGAAAAGAGCTAGGCATAATACGTTGCGCCTGTGTTCTAACAACGGAATTGATCGACTTACGGCTGAGTCCCCAATAAGTTTCACTGCTCATTTTTGCATCCTGTCGAGTACGTGTAGTGCAGTTTTGGATGCGCCTGACCAAATATGGGACTTGATCTCCTTTTTTGGACGAATATACGCCTTGTAAATGGCGGCCAGGTTGGATGGAGTGAAGTATTTTTTGCATCTCTTAAGGAACCCCATACATTTGGCTGCACTTTTCGCAGCTTCAAGTATGTGATCATTCCAGTTAAGAGTCGAATTAATTTGAGTGCCGAGGATTGATAGTTCCTTGGCTTCACCGATGTAAATGCCGTTCATAGACATTATATTTACTTTGGGGGTCGCCTTTGACGACAACAGACAACACTGGTTTTTTTTTTTTTGGGGCATTGAATTCTAGTCCGTTAGATAAACCCCTAAATAAGGTCAAAACCGGTTCCCGGTTGTAGTGCCGATGATGATGATGATAAACCCCACTGATATATCTTGTCGAGGTCTGAATTCAATGTATTAAGCATAACCTGCTGATTGGTATTGACGTTCGAAGAGTTTGGTCGGGAATGTTCGTATGAGTATGAGAAAGTCAACGTGCTCTCATCAGCAAACGAGTGAATTGGGTTGTGAGTAATTGACAAGAGATCATTTATAAAGATCAGGAAGAGAGTGGGTGAAAGTACCGAACCCTGGGGAACACCTGCATTAATATGATTGGATACAGATTTCACATCATCAAGAACCACTTGGATTGAACGGCCAGACAGACAGTCTCTTATCCATTGGATCAGGGAATTGTCCACTCCATATGAATGCAGTTTTGACAAAAGGGCTGGATACCCAACTCTGTCGAAGGCTTTTGAAATATCCAATGCGACTACCTTGCTTTCACCGAGGTAGTGGATGGAATGACTCCACTTTTCGGTAACGTACGCCATCAGATCTCATGTGAACCTGTTGCTATGAAAGCCATATTGGAGGTCATTGAGGAGGTCATTTGATTCCAGATATGTTGAAAGTTGACGGTTAATCTGTGATTCTATTACCTTCGAGAGAATAGAAGTTAGTACTATGGATCGATAAGAAGGGAGGGACGATTTGTCACACTTTTTGGGAATTGGCTGCATGTTCGCTGACTTCCATCTCTTTGGGAAACGGCTAGTGGAATAAGGCAAATGGAAGAGTTACCGCAGTGGTTTAGCGAGTGAAGAACATCTCTTCAAGAGAATTGGGGAATAGATGATTTCTCGCCCCTTTGGGAATTGGCTGAATGTTCACTGACGTCCAGCTATTTGGGAAGCGGGTAGTCAAATAAGACAAATGAAAGAGTTAGCGAGTGAAGGCGAACATCTCTTCCAAAGAATTGAATTGGGCATGCCAAATGCCAAACAGTTCTTAGACTTTTTCTCGAATCCAGGACTTGACAGCGACTCTCACCTCATCGTCCGAGCTGTAATGATTACCCTTGAGGTTACTTTTGAATAGAGGAACGAAATAAAAATCGCATGGCGTGCGATCAGGGAAATAAAGAGAGTGTGGAATTGATTCAAGCTTTAGGTTCAAAAATTGCTCGCCGCATTCCAATCGGCGCCGTTTGTTCTCCTCTGTGAGACGGTGTGAAGCCCATCGTGTACAGATTTTACGAATTGGTCATGTTCCATCAGGGGTATGGGGACGAACATACAGGGTAAAGTCTGTGCTTTCAACCCGGCGAAGGCCAGGAGGATCCCTCTTCAATCCAAATTGACATACACTCTCCACGTGACACCCCTGTATAGCTACTTTGGCACCTGCCAAGTAGTGAACCAATGCATGCAGCGACATCCGGAGAAAGGTTGGCGCAAGGCTAATAACCTTGCGCGGAAAAACAAATTATTATGGACAATTTAACAAGTCTCGGATAAGGACCAGATACCGGTGGAGAAACTTGCTAAATAAGGCTAAGACCGGATCTCGGTTGTAGTGTCGATGATGATGACGATGTTCCATCAACACCTATGACTTTTCCAGGCTCGCAACCACGAATTTTTATTGCCCATCGACTTTTGGGACTTCGGTTGCGGCCTTGTTGGTAAAACGGGGTCCAGCATTGTTTCGCAACCCTCCCCTGTATAGGTAGGGTCTCTGGGTGAACACCGACCGCGGTCTGAACCTGCCCAGGTACCCCTGGTACGGTTCCCTGTTCGGCTGCTCACCCCTTCCCGTCTTAATATTTACAAAGTCAACGAAAAAGCTTTCGCGGTTAACGGTTGTTCGGGTAAAATCCAAACAATCACCCGGTTCATTGATCTTGCTATTTTTCGACAGGAAGTCGTTACCCAACAACCTGTCTTCCGATAACCCCGAAAAGGAGTTATAGCGTTTGGGATGATAGTGAAGTACGTGTGATTCGAACTGACGCTATGACAATTAGAATCACCAAAAGTTGAACCAAAGCGCAACCCATCAGGTCACCCCGTGTGTACGAATTCGATTTGTAAACTCAAGTACATTCGACTGATGTGGATTTGTTATGTTATCGCTATGGTATACGGCTCTGATGCATTTTCTTATTCGGTGTTCTTCACTATTTGCTTGTGTATTGTGTATGTATCTGTTAGAAACGCCACAGAGTCCATTACTTGAAAGCTGCAAGGAATCTCATGGTGCAACTTGAAACTCCCATGGCAACATCCCCTTGACTTGCCCATACCAAAATGCGTCTGAAGTGTCGTGAATGTTTGAACATCCACAACATGTATCGGGAGGAGTTCCTTCAGCTTTAAGAGACTGATCTCAGCACCGGTGTCCACGATTAGGAGCGTAGTGTTTCTACGGCCACTGTTCAAAGGGAGTTGGGCTGGTTGGCGAAAGCTGAGAACAGCTTTTGCTGAGTTGCAAGTTTACTGCCGTCGGGATGGAGTTTCCCGACCCGACCTCTGGGAGTTTAACGACCGCTCCCATTTTGCTTTTTGTCGACACACTGCCGTCGTGTGTGTGCGTCGACCGCAAAGTTCGCACTGTTAGCCACTCTTTTGTGATTTGTTGCCCTGCTTTTGAGCCTTAGTAGACTCCATGCTAGCAGAGCTAGAGCGACTTCGGTCTGCCTTGGGCCGACGGTGTTGGGGTCGGTGCTTCGACTCGTTGAGCCCATGTGTGGCTTCCGGCTCGTGGAGCCCGTAGGTCATTCATGTTTATGTTTAATATTTTAAATTGTTTAAATATTTTATACGTCCTGCAGGACAATGGGGGGAAACTCCACAACCACGAACTGGAAGAGTTATACCGCAAACCTATAATAGTGAGAGTAATCAAGTCGCGAAGGTTAAGATGGGCCGGACACGTGGCGCGAATGGGCAACGATAGGACCATGCACAGAATTCTTGGCGGTAAGCCAACAGGAAAGAGACCGAGAGGACGGCCGCGACGGAGATAGGAGGACAATGTTAGGTTTAATCTCGAGGACATCGGATCGGAGGGTCGAACGTGGAAGGGGAGCGCACAGGACAGGGAACGTTGGCGGAATCGAGTCGGTGAGGCCATGAACTCCCGGGTTCCTACAGGGCAATAAATAATAATAATAAATATTTTATATGTAAATGAAAATGAAAGAGGTAATCTGCGTTTTTTCTACCACACTCAAGACCTGCTGGTCTTGTATGATTTCTATTCCACTATCCCTCCATTCAAGTAGTTAGAGGCCTTTGAACTAACGCTACGCACACTGTCCTTAGATCCCTCCCTCTTTTCTTTTCAGATATCTTGAAACCGAGCCCAATATCCTCACGGATGTGGGTGATTCTGGTTTTCGCATGATGACACGAGACGAGAGACACGATGAAGGACATGTTCATCCTTGTCTCGCTCAAAACGCCCTCCCGCCACACTTTTTTTTTTCTAAGCACTTCTCTGTACTGAAGAAATATTGAATAAAGTATCGAACACCGGGAGTAGGCGGAAGAAAAATAATTTTTTGTACAAAATGAGGAAGTCAAACTTAACTCGCGCAAAAAAGGGAAATTTTTTCACGCTTTTAGGACGTGATCTCTTTCCATATATGTCCGATATCTCTGACGCAGGACTTACTTTCATTACTGAACGTGAGTGTAAAGTGTAGCCACAGTTGTTTCTTTACTAAAGGGAGCCGCCTTGATTCCACCCTTATAGGCGAGTGCAGTCTTCAAGAATGGAATATCCTGAATGAGGAACCCATTGAGAATTATCATCATTGGAATCCATCAATACGCTTGGATAGGACATATAATTCGTTAAGGGATTCTATCCCAGTTCGAGCTTCTGTACAAGAGACAATAGTGAATGGTATGCTAGAAGTTAAATTCTAGGTTGGAACTCGCCCTGTGAGTAGGGCTTCGCCCTGTGAGTAGGGCGTTAGAATATACTCACAGCTAGGCCAGCTTGTCGTAAGAGGCGACTAAAGGCCGAGTGGTAGCCGGGGTCCCAACGCCCTGTGCGCCCGGTGAAATACCACCCCATCAAGCTTTGGGCTCCGTGAAATGGTCGGGAGAAATCCCTGGCCATCTTTCGGAGCTTGGCTGATGGACCGGCTCGAGAAAAGGTTG
The DNA here is from genome assembly GCA_963931805.1 of Microdon myrmicae. Lineage (NCBI taxonomy): Eukaryota > Metazoa > Arthropoda > Insecta > Diptera > Syrphidae > Microdon > Microdon myrmicae. The sequence goes on from OZ007500.1 coordinate 88,448,333, forward strand.
GTTAGGTGGTAGTCGGTCCCAAGGTGAGATACCACCCCGTCACGCTGTACATTCCGCGATATCGCCGAGAGAAATCTTCGACGGTGTTTCGAATGTGTGGCTGATGGCCCGGACTGACACGGGTATAAGTCATGATGGTGTCTTCTGATATAAAGAATTCCGGAGGTAAACTAGTCTCCCATTCGGATCTCCGGGGGGGACTATGTCAGGGGGAACATCATGCAGATATCATGATAAATAATGGAACTTTGAGAGGTTCGTCATCGCATAACCGGGCTAGCTTTCGAGGCTCGGCCCACGCTCGACTGGTGACGGCATTTTGTAACATCAGGGGCATCGGTTTCACCAATACGAATGTAACCGCCGTTCACCAATATTTGCAAACAACGAAACCTGATATCCTTGCCCTAACTGAGACCCAGATCGATTCGTCAATTGATTCGACATATCTTCGTTGCTTAGGATACGACTTACATTCGAGATTCCGCTTTAAGGGCGGTGTCTGCGTCTTCGCACGGTCCGATCTGGCTTGCCAGAGGATGGAGGCGTTGGAACCCAATAATATGGACATCATATGGTTGAGGGTCGTACTGAGGAATTCCGTTAAATTTCTTTGTTGTCTTTACCGCTCCCCGAATGACGATCGACCGGCGACATTTTTCGAACATCTTTCATATACCGTCGACTGGATACAGATCAACCACCCAGCTTCTGAAATTATTGTCCTTGGCGATTTTAATGTGCACAATTCCGACTGGTTGTTACATTCTAACAGAACCGACGAGGCTGGGAGGCTGGCGGAGATGTTTGCTGTAAGCCACAACTTGACTCAACTCGTGGGGGAGCCAACGCGAATACCGGATGCCCAAGGCGATTATGCGAACACCCTGGATCTGTTTTTGACATCCGAACCGAGTATTTATACCGTAGAGGTTTCTGCGCCACTGGGAAACTCAGATCACTGCTTGGTATCTGTCACGCAAGCACTTGCATACCAAGCGAATAACCGGCCTAGGCAGCTTCGCCATGTATGGAAGTATGGGGCCGCTAACTGGGACGATATGCGAGATTTCTTCGCATCCTTTCCATGGTCCGAGATATGCTTCGGAAATTCCGATGTTAACGCTTGCGCGGAGTCGGTGTCAGAGATTATTCTTCTGGGGATGGAGATGTATATTCCACATTCCATCAAACGAAGTTCGTCTGATAAACCTTGGTTTGACAAAAAATGCGAGCTGATTACAGCGGCAAAAAATAGAGCTTTCAAGCAATGGCGCTCCAATCCCACCGATGTTAACAGAACGAATTTTGTTAGAATCAGAAACGTGTGCAACCAGGCGATTGATACCGCGAAGAAGGCTCACAACGACAGGGTGATCAATAAGCTCCTTCGGTGCCCAACTGGTTCGCGCTCTTTCTGGTCGATGGCAAAGGCTGTCAGCAGTAACTTTGCTTCCTCCTCTTTCCCTCCGTTGGTGACAGACAGCGGGACGTTAGTCACGAATCCAAAGGATAAAGCTAATGTGTTCGCGAATTTATTTTCCGCGAATTCAAACCGCGATCCCGGCCTTTTGCAGCCACCCGAGATCTCGCCGGTACAGTCTTCCATGCGGGATGTGAGATTTCGTCCGCGCACTATTCAGCGCATTCTACGTGAACTGGATTGTAGGAAGGCAACCGGCCCGGACGGAATACCAGCAATAGTCCTTAAGAACTGTGCTCCAGAACTATTGCCGGTTCTTGGCCGACTCTTCCGCATATCTTATGCACGGAGGACCTTTCCTGCCTGCTGGAAAATCGCTCGAGTTCAGCCAATCCCAAAGATGGGAAAAAAGTGTCTCCCACAAAATTACCGTCCGATAGCATTACTGTCTATTTTATCTAAGGTAATGGAAAAAGTCATCAATACAGAGTTGGTTAAGTATTTGGAGTGCAACGGTCTTCTGAATGACCGTCAATACGGATTCCGTGGCAGGCGGTCCACAGGAGACCTTTTGACACTTATAACCGATATATGGACATCTGCGATTGAACGGCATGGTGAGTCAAGGGCGGTCGCATTGGATATCTCCAAGGCTTTTGACCGCGTCTGGCACGGGGCATTGCTGAGCAAACTTCGTTCATATGGACTTTCCCAACAGCTTTGCGACTGGACGAGGAGCTTCCTCGAGAATCGATCGATCCGGGTTGTTGTGGAAGGCGAGTGTTCGGATCTGTATCCTGTTAATTCGGGGGTGCCCCAGGGTTCTATTTTGGCTCCAACCTTGTTCTTGCTTCACATAAATGATTTGTTGGAGGCAACGGATAACAAAGTGTTCAGTTTTGCGGATGATAGTACGCTTGTTTCCTCCTTTTCGAGTGATCGGCCGATTGGTGCATCAACGTCGCACCAGCTGAGATGTAGACAGATTGACTCTCTGAATCAGGATCTAGATAAAGTCCTGCAGTGGGGAAAGGCCAATCTTGTCGACTTCAACGCAACGAAGACCCAGTATACAACATTCACAAAGAAAACCGGATCATCGGTTCCACAGCTGATGATGAATGGCCGGGCCCTCGAGGCTGGGGAAAGTTTGAGATTGCTCGGCGTCACGGTCTGTGGGAATGTATCATGGCATAAACACGTATCGGGTATCGCCAGATCAGCCTCAGGAAAACTGAGTTATCTTTTTAGAGCCAAGAAATATTTTACTCCGGCCCAACTTCTTCTCCTATATAAATCTCAAATTAGACCCGCGCTCGAATATTGCTCTCATGTTTGGAGCTCGGCTCCTAAACATACTCTCGACCTACTTGAGAGCGTACAAAGACGAGCGATCCGCCTGATCGGGGACTCGGCGCTGACGTCGGGACTACAGTCGCTATCACATCGAAGGCGCGTGGCCGACCTCTGTCTGTTCTACAGATATTATCACGGGTGCTGAACGAACATCCCTGTATCAGAACTCGTTCCGATACAGAGCGGGGAAGCTGTGGAACTCTCTTCCCACGCGAGTGTTCCCGGAGCGTTACAACCTGCAACTGTTCAAAAAGAACTGCAACAGTTATTTGATGGCATCTCGGGGCGCCCACTCGACGCTATAGGTTCGCCTCTCCCGGGAGAAGTCTAATAAAAAAAAAAAAAAAAAAAAAAAAAAGAGCCCTTATTATAGTGACAGAAGCTAATAAGCTTTTTGATAGTATGGCTTCGTATGTATGTGCCTAAACCGCGGTGTGGGAAGAATGCCTCTGCAAGTGTTTCCTGGTCGTTGTAATGTCCAGACATTCAAGACCAATATATAGGGTTTTTCAATAGGGACTTGACAACTTTTTTTTTTAAAATAAAACGCAAACCATTTGGGATATTTCAAAAACTTTATTATCGGCTTGAAGTACAATCAAAACATTTATGAATGGAACTCGACTTCGTTCATATGGCCACCGCGGGCACGTTTGCAGTCGTCGATTCGTTGGGCCCAATTTTCGATGACTCGGCCACACATTTCGGCCGAAACGGCCGCTATTTCGCGTTCATTGTTGGCTCTGAGGTCTTCCAACGTCGTCGGCTTGTTGGCATAGACGAATGATTTGACGCAGCCCGAAAGAAAATAGTCTAGAGGCGTTAAATCGCACGAACGAGGCGGCCAACCGACTGGCCCATTTCTTGAGATAACACGCTCATCAAATTAACTCTTCAATAAATCGATTGTGTCGTGTTCTGTGTGGCTTGTGGCACCGTCCTGTTGAAACCACATATCGCCCAAGTCCATATCTTCCAATTCGGGCCAAAAATAATCGGTAATCATGGCGCGATAACGATGGCCATTCACAGTAGCGTGACGCGACGAAAAAATATGGACCAATGACGCCGCCGGGATGCAAACCGCACCAAACTGTTATTTTTTGTGGATGAAGTGGTGATTCATGAAGCACATGTGGATTTTCACACGATCAATAGCGCATGTTTCGCTTATTGACGAACCCGTTGAGCCAAAAATGAGCTTCGTTACTGGAGATCATTTTGCGATGAAATTCATCATCTTGACGCATCTTTTCCAGAGCCCAACCGGAGAACGTACGTCGCTTCAAATGGTCCATCGGCTTCAATTCTTGAGTCAGCTTGATCTTGTATGGGTGTAAACCAAGATCCTTACGCAAAGTTCGCCATAAAGTGGTCTGGGCGATGCCCAATTCTTGAGAACGCCGCGGAATTGGCTGATTTGGATCGTTTGCTACGGACGCCTGAACGGCAGCGATATTTTCGACACTTCGACCAACCCGTTGTCTCACTGGCACGGCAACATCACACAACGAATGTGTAGACTCAAATTTTTGCACTAAACTCGTTATTGCCTGTCTACTAGGGCGAGAATTACGACCGAAAATTGGAGTTACTGCTCTTAAAGTTGCGCTCACCGACTCCTAATTTCGGTAGTAAATTTTTATAATTTGCAGACGTTGTTCGTTCGTGTACTTAACCATGATGAAAATGTAGAGTTAACTGAATAAATTGACAGTGACAGTTGGATGATTAGTGAAAGGGTGCGTTCACAAATTAAATTCAAAGTTGTCATGTCCCTATTGGACAACCCGATACATCGACACCTCCTTTCCTTATCCACTACCTTTCCATCCGCTCGCCCTGTGCTCTGACTCTTCAAAATCTCCTTTTGTGCGCGCGTTAGTGTGAAAAGAAAAGTTATAACCAGGCAGATTGAGTTCCGAATTATCGGTAGCAGTTATTACATCATCATCATCGGCACTGCAACCGGGATCCGGTCTTGGCCTTATTTAGCCAATCTTGAGGCTGGTTAAACTTTCCATAATAATTTATTTTTACGGGCAAGGTTCTTGCGACAAGCAGTTATTACATGGGTTTCGCTTAATGAAAGGACTGCACTGGTTTCAAACTCTTTTGTGGTCGATCTTTATCTCCTGGGCGATGCTATAATTGATAACGTCCCGGCCTACTTCGAGAGATTACATGATTTTATCGACATTTTCGACGACGGGCCTACCTGTGAGAGATGTGCCTTTCACATATGCGAAATATACTGAATTTTCTCTTTATTACCTTCTCATTTGCACCCTATATTATATAATTTGTATCCTATAACTGACAACTCAATCGAGCAATTGAAAAAGTGTCAAGGCATTTTTTTTAGCACGGAATGTCACTATTCCAACACGCTCAAGTGTGAAATTGTATAATCAATACTTTACGAAATAACTATTTCTACACCTATCTAGCGGAAGAATAGTGGATATGTTTTTCCCAAAACTAATATAAATAATCCCTCATTGCAAATTATGAGGAGAACTTCAAATTAAAACCAACACAAAATCCTGAACTGATGAGAAACAGTGCCACATCAAAAGTGTTCGATGTTTTTTGTTTGTCAAAAAGACCTCACAATTACAATGTGTAAATGAGAACCAGAATTCTATAATTTCAAAACACATATGAGACCACTACATGGGATTGCACTTAGTGTCTTCATCAAGAGCTGTGTACACCTTCGCAAATGGCAATCCTTTCCATATATTCGCCAGCGATATGATATCCTGAGAGTTAAGCATTTTTATTATCCACCATTTCGAGGAAGATTACCTCAAAAGGAATTATATTTTGCTCTTTGCGATTATAAGGATTCCCCTGTTTATGCATTTTGAATGAAGCCTTACCTGTCAGTTTTAGCATAGGAGCATAAAACACTTTGCCCTGGATAACGGATACTGTTACAACTAACAATTCTTCTTTGTTCCCCGTTGGTGTAAGAACCAGCGGTTGCAGCGTAGACTAGAACAATACCTATGAGACCTGTACACATAGATTGTCGATTTTATTTATAAGCACATCGAAACTAATTCCCAAACAACCCCAGTCGTTTTTTTTTTTTTTTACCTAACTTCATGTCGCATGCATTTAATTCACTGACTGTTGCCGGCTAATGTCAGTGTTGCCCTTATTCTAAAAATAACGAAAGCACACATGTTGTGCTCTTAAATAACGAACTAAACTTCACATCGCAACACCTTACCTTTGGTTGGTACTAAATTAATCTTCACTGCTTCCCGTGTACGCTTCATCCCGCTATACCATTTAATTAAGTCAACTGCCATTCAGTGAGCTACCAAATGTTATCTCGTGTGCTGCAGCATTTGCGCATCATCTTCGTTGACAACATCCTTAGTGTTAATCTGGTGGAAATTCGACAATAATTTTCCATTCGGAGCCCTAAAACTCATATTGCCGACAACGATCCACCACACCCAGACATCAAGTAATCTTATGGAATGTGAGAATTATCCAGTTCGCTGGGCACATTGGAAGGTGTAGTACGTAGACCGGAGAGGGGGCGAGTGAGAGCTAGAGAGGTGGATAAGTACCCTCTCATAGGAATTAGGAGGGAAGCCTGTAATTAATACATTTGTACATGGTTTATGAACTTGTATCCCAAAAATATAATTCCCTGAAGTCATGTAGAGGGGTGTTGTGCCTTCTAATTTCACCACCGTCATTGACACAGCTGCAGTCATCAGCCTTCCTGCCTTGTCAGTCTTTCTTTTCCTTGCATTGTTCCAACTTGGCAATTTTCGATTTTGTTTCTACTTTACGACCGTCTTTAATTTTCTTGCTGCACCCGAGTGTGTAGTTACTTCTTAAGATGTCAGCATGTTACCTCAACCAGTGAGGACAATATGGGTACCAACTAGCCTTTGGGCCTTTTATGCATCATTCATATATAGGAATTCTGCATTTGATCTATGAAACATGTCATTTGAAGCTGCACCACGATCACCATTGCCTTGAAAATTATGTGAATAAGATTGGCCCTTAAAAATTCGTCACGAAAAAGGACTGTCAAGGAAAATCCATTATCCATGTTCTAAAATTTCGCGCAAATCATAAATACGTCCGCAATACTGATTTGTTCTAGATGGATTCCTCTAAAAGATGAAGCATAAACTTAATCCAATAAAGTCTGGTCGTCTTTGCGACAAAATCGGACCTTAATTAGACTAAAAGATAATCAAAAGGCTTTACATCTTCTATTCCTGTGAATAATTAAATTTCTAATCAGTTAATGGATTAACCAAATTATTTCAGCTAACGATTTGCTAAACAGTCTTTTCATTAATGACCAGTGTCGTTCGCACCCCCTACCTTAACATTCTACGCCAGCCGAGTTCCCCATTACTTTGAAAATTCAAATTTTATTGATGCTATTGAAGTTATAAAATTAATCTTAATGAAAACGGATAGCTGGCTGTTTGTAGTACGTCCGTCTAGGTTTATTTGTTTGTGGAACCTAAGCTTGTTGACATTTCAAAATTTAATAATAACATTCAGAGTGCTACGAGGATGTGGGAAGTTCGATTGGGTAAATAGAACGCCGGAGCGCTTATTTGGTTGTGATTGGGGTCGGGAGTTAGAAACTCAGATGACGTGATCACGAGTTCTGAATAATTGGAGGTAATCAAATCTCAAATTATACGGCCACACATTTGGTGTACTGGTTCCATTTTAATTGTTGTATCAGTACTCAAACAAAGCCAGTTAAGCGTTTGAATGCAGACTCACTTGCTGAATCTGTTAGAAAATTAAGGAAGAACGAATCAACACGAAATTATAGATACACAATATTTCCTGAAATTATTTCTAGCTTCCCTAATCGCGTCAGTGGAACCTATATACCTAGAGCAGCATGAACGTCTCCTTATTTATTGGAACACACATGCGGGTTGATAAAATATTAAAACATGCAAGGTGTTTCCAAGCGGTTTCTCATCTAATTGTCCCCTTATGCACGACCCTTGTTTTGCCTTACATGAGACATGGTCACAAAACAAATTTTAAGGTATCCGTTAATAGTAAAGCATAGTACGGGCAGTAAAAGATGACGAAGGAGTTATTGGTGTACATTGATCTTAAATAACTGGAAAATTGAATAACGACGAGAAACCACGCTGGTGCGGTTCGGCTGAAGAATGATTTACCGTGATTATTCCTACGTTAAGACACTGCTGCATACCCCTACACTTACACCATTATTTCCTTGATCTTCTGACGTATTACGCACGACCCTTGTTTTTCCTTACATGAGACATGGTTACAAAACAAGTTTTGAGGTATTCGTTAATAGTTATGCATAGTACGGGCAGTAAAAGATGATAAAGGAGTTATTGGTGTACATTGATCTTAAATAACTGGAGAGTTGAATAACGACGAGAAACCACGCTTGTGTGGTTCGGCTGAAGAATGATTTACAGTGATTATTCCTACGTTAAGACACTGCTGCATACCCCTACACTTACACCATTATTTCCTTGATCTTCTGACGTATTACGTATCCTCCCCATCTTAATATGGTAAACCTCCGAATGCTTATTATCAAGATGTTGGCCCAATTCATTGCGTACTTTTATAGTATGTTGGCCCATATTGACCTTACCTGATTCCTTCCAACAGTGACTTAACTCAACACCACGTGCCAAACATAATAGATCCTACCACAAAACATGTTCAAGCTTTTCAACACTCAGGCGTCTTGGCTACATGACCTTATTTTTTTCCACCTCATCAATGCCCACTCAGATCTTATTATTGTGACATTTTGAAATCCTATTCTCTTATATATATATATATATATATTATATATATATATATATATATATATATACATATATACATATATATATATATATATATATATATATATATATATATATATATATATATATATATATATATATATATATATATATATATATACGACTGGTGACTTTCCCCTCGCCCACGGCTAAGAGGTCTCGGTTCCATACGTTTGTACGAAACGTGCGCATAAAAGGAATTTTGAGGACCCTTAAATCTCACAGGTAGAGTTCGGGGTAAGAGAAGATAAGAGAAGCGTTGATAAACAGGCTTAGTTAATTTTTACCAATGTCGTATGTATCTCCGGCGTTGTATTGTTGTCAGTTGTCATTATTAATCCAAACTTGATACAGCTCCCCACTAATTCATACAATGTCCACGCAGGTTACAGAATTGTGGCGGAATTGCCACAGACATTGTGGCGGTTCTGCCAAACCCCACGGTTCACGTACCTAAAAAAAACCCCATAACTCCCATCCAATCACGTAATTTCCCTAATGCAATCGCATTAGCACCTTAAATGCTTTACGCATCTAGGATTATCTAAGGTATAATCTAAAAAGCTTCAGTAAAAGAATTCTTACCTTCTCTTGCATTCCATTCGCATACAAATTCCTGTAAGAGTTCTTTCTTACCTTACCATAAATTCCCTGTAATAAAATTCATCGGTTCGCGTATCATACGACCGCATATCAGTGAATCTTACCCTTGAGTTGGCTAATCCCAGCCTCAATATGTGTACATAAAAACTATCCATGCACACATCGGCTGTCGACCCTTTTAGGCAGCGATAAATAGTCCAACACCATCTGCATGTAATTAGCACCATCCACGTTGAGACTATTTCCCTAACTCACAAACAAAAGACCGCTGTCCTTCAGCAGGCATTCTGGCGATACGCAAACGATTCAATCATCCTAGTATCCCAAATGCACCTACCATCTAATGTTTACTCAGTTGAACTCGCAGGCCATAAATTCCTTTTATCCTACATAGTTCTGGATTTGTTTCCCAGTAACCTCTCACATAAACAAAGAACTCTACGATCCCTTTTTCCTTTCTTTGTTTCAGCTTCGTTCCCATGGCCTTATGTATGAAAAAAAACCAATGTGATCATCACTCACACATTCACATACACTGCCAAGTCTTTCTTCTCTGTTTTCACCACGGGAGAAACACTTTCTTTCTTGGGAAAACTTACCCCAAAACGATTAAATATCGTTGAGTCGATTTCCATCCACCGATCGGGCCGGTCGGTGCTCCACCACCGCTACTCGTAGCCCTGCGAGTATGCGTACGCGTATCACCATCAGGGAGTCGTTTTTCCTCTACAGTTTTTCCCTCCGCGGTCGAGAGTTTTAATTACTGAAAATAAATTTCGAGCCTCAAATCTTATCGTTGCCAATAACAGTGTGCACGGACTTGAAATTCGTCAAACTCTATGTGTAATAGTATTCTCGAATGAAGTTAAAATAATAAAGAACAATTTTACATTAACAGTATACAGTGTGTTTTACTTCCCTTTATTGGTGCGTGTCTTGTGACGAAGTTTTACTCCTTGTGTCGATGAACGCCGTTTACTCTTCAGCGGAACATTGATTAATTTATGATGGCGGAAGAAGTGAATCTAGTGCCCGTGACTGGTACATACAACTTCCCCACACACTCATTCACACGCAACTTCAGCACCAAAGGAGAATCCAAAAAGAAATCATCAGAGCCGTATAACAAAACATTAACGTAGCAATCCACATCTTAAATAGCGAGTTGAAATATCCTCGTGTTCTTGCAGCCGAGTCTAAGCGTCGGTTCTTTAGTTATAAGAGTTTCATAGCGTAGTTCCAATAACGATCTTCATTACCATCGCTTAACGTTATAGGACTAATGTTAATTTTTCTAAAAGGTGGAGCAAAACGTGTGAATAGGACCTTAGAATATACTCACAGCTAGATCACCTTATCGAAAAAGACAAGTAAAGATTGAGTGACAGGCTAAGTCTCAATCGCCTAGTAAAATAATTCCCTACTAAATTGTGGCGCAAGGCTAATAACCTTGCCCGGAAAAACAAATTATTGTGGACAATTTAACAAGTCTCGGAGAAGGAGCGGAAACCGGTGGAGAGGCTTGCTAAATAAGGCCAAGACCAGATCCCGGTTGTAGTGCCGATGATGATGATGATGATGAAATGGTAAGGGAATGGCTGGGCGAGCTTTCGGGACCTGACTGATAGACCAGCTTGAGAGATTGGAACAAGTGGTAACGCCGTCCCCAACGCTGTTGCCTCGGTGGGATACCACTCTGTCACGTTATGGGTGCAGCAATATGGTCGGGAGAAATTCTTGACTACGTTTTAGAGCTTGGCGGATGGCCCGGAATAAAAGGGGGGAGATCGCATGATATACCTTCTAAGACAAAGAATTTCGGAGATAAAGTAGTCACTCGTTCAGTTGGGGGGGGGGGGGGGGGGGGGGGGGGGGGCTATCTCATCGGAGAGAATATGCAAATAATCTAATAGGAAATCAAGTGATACACAACTCGTCTCCGCAGAATTAGTTCCCTTAGGCCACACTTTCCACTGTCAACATTTTAAAACAATAAACGAATACGAATGTAATCACTAGTTACAAACAGCATAGCTCGCCATTCTAGCCCTGGCTAAAACATAAATTGATTCATCGGGCGACTCTACATATCTTTGTTGCCTAGGATATGACTTGCATGCGAGATATCGATTTCAAAATCGAGAACGCATCTTTTTCCTCTCGGATTCTGCTTACAAGAGCAAAGGAAAGAAATGTGGCGGCTCAAACAAAACGCCTCAATGGCTGAATTGGTAACGAGATTGTATCTTGCGGTTGATTGTTCAAACCTAGGTTCAATGGACGACTCTTGGTATTGTGCAGTTCGGCAAAATTACTGAGTGGTAGGTAGGGCCCCAAAGCCCACCCGCCCAGTGAAATACCACCCCATTAAGCTATTGGCTTTGGGAAATGGTAGTCTAATGCGTTGTGCTTTCGTCCTAACTTTTAATTGATTGAGATCACGTCCTTTTTACTTCGTACAAAATCGTGTTGAGAGGCCAAGTCAATTTTTTTCGTTGCCTCTACCACTCTGCAAACGATGATGGGCCCGCGAAACGTTTTGGACATCCTTAGCGTACCGCCGACTGGATAGAAATCAGTTAGGCACCACCTGAGATTGTTCCTCTTAACGGCCTTAATGTACACAACAAATTGGTATATTCTACCAGTTACGTTCAATAAGTCTTTAGAACATTCAAGAATTGGCGCTCGTAGTATCGAAAATGGTTTGCTTTTAGTAAGCGCCATTACTCACTAGACAGTTGCATGAAAAATTGGGTGTGAACAAAATCTTGGCAAGACTGGTGTCGCGTTTACGCTCAGTGGACAATAAAAGCGATCGTTTGGTCAACGCTGAGCCTGTCTTGATACTTTTCCGTTGGAATCCTGACGAGTTTCTACGTCGATACATAACTGTGGACGAAACATTGATACTTAGTGTATGCATGTTTCGTCCACAGTTACACACTCCAGAGACAAAGAAACAATCAGGACAATGCATTTTTGAATGGGCTTCGAAGAAGGCTAAGACAACAAAATCTGCCGACAAGTTAATGGCAACGGTGCTTTGGGATGCACGCGGAAGAATGTACATCGATTACTTAGTAAAAAGAAAAATAAGGAATGTAGAGTATTATAAATCGTTATTGCGTTGGTAGAAATGAAGAAAAAACGTCATCTAAAAATATATTTCTAAGGACTTATTGAACGAACCCCATAAAAGAAAAGACGAGGGCCCCGCTAGAACATTCGCACTTAGTCCCAGTTTGACTCAACTAGTAGAGAAAACTACGTCAGGTCAGATAACCAGGGGGATTAAGCGATCACCTTGGATCAGTTTCTGTCTTCTGAGTCACGTTTTTACTCCGTACAAACGGCTTCCCCATTGGGAAATTCATAACATTGACTGATAACTGTTGTACAATCACTTATCAATCAAACAATTAACCAACCTCACTAACCTTACCAAGTATGAAATTGCGAAGCTATCAACCGCGGCGTATTTGAGAATAAAGTTTGAAGGGGTATCTTTGGCGGCAAATATGACGAAGAGGCAGGACAATGGAGGAAACTTCACAACCACGAACTGGAAGAGCTATACCGCAAACCTACAATAGTGAGAGTAATCAAGTCGCGAAGGTTAAGATGGGCCGGACACGTGGCGCGAATGGGCAACGATAGGCCCGTGCATAGAATTCTTGACGGTAAGCCAACGGGAAAGAGACCGAGAGGACGGTCGCGACGGAGATGGGAGGAGAATGTTAGGTTTGACCTAGAGGAGATCGGATCGGATGGTCGAACGTGGAAGGAGAGCGCACAGGACAGGGAACAATGGCGGAATAGAGTCGGTGAGGTCATGAATTTCCGGGTTCCTACAGGCCAATAAATAATAATAAATAATAATCAACTGCCGCGATTTGCGGGATATCTTCGTGTCCCTTCTATGATCAGAGGTTTGCTTTAAAATTTCCGGCGTTAACAACTGTGCAGACTCAATCACTGAAATTATTGTTCTTATTGTGGAAGTTCACGTTCCACATTATATCAAACGTAATTCATTCACTAAACATTGGATTGATAAAAAATGTAAATAGACCACAGCGAAAAGGCAGGACTTTTAAACTTCGCTGTTCTATTCCAGCGGAGGACAACAGAACGAACCAAATTATTGAAACCGCGAAGAAAGATTGTGACGGTTCCGCCAAACCCTACTGTTACTTACCTGAAGAACCCCCATACCTTCGACACAACCTTTTAAGTTTCTCTAATGCAATCTCATTAGCACCTTAAATGCTTCACGCATCTAGGTTATCTAAGGTATAACCTAAAAGTCCCTGTAAAAGAATTCTCACCTTTCATGCATCTCTTCGCATACAAATTCCCTACAAGAATTCTTTCCATTATACAGGTGCATAAACCAAAACCTATTCGGTACCTTAGGTTGCCAGGCAAATTCCAACCTTCCCACACCTGAACCGCAATCTCCCCGCAGCAAAAACATTTCCTTCCCAAGGATAAATAATGCTTTCAATGCATTGTCTGGAAATGCCTGCAAAGAATTTTTCCTACAAGGGCATTCATATATGTATCAATGCGTCTCTGCATAAGCGACCAAAAACCGAATTTCCAATTAGTGTTGATTTTCAGTTCGACACTTGCGTCGCCATAGATACCATGTACCATTGACACAGATGGTATATACAAACCGTCATTGTATAACCACCTAATCTGCCTTGCAATGACTTGCAACTATCGATACAGCTGCAAGCACTTTACCCAGAATTGCTCCTTTGTTTGAATCTCCAAACATGCATCGCATAGCCGCCGGATTGAATTCAAAGCATAAACAATGCAAATATAGAATCCGTTTCCCACAAACGAATTTTCCTGCATATACAAATGCAAGCAAGGGATTTGTTTCGTCCACCAACCCACTAGCACCTTTCCCAATGTCTATTCTTATATTTACACAAGGGCATCACTCATCTAAGACTTTTATGATGCCCTCGTCCCATCTTTTCTCTTACCACATTTCTTCGAAGCATCGTCGTCTATTTATTAGACAACGATCTTCTCGATCCCTTTGTCCTTGCCGCCTGTCTGCTTTGTTTTGCCATTGCCTTCGCGCATGGGTAAACAACACAGATCTGAACGATCACACACACACCATCATGAGCTCCATCACGAGAACTGGTTTTCTATTCCACCAAGAGAGACTTTACGTTTCTCTGGTGATAGGTAAAAACGATATCCTTAGTGGAGAGGATATCTACCCCCATACCACAAACTCACCCCAAACGAGGGTTGCATCTTTGAGTCAAATTACATCCGCCGACCAGCACAGTCGTGCCGTCCCCGCTCTCCGTCGCGCGGCGGAGAAGCGTAGGTCGTGTCGAGATAGGAGTGTTTCACCGTGTTTAAAATTCATAAAAATCAATTTAATATTAATAATAAGTTTAAGTGAAGTATAAAAACACTAACATATTTAATAATGGCTGAGAACAAAGTGGTTTTTATTAAGAGAATTATCCTTCACAATTTTAATAAGGAAAGTGAAATAAACTAAAAATTAATTAAGAACAACTTGTGTTTTAATTGCTATCTGGTGGACAGTGTTTTCCCTTACAACCGGTTGTGGACAAACGTGGCGGCGTTTCGTCCTTTTGGTTCGGCGTTTTACTTGGTGGAACATTATGATGGAGGAGGAAGATGAACGGAGTGTCCGTGTTTGGCAGAATACTTCCTCCCCACAGGATCACTAGTAACTGCGAAGAAGAATCACTGGTAACCAGCTAACTACTTGAGTGTCCAACTAGTTTTTGTTCCTTCTGGTTAATGGCAAAAGATATTAGCAATAACATAAGTTACGCTTTATTTCCTTCATTAGTGACCAGCAGTGAGACAGTAACCATTCCAACACTGCTCTTCCCAATCCTTAGCATTTTCAACTCGTCTCTTTATTATAATTATTTTTTCTCCAAAAGGTGCCCCACAGTATTAACCCTATGTCCATATATCGCGCAACAAATTTAATTTCTAAAATATCAGCTTAAGAAATCCTTTGCTTTGATCGACAATGTTTTGTCTACGTTTTACAGAAAAATTACGTATATTTAAGTAGAAATCTTGACGAGAGCGAGGTATAAGTGGGTGGCGCTTTTCGTCTCACTGCAGTCTAGGGTGTGATGTTCGAATCTACGGAGCAAGGCAACCCGACCAGAAGGAATACCAGCCACAGTCCTTAGAAATTGTGCCCTTGATCTGTCACCGGTTCTGGGCAAACTTTGTCGCATATGGTGTATACAGAAAACCTTTCCAATCTGTTGGAAAAGGGCTCGAATTCAACAATTCCAAAGAAATAAAATTATCAACCAATTGCCTTAATATCCAAGATAATGAAAAAAGTTATCAATACCGAGTTGACTGGTAAATACGGATCCGCCGCAAGCGATCCGCGGGAGATCCTAGAGGTTAACACGTGGGCAGCTGCAAATGAAAAGCCTGATGAGTTAAGAGCAGCCTCATATCTCCAAGGCTTTTGACCGCACCCGGCACAGAGTCTTGCTAAGTAAGGTTCATTCTTATGGACTGTCCCAACAGTTGTGTGATTGGATGAAGTTTCCTCGAAAATCGACCGACTCGGATTATTGTAGGCGACGTGACTTCGAATGCCTTTCTCATTAATTCCAGAGCGCGTCGGGGTTCTATATTGGGATCAACTCTATGTCTGATTAATATTAATCAGTTGCTAGTAGCAACAGGTAACAAAATATTTAGTTTTGTCGACGATAGCAACCACAATGGACCCACTACTCAATTGAACGATTAATGTCTACATTTGTACGTTTACGCACTCAACTTTTGAAGAATAAAAGAGTCGAAAGGAATCTGCACCGAATTTCCTTTCCTTAAGTAACACTTCAACTAGGTCATCATCATCATCATCATCATCATCATCATCGGCACTACAACCGGGATCCGGTCTTGGCCTTATTTAACAAGTCCCGAGGCTTGTTAAATTTTCCATAATAATTTATTTTCCGGGCAAGGTTATTAGCCTTGCGCCACTTCAACTAGGTACTGAATCGTAATTCGGCGATATCTCTTACCATATCAACATTATTTCCTCACATATAGATTTATTTATCTATTTTATGGTTGCCGACTTAATTTTGTTCAACATTTTTTACCAACGAGATTGTAATTATTATTTTTATTTCTATTCCACCCGGATCCATAAACCACGAACACCGAATGTACAAGGATGGTGTAATTCATAATGTAGTCACTATTTGTGATAAGTAAAATGCTATTAAAGGCCAAGTGTCAATAAAAATCTGGAAAACACTCATTCAAGGGTTCCATTCCCTCCCTCGAATTCCCTTATTAATAATTCAAGGCAACGTAGTGTGATGTCTTCCCTCAAAATACATTCATCACAGCCGCCTTTCGACAAAGTACCATCCCTCTATGCCGGCGCACTTTAACGAACTATTGTAACCTTCACTCGTCGCCCACGCAACACCCGCCAGCATCAATGACCAAAAACGCTCCCTCAGCATAAAATGCATTCTATTCTAGTCCCCCATCATTTCTTCAAAATATTGGGGAAAAATTCGACACCAACATTTTTATGTGATCTACATCACTCCATCCTTGCTGTAGTCCCACCCTTCCTTCCCCATGGTGTTTCTTCTCGTGAAAAACAATACTACATTCCATTAAAGTTTGTGGGGCGTTAACTTGGATCAGCAAAAACCCGTCTCCGTTGACAAAATATAATCCCTAGCCTAAACAAACCCAGATTCATCATCATAACGGGTGTTGACGATTCCTTTAATCTGTTCCCGCACTCCGGCCAAATATTTTGATTTATATCCACTACCTTACCGACAACCCCACTTCCGATAAAAAGCAATTCGCAACTGGCGCATGATGGGAGCGCTAATTGACTGATAATGTCTTCGGTTGCGGTCGCGGTTGAGTGATTTTGTGAGGACGGCCTTCGCCTGGGATGTAAATCCAATGGGTCTGGGTGATGGCCGATTGGATCTGATTTACGCCGGCATCGTGTTTCCAATTCTAATCAGAGACTCGAACAACTTGCTTCTGATGTAGAGGTCAGTGGCGATTAATTATGAATCCAACTCGTTCGGTTGCGTTAACGCCCCCGCCCGAAGGGTTGTGCCCACCGACAGAGGCACCGTCAATGGGAATTAAAGAAATGAAGCCACAGAAGGCGCGGAAGACTTGGAGGACTTACGCTTATATAATTATTACGCAACCGGGGGGTTGTGGATCCAATTCACGCACGCGTTCTGCCCAGGCAGTGACTCTAATTGAATTAATTATAAAGTACATTTACGTATCACGAAGTCGTCGTATATGAGGTCACAGTGGGCGGGAGCGTACAGAGTACATGCCCTTTTCGTGGACCTTGGCCAGTGGGTAAGTTGCAATCATTATGAATAACCTTTAATTGGACATCCGTCGGGGTAATTATATTCAATTGGTGGAATGGGAAGAATGTACAGATGTAGATGCGTTGCGTCTATATATAGTAGGACACAATTATCTGTTGGTGCATTGATGGGTTATGTGTATGATATCAGACTATAGGTCATTTGGAAGTCGCCGTCTGATTTGTAGGCCACGACAAGATTTGCGAAAGATGAATTTGCTTTTGCCATTTTTAATCTTTGGGATGAATAGAGAGAAGGCTTCACATGCTGACTCAATAAACGTTTTAAGTTACTGTTTTGTATCCTATGGCATTGTAAAGAACGGAAAGAATAATCAACTGTCCTGGGAAGGTGTCGGAGACTTTTTTTTTAATATACTTCTCTCGGGAAAGACGAACCTATAGCGCCGACACGGCGCCCCGAGATGCAAACAAATAACTGTTGCAGTTCATTTTGAACAGTTGCAGGTTGTAACGCTCCGGAAACACTCGCGCGGAGAGGGAATTCCACAGCTTTCCAGCTCTCGAACGGAACGAGTTCTGATGCAGTCGGGAGATGAACCGCAAAGTGGTGCGATCCGTCGGATTGTCTTGTGTAGCCCATATAAGCCGAATTGCGCGGAACAATACCAAGAATCTCCGAAGAACAGTACCTATGATAATATCTGTAAAACAGAGAGAGGTCGGCTACGCGTCTTCAATGTGATAGCGATTGTAGTCCCGACGTCAGCGCTATGTCCCCGGTCAGGCGGATCGCTCGGCCGCAAATTAGTGCGACCCATCGGATTGTCTTAAGGGGTGCATGTGTGGGGAGGAAGTATTGTCCCAGGCATGGGCACTCCGTTCACTTCCACCTCCATCATAAATTGTTCGCCGCCTAAAACACCGAACCGAAAGTCAATCACAAATAAATGAACGAACGCCGCCTCGTTCGTTCACAACCAGGGGTAAAGGGTGAGAGATAAACACCCAGGACACTGCGACACAGCAAGGAAACAAAACCGCTGAAATAAAACATACAATATTGTTCGGATTATGTCTAGACATTTATTATTCGTTTTATATCACTGCCGCGAGATTGTTTAATTATAGTACAGGTGGTAATGCGAGCGATTGTATTTTTTAACACGCGACACAAAAAAAATGACTACACGCTCAGATACTCGCGACTCCGAATTTAACGCATCTCCGCGTGCACCGGCGGAGAGCGGGAGTGGCATGACCGTGGTGGTCAGCGGATGGTAAAGGACTCAGCGATGATCATCTTGTGCAGAGATGATTCGCTTATGGGGTGAGTTTGTGGTGTCGTGGTAGATATCCTCTCCACTAAGGATATCGTTTTTACCTACCACCAGAGAAACGTAAAGTCTCTCTTGTTGGAATAGGAAACCAGATCTTGTAATGAAGATCATGGTGGTATGTGTGCGATCGTTCAAATCAGATGTTGTTTACACGTGCTCGAAGGCAATGTAACAACGACACAGACAGGCGGCAAAGACAAAGGAAGAAGCGACCAAATGTCCGGTAATGAGGGTCATGTTTACGCTGTGTATAGTCGCTATAACAGCCGTTGGGAAAAAAAGGTGCTAATGGGATTGGTGGCAGAAACGAATTCCTGCCTGCATTTCTATATGCAGGGAAATTAGTTTGTGGCGACGTACGAAATTGATGTTTGTTTGTCTATTGGACAACGAATCGCTGGTCGGCTTGCTGCAGCTGTAAAAACAAGCCGTCCATCGTTGCATTTCAATTGATAACAATGGGTGCCGAATGTTTTGCATTTATGGTGCATATGCACATTAAGGAACTATTTTTAGGAATTTTATCTAGCGCGTTGGAAGCATTAAATATCCTTGTAAAAGGAAATGTTTCAGGTATGCGGTGGAGATTGCGGTGCAGGTGTGGGAAATTGAAATTTGCCTGGGAACCGAAGGTACCGAACAGGTTTTGGGATTCCTGAAAAGGTAGAAAAGAAATCCTACAGGAAATTATATGCGAAGAGATGCATGAAGGTAAGTTTTCTTTTACAGGGACTTTTTAGATTATAACTTAGATAATACTAGATGCGTAAAGCATTTAAGGTGCTAATACGATTGCATTAGCGAAATTATATGATTGGATGGGAGTTACGGGGGGTTTCCTAGGTAAGTGAACCGTGGGGTTTGGCGTAACCGCCACACATGTAAACTGAATTGCGCGAAACAATACCACGAATCTAGACGAACAGTACCCGTGATAATATCTGTAGAACGGAGAGAGGTCGGCTACGCGTCTTCAATGTGATAGCGATTGTAGTACCGACGTCAGCGCTGTGTCCCCGGCCAGGCGGATCGCTCGTCCCTGTATGCTCTCAAGTAGATTGAGGGTATGTTTGAGCTCCAAACATGAGAGTAATATTCGAGTGCGGGTCTAATTTGGGATTTATACAGGAGAAGAAGATGGCCCGGAGTAAAATATTTCTTGGTTCTAAAAATATAGCTCAGTTTTCCTGAGGCAGACTTGGCGATGTTCGATATGTGTTTATGCCACGATACAGTCCCATAAATCGTGACGCCGAGCTATTTCAAGCTTTCCCCAGATTCAGGGGCCTGGCCATTCATCATCAGCTGTGGAACCGATGACCCACTTTTCTTGGTGAATGTTGTATACTGTGTCTTCGTTGCATTGCAGTCAACGAGATTGGCCTTTGCCCACTACACCTTATCCAGATCCCGATTCAGAGAGTCAATCTGGCTACATCTCAGCTGGTACTATCATCTGTAAAACTGAACACTTTGTTATACGTTGATTCCAACAAATCATTTATGTGAAGCAAAAACCATATTGGAGCCAAAATACAACCTTGGGGCACCGCGGAATCAACAGGATACAGATCTGAACACTCGCCGTTCACAACAACCCGGATCGATCGATTTTCGAGGAAGCTCTTCGTCCAGTCGTATAGTTGCTAGGAAAGTCCATATGAATGAAGTTCCCTCAGCAATGCAACGTGGCAGACGCGATCAAAAGCCTTACAGATATCTATTGAGACCACCCATATCTCATCATGCCGCTCAAGCGCAGATGTCCATATATCGGTTATAAGGTTATTTCCCTTGGAGCGCCCGCCACGGGATCGGTATTGACGATCATTCAGAAGTCCGTTGCACTCCAAATACTTAATTAACCCGGCATTGATGAACTTTTCCATCACCTTAGATAACATAGACCGTAATAGTATCGGCCGGTAATTCTGTGGGAGACACTGTGGCGGTTCTGCGAACCACCCGATCCACTATAGGTTGAGATATCGTCGTTCCACCAAGGAACATACTCACTTATATCCAAATTACACGTGCCCACAGACAGTCCTCCTTTCAACCTGAAATAAAAGGTAACATGCACCTGGAGTCAACAACCCCACGTATCCACAGATACATGGGCCACACGTCCTGAATAATTTGTCTACGCCTGCACGGCGACCGAAGGACATGACTCACCAGCATAGAAATTGTGTACCAATCCACTAACTGGATATACACAAACGGTTGGCTCAGCTGCGCCAGATGTCGATAGACATCACATCTCCGGCAATAAGCTAATTGCTGGAAAACCAATCCGTCGCCAAGCCTTTGTCCCTGCGGCAATATACGTCGTCTAAACAAAGACCCTTGCGATGCCACAGCAATAAACGAAAATGCTGTTTCCATAGGGATATGTAAACAACGATAATTACATTATCCCATAATCGGCTAGAAGAAAACGCACACCCGATTGTTTTCCAAGCAATACATTAGAGGTGTGAAATTCCGATCACAGAGTTATCTACAGCATGCAGACAATAACCTCCGCGTCTGTATGTGTGGGCGCGATTTTCTCTGGTGAGAATATGCTCGATTGAGAGAAGGTCACCACCAAAAGGAAGTGAAAGGAAGAAAAAGAAAACTATGGGATGAATGGAATGATCTCCAGAGAAGTTACCACAGTCGACATTGAGAATCTAATTGGACAAGTTGAATTTCCCGAACGGAGGTGTTAAGACCGAATTTCCGGGAGGTTTATGTTATTGATAGTGCCGTCGCGAATTTGTTTGATGTTTTTACGAAGTGATCTTCACCAGGACATACGAAATTTGTGTTATCGGAATTGCGCTGTGTTGTTCGAGCAATTAAATTAAGTGCTGTTTGAAAAATTAAGACGATTTTAAGTGTCGTGGAAGTTGTGGTTTTCTTTTGGTATACCACCGAGCTGTTCTTATAAACAACAAAAAAATAAATATTGTGTCCTAGACGGTTAAATTTAAAGAAGCAAAACGAATCAAGAAAGAATAAAAGTCAAGGCAAAATTAACTCGTGTTTTATTTTATGCTGCATTCGCTCCGTGTTCCAGGTTGTTCTTTCTGTGTGTTAGCAGTGTTCGGCGGAACACTTACGACCTAATAGGCCATATCCGCCAAAACACTTCTTTCCCCCTCTTCGGGATTGGCTGATTCCGAACTATTTCCCAGCAAGTAGGAAATGTCCTCCGTGCATAAGATAAGCGGAAGAGTCTGCCAAGAACCTGCGATTATTCTTACGGACTACTGCTGGTATTCCGTCCGGACCGGATGGCTTCCTACAGTCCAGTCCACGTAGAATGCGTTGAATAGTACGTGGGCGGAACCTCACATCCAGTATTGAAGACCGTACCGCCGCGATCACAGTTGGTTCCAAAAGACCGGCATCGAGATTTGAATTCGCGGAAAATAAATTCGCGAACACGTTAATTTTATCTTTTGAATTTGTGCCTAACGTCCCGCTGACCGTCACTAACGGAGGAAAAGAGGAGGATGCGAAGTTACTGCTGACAGCCCTTGCCATTGACCGGAAGGAACGCGAACCAGTTGGACACCCAAGGAATTTATTGGTCACACTGTCGTTGTAGGTCTTCTTCGCGGTCTCAATCGACGGGCGGCACGCGTTTCTGATTTGTTCTGTTAACCTCGGTAGGAGTGGAGCGCCATTGTTTAAAAGTTTTATTTTTTGCCGCTGTAATCTTTTTTTTTTAATTTACTTCTCCTCGGAAAGGCGAATCTATAGTTCTAAGTCAGCACCTGAGATGCTTTTTTTTCTCGACCGGGTTCATCAGCCAAGCTGCGAAAGATGCTCAATGATTTCTCCCGACCATTTCACGAAGCCTATGGCTTAATTAATGGTGTGGAATTTCACCGGGCGGCTGGGCTTTGAGATCCTACCTACCACTCAGTGCGTCAGTCTCCATCCCGAGAAAAATAATCTCTATAACCGACTCCGCGCGTTAGCGTCGGAGTCTCTATAGCACACCTTCGACCACGGAAAGGGTGCGAAGAAATCTTGTAAATCGTCATAGTTGGCAGCCCCATACCTCCATACATGGCGAAGCTGATTACATCGGTTATTCCCTTGAAATGCAAGTGGTTGCGCGACAGATACCAAGCAGTGATCTGAGTTTCACAGCGGAGCAGCAACCTCCACGGTATAAATACTGGGCTAGGGTGTCAAGAACAGTTCCAGGGTGTTCACATGATTACCTTGGGCAACCAGCACTCGCGTAGGTTCCTCCACGAGTCAAATCAAATTGCGGCTAACAGCAAATACCGCCGCGGCCTCCCAGCCTTGTCGGTTCTGTTAGAAGGCACCAATCAGCCGGAATTGTGTACATTAAAATCGCCAAGGACGGCAATTTCAGAAGCCGGGTGGTTAATCTGTATCCAGTCGACCGTGCATAACAGATGTTCGAAAAATTTCGCTGGTCGATCGTCATTCGGGGGGCGGTAAAGACAACAAAGAAATTTAACAGAATTCCTCAGCACGATCCCCAACTACGTGATATGCATGTTATTGGGTTCCAACGCCTCCAAGCCAGATCGGACCGCAGACGCAGACTCCACCCTTAAAACGGAATCTCGAATGTAAGTCGTATCCTGAGCAACGAAGATATGTCGAATCAGTTGATGAATCGACCTGGGTCTCAGTTAGGGCAAGGATATCAAGTTTCGCTGTTTGCAAATATTGGTGGACGGCGTTTACATTAGTATTGGTGAAACCGATATCGCTGATGTTGCACAATGCCGTTATCAGTCGACCGTCGACATAGCCCCGAGAACGAGCCAGATTATGCGATGACGAATTTCTTTAAGTTCGGTTATTTATCATAATATTTGCATGATGTTCGATATATTTGCCATGAGCCTCAGATGGTATAGTTACCCCACTGCCTGGACAGTACTCTCCAAAATGGGCTTATTCCCCCATAAGCGTTCCCCGTCTTGGGTAGAAAAGGTCTTATCCAAGATAAACATGGAGTCCCTATTATTTACCAACGTTTCTGTGATGCCAAGCATAAACGAATTGTCCATGATAGCGATATTTCTAATGTTACAGATCGCCTATGTTTCAGTATGGTGATCAGTGGAAGAGCTAAATCCAAACGATACCGATCCCATCCCAACTGATGGTGAGTTTGTGACGAAGACTACACGTCCCTAAATATAGCATGCTTTCAGGTGCAACCGGCCCCCTTTCTCATTCTTAGTTAGTTTATTTAGTTCTTTTACTTTTAATTTTTGAATTGCTGTTTACATCTTTAATCGTTTCGTTTTAAATTTTGCGTGCGCCATAAAAGATGTCAATATGCAAACATGGAATAAATTTGGCATTTATCAATCGATTGACTTCATGTTTTTGAAACGGCAATTCAGTACAATTTTAACCATGAATCGCTTCACACCGAAACAACGTGCCGAAATAGTGACGCTGTACATCGAAAATAGTCGTGCATATAATCGAAAATATCGTGGCCAACAAGCACCGTCTGACAGCACCAATTTGTCGTTTGGTGTCGAATTTTGTTGAACACGCGACAGTCGGAGATCTTCGACATGCCGTTCATCAACGCCCAAGACGTTCCAATGTACTGGTTGAAGTGGTAAGAGGGAGTGTTGCCGAGCAATCACATGTGTCGTATCGTCACCGCGCTCAGCATTTTGCCGTCAGTGGAACCCCCTGGTGGCGCCTCTTAAAGGATGATAAAGCATTTTGAAGTATAAAGTGCGATTGTCTTAAAGAATATTACCGACAGACCGTCCACGTCGCTTGGAATACGGCCAAACAGTCACATGCCGACGTTAAAGATGACGCACCGTATATATATATATATATATATATATATATATATATATATATATATATATATAAATTATAATAAAATATAAATCAAATGGAAAATCTATATGTATATTGCGTTAGCAAAATTGTAAAAGAGGAAGACCTCTTACATATTGATTAAACTGTAAAGAAAATTATAAGAGTCATTGTACGCCGAAAATCTTAAGCAAAAACTACACACTGTATAATTTAGCGTGCTTGCAAAGAGCCAGTAAGTTAACATAAGAATAATTGTTGTAAAGTGGGACATATATTTAGTCCTTCATAAAGAAAAAATGTATAATTTGATTCTGAAAAAATTAATCCGGACGTAAGATCAAAAAAAAAAACAAAGTAAAACAATATATATACAGTTGTGGCGAACTAATTAAGATAGATACTAGAAATTTTGTTTGCAATAATTTTTTATTAAAATTCTTTGCTATAAACAGTTTCCCCCGCTTAGAAGCCTTGACGTGGTGCGGGGGCTTAAACTACAATGAATCACTCAGGCTATGCTGACGGAAGCATATGCTTCCAGTAGGGCCACCCATGTCAGATAGGCTAGCGAGGAGTAACACACAAAGATCTACCACCCCTAATCCAGGATGTTACGCGTCACCGTGCCCATTGGATGGTTTGCAGCCAGGGGTATACCGGCTGTATTATAACGGCGCCTCTCTGACACCGGGTCGAATCAGAGCAGTAAGCAGACCTTACCATATCAAAGAGGGGCTCTGATATGGCGGACTATTTGAAACCCCAAGACTCGTGGGAACAAAAATGAATAATCAATATACAAAAAACAATCTCACAGTAGGCGTAGGTGTGATGAGCTGACACTACCATAAGGGAACAAATCATCAAGAAAACACCGACTCGGCAAAAAGAAGGCGTGGCGGAAAACGGAAAAAGCTGGATATACGCGTCGGGACGTGGAATGTTCGAACGTTATATAAACCAGGCGCGATACAGACGGTCATAGAAAACGCGAAACAATATAAAATGGACATCGTCGAGCTTCAGGAAGTCCGACTCCCACGTCAAGGAATCGAAACCAAGGGGTTTACACTGGCGTGTGGGGACACCGATATACATAACCTCGGGACTGGCTTCATCATAAACAAGAAGATTACGCCCCATGTAAAAGATGTGCAATTTATTAATGACCGAATGTCGGTGCTAAAAATACAGGGACCATGGTACAATTATCTATTTATAAACGTACACGACCCAACAGAATCTACGGACGAAGAAACGAAGGACACATTCTACGAGACCCTAGAGGAAGTATTCGATGGGATCTCATCATTCGATGTTAAAATCCTCCTCGGGGACCTCAGTGCGAAAAATGGGGACAGAAACAAACAATATCGTGACAAGATGGAAGCAGAACTTTGAAAACGTGTTCAATGTGCGCACCCATCAACCACAAATAAACGCACCAGACGTACATACAGCCGAGCCTCAGATCCCAGAGCCCTCTTTCGACGAAGTTGTAGACGCAATAAACCGATCGAAAAACCACAAGGCCCCAGAGTCGACCGCATACCGGCAGAGCTTGTGAAGCATGGAGCAGAGGCAACCGCTCGAAAGATCCTCCAACTGATTAGAACAATATGGGATAAGGAAGTCATTCCGGAAGAATGGAAAACCTCAATAGTAGTCCCCATTTTCAAAAAAGTGACAGATCTGACCGCGAAAATTACAGAGGAATGTCATTGCTCCCAGCCACATACAAAATACTAACAAATGTCATACTGGCGAGGATCACATCGTA
Source organism: Microdon myrmicae (assembly GCA_963931805.1). NCBI lineage: Eukaryota > Metazoa > Arthropoda > Insecta > Diptera > Syrphidae > Microdon > Microdon myrmicae. The sequence goes on from OZ007500.1 coordinate 88,474,932, forward strand.
CGCAGAAGAAATACTGGGAGACTAGCAGTGCGGATTCCGCAGGAACCAGTCAACAAGCGACCAAGTGTTCACAATAAGGCAACTGTTGGAAAAGAAATGGGAATACGGAGAGACGGTTCACCAATTGTTCGTTGACTTCAAAAAAGCCTACGACTCAGTCGCAAGGCAAAGACTACCATATTGTAGTTGAACTGGGAATCCCGAAAAAATATGCCACCCTCATTCAAATTTGCATGAACGAAAACAAAGGGCGAGTTGGGATAGAAAACCACTTCTCAGAACCATTTGAAATCCGGGACTAAAACAGAGGGATGGCCTCTCACCATGTCTTTTTAACCTTGTCCTCGAGTATGTCATCAGAAAGGTACAAGACGACAACATGGCCGGATCATACCTGAACGGGGTCTCACAAGTGCTCGCATATGCGGATGACATCGCCGTTCTGGGCGATAATCTAGAAACTGTAAGTAAAACCAGTGAAATCATTATGCAAGCGGCAGAAGAAGTGGGCCTAGAAATAAATGAAGACAAACAACACATATGAATACGGCGAGAGCAGGTGGACCCTAGGGAACACATATAAACTTCAGGGGCAAGATATTTGAAAATGTCAAAGAATTTAAATATTTGGGAACAATACTGGCGGCCAGTAACGAAATGTCGAAGGAAATTAACAAAAGACTACACTCCGGCACCGCTAGTTGGCATGCAGTCAGTAAACTGCTGAAATCCAAACTGCTATCACAGAATATAAGGCTCCGTGTCTATAGAAACATAATGATGCCGATTGTTCTATACGGATGCGAAACATGGGCTCTCACAAAACGGGAAGAAAACAAATTCCGCGTATTCGAGAATAAAGTCCTAAGGGGTATCTTGGGCGGCAAATATGACGAGGAGGCAGCTCAATGAAGGAAACTTCACAACCACGAATTGGAAGAGCTATACCGCAAACCTACAATAGCGAGAGTAATCAAGTCGCAAGGATTAAGATTGGCCGGACACGTGCCGCGAATGGGCAGCGATAGGACCGTGCATAGAATTCTTGACGGTAAACCAACGGGAAAGAGACCGAGAGGGCGGCCGCGGCGGAGATGGGAGGATAATGTTACGTTGGACCTCGAGGAGATCGGATCGGATGGTCTAACGTGGGAGGAGAGCGTACGGGACAGGGAACAATGGCAAAGTCGATTCAGTGAGGTCATGAACTTTCGGGTTCTTACAGGCCAATAAATAGTAAATAGTATAGCTATAAACAGTTTGTAAAATATTTTTTATATATGTATTTTAGTATATTATTTAAACTATAAATAATATTTACAAAAAATAACAAAAAAACATAAAATTAAATTCAAAAGGTTTTGTAAAACAAAATTAGCTGGCGATCTAATTAAAAACGATTTGTTTATTATTGTATAATTTCGTTTTAAACGTAAATATTTGATGGTAAATATAATAATTTGTTTGAAAGTAAACGGAATTATAAGTTCTTGCTTTGTTTTAAGACATTTGAACGAGATATGGGAAAGAAAAAAAGCTGTAGAAAAAACATGAGAGAAACGATAATAAATCTTCGAAATAATGAAAGGTTGTCGTATAAAGAAATTTCAAAACAGCTTAATTGCTCTAAAACAATGGTATTTAATGCTATAAAATATGTAGAAAAACATAAAACCACAGAACTCGTAGCAAGACGGAGAAGATCTGGTAAAACGACTGAAGCCCAGGATAGGCTAATTGTTCGAGCTGCAAAAACAGTCCATTTATGAGTTCAAAAGAAATACGAAAGGAAGTTTTCGGCGAGGACCCAAATGCACTTTCAGCACGCTCTATTAGAGAGCGATTGACTGAGAGTCAGCTTTTTGGAAGATCGGCTAGAAAAAAAACCATTCATCATCATCATCATCGGCACTACAACCGGGAACCGGTCTTGGCCTTATTTAGCAAGTCCTGAGGCTTGTTAAATTTTCCATAATGATTTGTTTTTTCCGGGCAAGGTCATTAGTCTTGCGCCAGTAAGAAAAAAACCATTGCTATCATTAAAAAACCGAAAGGCTAGGTTAGCTTTTGCCAGGGAACGTGAGAATTGGAACATCTCACAGTGGAAAAAAATATTGTGGAGTGATGGAACAAAAATCAACAGAGTCAGTTCCGATGGAGAGCAATATGTTCGACGGCCAACAAATCAAGCATTCAACCCTAAATACACCACTGTTACACTCAAAGATGGAGGAGGAAGTATCATGCTATGGGGTTGTATGTCATACAAAGGAACCGGTCCGGTACATCGCATAGAAAGTATAAAGAACGCCCAAAGCAACATTAATGTCCTTGAAGATGTAATGCTGCCCTATGCAGATGGAGAATTTCCCGTGACATGGAAATGTATGCAGGACAATTGTAGTGCTTTAAAAAGCCCTACCACCTTTTTCCCCCATTCCTACATCCAAATCCCAGCAATATTACAGAAAAATCTAAAAACTAATCAAAACCCTAAAAAACCTAAACCAAATCCAAAAGTCACAATAAACGAATCAAATATTCGTTTATCGTTTTACATTTGCCCCACGGCATCATCAAAATTCAAAATCCAGAGATACGTTATCTCAATCTGGAAAAATTTCTAATAAATTGAACAAACAAAAACCCGAATCCCTTTACACATCCACATCTGCACAATAGTTTCATAAGAATTCAGGAAACTCAATTCTTATCTTAAATAAACACTGAGCATCTCACTCAGGATACCAAAATCGGGATTTTTGTATGAAATTGTGCATTTTCGAGATACAAATCTCGATTTGTTTCTTTTTATAAAGGAACAGAAAAGTGATATCTGAGATCAATATCCCGTACTCAGTATCCAGGTTCGGATGAGTATTAAGGTCAGTAAATTCAATCTTAAAATTCAGTCTTAAAATTCAACATTAAAAATGTATTCAGTATTAAACTATGCATGCCTTATAAAACTGTACACATAGGATCCAAATACACCAAGGATTTTCAGTAGTCATCATCATCATCGGCACTACAACCGGGAACTGGTCTTGGCCTTATTTAGCAAGTCTCGAGGCTTGTTAAATTTTCCAAAATGATGTTTTTTTTTTCGGGCAAGGTCATTAGTCTTGCGCCAATTTTAAGTAGTATTAAACTGATATTCAATCCAAGGAGAAGCTGACCAATAAAAGTTTACAGTAAGAAAACTGATCTTTCATTTTTTCCAAAACCCCCAAATATGCAGGCAAATCCCAGCGGAGACAAGGGCTTGCGAAAACCCGAACAAGAGAAGGTTGCTCTTCCCGCAGGCATATGAGGAAGCACGGCGACGAACATTTGTAGGACGTTTTTTCAAGAGCGGTCTATAGTGATCCCTTCTCCTTTTAAGGACTAGGAGACACGCTCCCTGAACAAACCACTTACAAATACAACACGATGACCCTAAGCATACCGCGAGAGCAACGAGAGCATGGTTTTCTAATAATTCCGTGGGTGTCATCGATTGGCCTTCATGTAGCCCGGACCTAAACCCAATAGAAAACCTCTGGAACGAATTAAAAAGAGAAGTAAACAAGCATAAAATAAGTAACTTAAATGAATTGTATGAGATTGCTAAAGCAACTTTGGAAAACATAACAACGAATATATGACAGGACCTTATTGCTTCAATGCCCAGGCGGTGTAAGGCAGTGATTAAAAACAAAGGTTTTCCTACAAAATACTAAGCTAAGACATCAAATTTGGACTAAAAATCAATCGTTCTTAATATAATATCGCCAGCTAATTTTGTTTTACAAAACCTTTTGTTTTTTTGTTATTTTTTTGTAAATATTATTTATATTTTAATTAATATACTAAAATACATATTGTGACGCATATGACAATCAGTACTAGAATATTCGAGAAAGTCCGTAACAAAGTACTGGAATATTCCAGAAAGTACTGGAAAACTGGAGACTATGGACAGTAGAACATTCAAGGCTATGGAACGGACGGAAAGGAAACGCAGAATGAGGAAACGGTATAAATACTTCGCACACAGATCATCTAAATAAGTAGACGAGTAATAAGTAAGGAAGTAAGAGTAAGCAAGCGATAAGTCAAGAAATCGTCAAGTGTACGGTAAAAGTAACGGTTGTTATTAACGGACTAATAATATGTTACATTAATTCAAAATCGATTTAACGGCTCTTATTTATTAAAAATAATTAATCCAGCGAACCCTAAGCTCGCTACAATATATAAAAAACATTTTACAAACTGTTTATAGCAAAGAATTTTAATAAAAAATTATTGTAAACAAAATTTCTAGTATCGTTCTTAATTTGTTCGCCACAACTGTATATATATAATATATATAAACAAACAGGCTGTATTTATAATCACGTTTTTTCGTGCTTACTTAAAATGCACAACTTTTAATAAACGTTAAACGAAAAAGGCACAAATGAAATAACTTTTAAGGAGAAAACAACTCAAGCAATTGCGAAAGAAGCACCCAGTACATAAATATGTCTGTAAAATCTCTGCACTGGACCTGGATTGCACATCCATGTAGGTAACCTCCAGTCTAAAATCAACGACCTGCACTGTAGAATTTAATTAAGAAGAGGATCGCAAAAAATGCGGAACATGTCAAGGCTTCCAAATGCGTGCAGTTTGACAAAAATATATTTACCAAAAAAATTAAGTGCTTGCCACAGAATGCACCAGTCCTCAGCAAAATACATGTAGCTAGCATGACTAAGGGAAAGAGTTCTAAAGTTTTGTATACCAAAATAGAAAACACTTCCCTCTACAGCCAACAACTGTGCGCTTGTGTCTAAAACCCAAAAAAAAAAAAGAATAAATAAGACATTAAGTCATTTATGGAGCAAATAAGGAAACTCAGAAGTATCTGTAAAATATTTTGTCGTGTCATAGGGTTTTCCCTCGTTGACGGATGCAGCGACGCACGCCGTCCGCATTTAGTTTCGGATATTTTTAGAGGACTACCCAGCTAAGTGTTATAGTAAATAACTACCGCATTCAGACACTATATCGGTCTCTTGAATCCTTCTCAAATTTGACCAAGTAAGTGCTGACGTTTTGGATTTACGCACAATTCAGGGTTTTCGTGTGTGATCTACCCCCAGGACCGACAACGACACTTAATTCGGATCATAAATCTAAATCAACCAATAACTACGTAGTTCGATCCGTTGCATGCGATAGGGAACAAGGAAGGAGACAATATCCGACTCTGGCCAGGTCCCCTTCTTTAAACTTGCTCTTGTCGCTCGACCAAGGCGTTCATTGCCCGCATATCCGTTGCAACCGATCGTATGATCTACACAACTAGTACGTAAATGTATTCATTCTTATGTACAACACTTTTCTAGAATTACTATTTAAGGGTTGACATGCTGATGTCGATCATCCGCGGATGTCTTAAAGAAGGTGAACTTTGTGCATAACATTTCCAGTCAAATATCTTCACGAGGTTCATTAGCACGATCTGCATTCTCAAACGACATTAATTCCCTGCCAAATAAAATGAAGTGCCTTCCATAAAGTCACACAGTACGGAATTTATTTGGGTGGCAGCCAAAGATCGGGATGAATTCCCTTTTTGAATCCCCGACAGATAAATCTATTCTTTGACCGTTTGTCGCGCTCAAAGTGGTGCCCCCTTTGGTGGCCACATATTTACGGACGAACCACACACCAGACGACTTTCTATCGATGCTCGTATCAAAATTCTGATTTATGAATCCAAAATTCCATGTAGTGAACGATTGTTCGGTTTACGCGAGTGTTTGGAGATCGATCTGATTCTATGCCGCCCAGAATGAGCTAGGGTACTCGAGGGACTCTCAAGTGGGCAGCAGCACCACCAGCAACAACAACAAGGGGCAAACTGTTCACTTTTTTATCAGAAGACATCAGATGGTGTTTGGATTTATGAACGATCCCCCAAACTACAAAAATGACGCATGGCCGGCCGGCCCCTGAAGCTGTCTCATTGTGTTACTAAACATACGGAGTTAATTAGCAATTAAAATCAATTGCGTGGCCGGCATTTTCTGTAGGATAAGACAGCGTGATTGATGTACCGTGCGCTTTTGTGAGGGTAAAGTACAATTCGTACGTCTTTTGGATCATTCACTTAAGTCGACAGATGAAATGGAGTAGTATGGCTCTTTGGCAGGCAACAAATTAAGATAGGCAGGTAGGGGGCATGCGGAAATTTGGCTACAAATATGTTAATTGTGAAGCGATCTAAGTAGGAAGTAACTCCCACGAACTTATTTGTCTTTTAAGATACGTGAGGAAGACTTATTGGTGAATGTTCTACCTTGTGTGTATGATTATAATTCACGGGCTGTTTAACCCTGATGTGAGGTAACGACACATCACATGTGGTCAGTTGTAGTTTAGTTAGTGGGGCTACCACCCCATTTATTCGCTTAACTCAAGCAACATTATTACCTACAACTAAAGTATATATAAGTTACAAACTAAAGAGCTTAAGAAGTATCTTAACTAGGCTTAACTTAAGGCAACCTGGACAAATAAAGAGGGCAAGAGTAGGAGCGACAGGTGGGGGCAGGTTATTGTAAAGTGTAGAAGCGCCGCTTAAGATTGGCGGTGAAATTGGTTTAGGAGGCGGTGCTTGAGAGTATGGGGAGTGTTGCTGCAAAGAAAAGAGAAAACCGAAACAACAAACGGCGCTTCTCTAGCGCTGCCTCAGTCTCTCCTTTAGTGGACTGTATTCCGGCGCTGGCCGGCCAAACGATGTTTTCTTAATTCGAGGGATTGTACCTCTAGAGCCGGACTCTTCTCTGGATTGGCGGGCGTTTGAGTCTTGCCCAGTACAAATGTGGGGATGGGTGGTGTGTGTGCCGACATTGACACTGGTTAACTCCCATCTCCATCATGATTCCACCGTCATCCCTCGAATACCGCTACAAAACGTTTCCCAGACAAGTAGGAATGACGGTGGGTCTACGACACGGAGCGGACACAGCACAGGAATGAAACACACTGGAAATCGTTTAAGATGGTTATTTTTATTGATTATTGTTTATTTCTTCTTTTTATTAGTCAATCCTTAATGATACACTAAAATGGTTTTCATTTGTTTGACAAGACGTTGCTGAATCGAACAATTAATACCGGCGGACGGCACTGAGGTTAAACAAAACTACTTCACAATACGCACTCTGCTTGGGGAAACCCGACTTTGTATACGCACCGTACCGTGCCCACGGTACGGCGGATGGTAACACGACCGACACGATTGCTGGTTGGATTAAGACTCCGAATTTACTGTATCTCCGCGTGTACCGACGGAGTACGGGAGCGGCACGTGACCATGGCGGTCCGTGGATGGAAAACGACTCGAAACTCGACTCGCGTAAGGGACACGACCCGCAGGGGTACAGACTCCGGTGCACACCCTACGGGGGATGATAAAAATAATCGATGCGCACGCGCGGAAGGATGGAAGACGACTCAATGATATTTTATCGTTTGGGGTGAGTTTTTGGTGGTGTGGTGAAAAGGAAAAGAAATTTCCTTTGACCAGTGACCAATGGAAAGCGATCTCAGGTACGCGGTGGTGTATGTGTGCGTTGGTACACATCACCGTGTTGATCGTTGCGTTTTGCCTGAAACGAGAAAAAAAGGAATGGTGAAACGACCTACAGCATCTTTCGGTAATGAGGGTCGGCTGTCTAAATAGCAGCCACTCATTAGATGCTAAAAGGATCGTATTCATGATTACCTGCGCAGAATTTCGTCTTATGACTCTAGGGTAGGATGCGAGTATTCGCTTTTGTCCGATGGTCAAAGAGCTGCCGCGGCCGTAGAAATGCCAAGGACATGTGGTATGCACATGTACGGCAGAATAGCAATGGTGGAACATGGGTGCCTAATGGTCGGGAATTTATGGTGCATAAGCACGTTACAGAATTGTTTTTAGGGATTTAAGGGTCGATTGCGATAATTGAATGCGGCCGCCGGTATGTTATTGCTGGGCGAAAAAGGTCGCCGGCCAATGTGTACATTAAGAGAATTTATTATACACATGGCAAAGCTGAAGAATAGACAGCGCAATGTTTATGGCCCCAGCTGAAGGTTATTTGTATGTAATTCAAATCCTTTTGTTTACAGGAATTCGTCTAGGGAGATTTGCTTGGCAAACAATGGTGCCGGAATAGTTTACCTGCGAATTCTAGTGATGCATTGGACTATGAATGCTCTTGTAAATGCAATTCTGTTTCGGAATTCAATGTAATGCTTTTATGCATTAATGTCCTTGGTAAAGGAAATATTTTCAAGTGCCAATGCAATCGCATTGGCGGGATTTAATGGGAGTTGAGTTGCGGATATGGGGAGTTTTTCAGGTAAGTGGGCCGTGGGGTTTGGTGGAACCCCCACACAAATCCTTAATCTACGCGACCAACGAAGAAGACAAGCCAACCGACCAAGGAAAATTTCAACGAAGCGAAAAAACAGGTTGCAATAATATCTAGGGAATACTTTGCTTATTTCCTATAATTTATTTGCTGAATATTTTATTATTTATTATTCTGTTTGATCTCTTTACCTGGTCTTGAACAAGACCGATTGGGTAGGAGTTCCTTCGACGACTCCTCCTGCTCCATCGAAAGTGCCCGCCTTATATAGGCCCGCAGTCGTCCCCTCCTCTGCTTTTCTTAGTGGCTTCCCGGAATCGGTGCGCCGCTGATCGTCGTTTCCCTGGAAGTGGTATGTTAGCGCTTGCCTTGCCTTTCCTGGGAATTCGTGATCCATCGCCAACAGGTAGAGAGGTCGAAGTCGAACAAGGTGGAATTGGAGTTGACATATCTCAGCATCCGCAAAAGGCGTTCGTTAGACCATAAGAGGTCCGGTGAGGGGGAATGTAGAGAAGGCGGGGATTACGCGTATTTCGAGGGTTTGTGTTCAGAGGAATTAAGTTAAGGAGGTACCAGTGAATAAAGATTATGTCAGCCACGGCTGACATAATCTTTATTCTCAAGGTTCTGAGGTTGATTAATTTGAAGCGGTTAATGTACGGGGGAAGGATTAAGGGGTTATCTCGTCCTAGCCCTCGAAGAGCGAACCAAAGGAAGCGACGTTGAATACTTTCGATTCTACAGATATGGATTTTGTGATAAGCCATATCTGGCTAGCATTTTCAAGCAATGGACGGACGAGGGTAAGATAAAGGGATCGAGTAACGTAAGGGTCGGAGAATTCTTTGGACCATCGTTTCACGAATCCAAGAGCAAAATTGGCTTTCCCGATTGTCTCATCAATGTGAGAGAGGAAGTTAAGCTCCCTGTCGCAAAGAATCCCAGGATCTCGAATACATTGGACAATGGTCAGGGATTGGTTATGAAGGGTATAGGAACGTGGGGATGAGTGAATACGCTTACGGGAAAACGTTATAGATTGGCATTTAACGATGTTAAGTACAAATCAATTTTTGTCACACCAAGCCGAAAAGCTGTCAAGGTCAGACTGCAGCAGTGCAAAATCAAGTGGTGACTCAATGATCTTGTATAACTTGGTATCATCAGCGTATAGGGACAAGCTGGAATTCTTAATGACCTTATCGATGTCATTAGTGGCCAGTATAAATAGCAGAAGATCCAGGTGGCACTTTGAGGGACCCCAGAGGCGACAGGGAAGCGGTTGGATAAACCGAACAGAATAGAGTCTATCCTTTAGATAGGAAGAAATCCATTTCAGCAATCCAGGTTCGAAGCCGAGGGTGGATAATTTGAAGACGATTAGATTGTGGGAAATTTTGTCAAATGCTTTACTGAGGTCGGTCGAGACCATATCGACCTCATAACCGTCCTAAAGAAAGTGAAGTCAACGAGGTTGGTTGTAGTTGATCGGCCATTGAGAAAACCATGTTGCCTTGGTGAAATAAAAGATTTGGAACGGAAACTAAAAGCTTCGTATAGAATACTTTCGAGAATCTTGGGTAAGTGGGACAGTTTGGCGATGGGGTGGTAGTTCGCGACCTCGTTTTTGGGACCCTTGTGGATGGCGGTGATGAAAGAGGTTTCCCAAATGTGGGGAATACGCCTTGAGAGACTAAGAAAGAAGGGGCCCGAGGGAAAAATTAGGTAGACAGTTGAAATATGACAGCTCAGGAACAAAGAAATCATTACTGAATGACTGGTTGAAGTGAGTGGCGAAGAAGTTGGCAATAGTAACAAGATTAGATGAGGTATGAGAGTTTAAGGTAAGCGATATGGGATATCCGTCGGATCTACGTTTATGATTGACGAACTGGAAGAATGTTTTGGGGTCATTTTTGAGATTGGTCTGAGTTTTGGTAAGATAGTTGCGATAAAGGGTGTTCCGTGAATTGGAGTTAACAGCCAAGACAGTTGAAATAGTTAGTTAGATGACACAGGTTTGAAGTCCTGAAGTGTTGCAAGATCCAGCAAATAAGGTGTTTGAGTTTGTAAGAACAGACTTTCTGATTGCTTATATGCATCATCTCACAGTTGTTGCAATTTATAAATACCTTTTTGGCATAAAAAATAAAATATAATAGGGAAGTTGTTTAAAAAGTACAAATTGATGCCGCTGGTGGCTATATAAAGCACTTTCTTATTAGTACTGTCTTACAGCTTTGGCTAGATCATCATCATCATTATCATCGGCACTACTACCGGGATCCGGTCTTGGCCTTATTTAGCAAGTCTCGAGGCTTGTTAAATTTTCCATAATAATTTGTTTTTACGAGCAAGGTTATTAACCTTGCGCCAACCTTTCTCAGGATTAGGTGGACTACTACCCGTGTCATAAAGGCAAAGAAAGTTACCTTTGGTTTTACTTAGTAGTGCTGAGTTACTGTTTTTAGGGTGGTGAAAGCCTCCACCGAACGTCATATTCACCACCGAAGCATTGGCTTGCAGGCATAGAGAATCAGATTATATTGGCGTTCTCACCTTTATTTCTATCATTCCTATTTTTTTGCTTTTTCCTATCCGTACTATACTCTTTGCTATTATTAGGATAATTAATTCTTTTAGCACGTGCAGGACAATGGAGGAAACTCCACAACCACGAATTGGAAGAGCTATACCGCAAACCTACAATAGTGAGAGTAATCAGTTCGCGAAGATTAAGATGGGCCAGAATGGGCAACGATACGACCATGCGTAGAATTCTTGACGGTAGACCAAGGAGAAAGCGACGGTAGGACGGCCACGACGGAAATGTGAGGACAAGGTTAGGTTTGACTTTAAGGAAATCGGATCAGATGGTCAAGCATGAAAAGAGAGTGCACAGGACAGGAAACGATGGTGCAGTCCAGTCGATGAGGTCTTGAACTTCCGGATTCCTATAGGCCAATAAATAGTATAGTAACAGTACGTGCCCGTTATAAAAGGACGTTTAACATCCATTAAGGAAAGAACAAACCGAATGTTCAAATGTATTCAATGTGCACACTTTGTAAGTTGTGCAACAGTGTAATAACTTAACGCGTTTAGCAGCTGTACAACATAAACTTATTATTTGAAACAAACATTTCACATTTAATACATTCAATATTAGCTGTTTAAGTTCCGATATTGTCAACTTCAAAACTCGAATTGGATCAAAGTTTACATTTCTCTTCCTTCGCTCAATTTGCGGCACACATTTAATCCCTGTACTCCAGCTCTATTCTCATACGGATCGATGCAAAGGAAGGAATAGTATTTTAATTAGAGATTTGTTCTAAAAGCTTAAGGTAAACACAAAAGTATTTTAAAATGACTTCATGGATATAAAAGTGATGAGCTCTTCAACGTAGTGCAGTGGCGCATTCTTTGCTCTGCATGAGTTCTAGTTAAGGCCATTCTTTTCATCCGACTTCATAATTTTATAAACCGATGCTTAGAACCTAGAAATAATCACCATAACGGCTATTAACTCTTCAAAGGAAATAACGTTGAATCCCGTACCAGTGTTAATGTGGAAAACTATTTTTGGTCATTTAATTTGCATCTTATTCACCATCTTCATTCATATAAAGCTCATCGAAATGAAAGTCTGCCCACGATGAGCCAACGAGATGCTGAGCCTGTGTGGACGTATTCTATCACTAAAAGGAGACACTGACAAAATGCTCCACCAAGTGAAAGAAATACTTTGGCTCCAATTGTTAATTTTTGGCAATTCTGGAGCACAATATCAAAAAAACCTGGTCAAAGGAACCGAAATTGAATGGGCGACAACAAAGACAAAATCAGAAGCAAAACCTGTTTCCCACGATGACCCTGAAGGTATCAAACAGTTCGTATATAATCCCCATTCTATCCCAACACACAGGTTACGTCCAATCTCTTTTGTTTATTCACGCATCTAACAAGGTTTCGTACTTATTCCCATAACGAAGGTTGTCTTTGTTAATTTTGTTGTTTTGCACTGCTATGACAACGTAAAGCCGGCCAAAAAAGAGGCTGAAGAGGGAAGAGGGTTCGTTGCTACTTTGTCATAAGCTTGTTGACAAATGATCCTCTGTGAGTTGCTCAACAAAGTTTGGTCGTCTGGACATAATTTGAGCCTTCGCTTTAAACAATCTCATAGATTGAATCTGTCAAAACAAGTAAGGGACTTGATTTATTCTGTGAGAACATACCGCGAGCGGATGTGCAATGGAAATGTCAATAGTGAGTACTGCTCGTCATGTTGTGTAATAGATTGTCATGTACTACAATGAGAACTATAATCAACCGATGAAGATTGTTGCTATTGAATTTTATGATTTACGAAAGAGAGAAACAGTAATTAAAAGAGAAAAAAAAACGGAAAAATGTAAATGTCCAATGAGATATTCGATGAGACTGTGTCGCAAACAGTCCTAGGACGATGACTAAACTAAACAGATGGTACTTCGGGCGAATAGCACAGCTAACGTAGGTGATAAGCTAAACAGTGGCTGATTAGGGATAAAATTGCATTTAGAGGGCTGTAACTAAATTGATTCTAACTCTTTTAGCTTGAGAAACAGTCACACGCTTGTGTGGGAAAACATACTAGGTGTATGCATAAGTCTTTTCCGGTTTAACTAAGGGATGGCGCCAGCAAAATAACGCAGCGTATTAATTGCACACATACGTCATTATGTTCATCTAAGATTTAACTACAAACACACACAAGTTGATTCCGCCAAAATCTAGCGTCTTTGTTTTATCGCTCAGTGATCATGTCGAGTTTTGTGCCTGAAAAAGAACATTTGCCGCACGCATTGCTTTTCTTATTTAATCAAAAGAAAAAGGCTGTTGAAAGTTATCGGTTGCTGGTAGAAACATATGGTGAACACGCTATATCAATTAGAACATGTGAGGCATGGTTTCGACAATTTAAAAGTGGTGATTTCAATGTGAAAGTCAGTGACCGCTCTGGTAGACCATACAAATGTGAAGACGAGCAATTGCAGGAGTTATTGGATGAAGACCCAACTCAAACTCAACGGCAATTAGCAGAAGCATTACATGTGTTACAAGAAACAATCAGCAGACGTTTACGAGCAATGGGGAAGATCAATACCAGATGTATGCATAAATTTATTCCGGTTTAACAAGAGATGGCGCCAGCGAAAAGTACGCAGCACGTAGCAAAAGTAGTGAAAGACACCTTGAAATCGCTTCGATGGGACATCCAAGTTCGCTACTAACCGCCGACGAGTTCTGCCTCGTGATCTGTATCGTCGGATCAATTGTGTAAACCGTTTAGGGTATCTTAAGTAAACACAAGATACCCTAATTGCACTATCGGCTCGGGCGTCAAGTCTTCTGTGGGATCCGAAGTAAACAAACGGATCACCACAAACGCGTCCGAGTGTAGTGCAATGATGTACTTGTTTTGCAGATACGAGGGTTGCCTCTTATGTTTCGGGATTTGGCAACCCTAGCGTCGCAATCCGGCAATTGACAGCTCTGTCGTAAAGTTGGACATTTTTGAGGTTATACGCACTCAGAACGTTTTGACATACGAGCGCTATTTGTGTTGTTTACAGTAACTTAAAAGATTCATCTCGGCCCAAAAATGGAATTAAATCGTCAACATTTTCGTGCGATTATTTTTTACAACTTTCGGCGTGGATTAACTCAGCAACAGTGCATGGATGAACTTAATTCAATTTTTGGCGATGAAGCTCCATCAAGGACCAGTGTTTATCGATGGTATGGTGAATTCAATCGTGGTCGTAGTTCACTCCAAGATAAATTTCGTGAAGGTCGTCCAAAATCAGTTGTTGTTCCGAAAACCATTGATGCTGTGCGCGAACTGATATTGGAAGATCGTCATGTGACCTATCGTGAGATTGAGACAACCTTAGGCGTTAGTGGGACCAGCATACATTCAATATTGCATAAACATTTGACTGTCAAAAAAATTTGTTCGCGTTGGATCCCACACAATTTGTCAATCGCCCAAAAAAAGGCTCGTGTCAATGGGTCGAAAGAAATGCTCAAAAAATACGGTCGCGGTGCTTCGAAACACGTCTATGACATCGTGACAGGTGATGAATCGTGGATTTACGCGTATGAGCCCGAAAGTAAACAGCAATCGACTGTCTGGGTGTTTCAAGATGAGCCAAATCCAACAAAAGTTATTCGCGCACGAAGCACTTCCAAGCAAATGGTCGCCTGTTTTTTCGGAACATCAGAACAACGCAGAACAGTCAATTCCGAGTGGTACACAACCATTTGTTTGCCAGTTGTCTTCCAAGAAATCAGGAAAACCAACCGCCGAAGACGGATCACTCTTCACCACGACAATGCGAGCTCTCACACATCGGCTGCGACAACTGCATTTTTGAGCACCCAAAACATCGATTTGATGGGTCATCCGCCGTATAGTTCTGACTTGGCACCGAATGACTTCTTTTTATTCCCGTACGTGGAGGTTAACGTTTTTCGACACCTGAAGAAGCGGTTGCTGCATTCAGAATGCATGTGTTGGAGATACCTCAATCAGAGTGGCAAAAGTGCTTCGACAATTGGTTCAAACGCATGCAAAAGTGTATAGATCTTCATGGGGAATATTTTGAAAAACAATAAAGTGATTTTCGATGATCAATATTTGTTTTTGTTCTCTAATCCCGAAATATAAAAGGCAACCCTCGTATTATCACGGGTACTGTTCTTCGGGGATTCGTGGTATTGTTCCACGCAATTCGGTTTATATGCGCTCCACAAGGCAATCCGATCGCACCAATTTGCGATTCATCTCCCGACGGCGCGAACATCCCTGCATCAGAATTCGTTCCGTTACAGAGCGGGGAAGCTGTGGAATTTCCTTCCCACGCGAGTGTTGCCGGAACGTTACAACCTGCAACTGTTCAAAAAGAACTGCAACAGTTATTTGGTGGCATCTCGGGGCGCCCACTCGGTGCTATAGGTTCGCCTCTCCCGAGCGAAGTGTAATTTAAAAAAAAAAATAAATAAATAAATAAAAAAAAGGGATTCGCGTCGTAGTGTGAAAATTGTGTGGAAGTGTACAGTGCGGGAAAACTCATACCCTTTCCTTTCCTTCTGTCAGTTTTTATCTTTTTTTTTGCACCTCTGTTGCGTCCCTCAGGCATCGATACTCTCGATTGATTTATAATCTTTTGAGGGTTTTTGTTCTTTGAGTGGCGTAATATTTGTCACGAAAGGGATGTGACCTGGATTTCGGCACGGATCTAGTGGGGCACCTACTACAAGAGCATAACACCTGTAGCGGTTGCTTTCGTTTATCTATCGCCGGGTCCAACAAGCATCCTTTTCTGAGGTGGTACTGGCTTTCTGTGTCGCCATTTCAATGGAACGGAAATTTCACGTCGATCTTTGCAACATTCGTGGCCTAAGGCGCAACTTCTCCTCTGTGTTCGTCCACGTCTGTAACCAGAAACCAGCAATCCTTGCACTTAGCGAGACTCAGGTAATAACTGCTGCAGATATTTCTGATTTTACTATCATCATCATCATCATCATCGGCACTACAACCTGGAACCGGTCTTGGCCTTATTTAGCAAGTCCTGAGGCTTGTTAAATTTTCCATAATGATTTGTTTTTTCCGGGCAAGGTCATACTATTGAGAAGCTGATTTTACTATACCTGGTTATAACTTAGTGCCTATGTTCTTTTCACATCGTGGTGTATCTACATACATACCAAGTGATATTGCTTTTCAGCTTATGCCGCAATATGGGCTTGTGACGGTTTCAACTAACGCCACTGCTCGCCTTTTCCAGGTACGACACCAAACTTCATTGTAGGGCATCCTAAAAACCGATAAAACAAGCACTGAGGCAGTTCCATTACTTGCCTAGCAATTAAGCATTTACTTACCTTTTTGTCACCCACCTAAGGTGTCTCCTAAATTATATAAATATTTTCGCCAATTCAATAGCACAAACCACAAGAGACATTTTCCTTACGGACATCATGTGCTAGAAAGCAATTCGTCGGGTGTATGTTGCATCATCAGACTTCCTAGTACGAAAGTATAACATGCGGCATACACCAAGGAAAACCATTTGGTGCTACGTATAAACATATTAACCCTGCCACACACGTGCAGGGGATATTCTTTTATTCTTTTACTACAGCACATCGATCGGTAAACCGACCGGCAAGCTAAAGAATTAGCATCCATGGCCATGTTCCATAAAGGCAATTTGGTTTCACAACCAAGCAACCAAGATGTCTCGACCACCGCGGTGCACATATCCCCCTTCGAATTTGCAACATACAAGCAGGAGATACTCTTACCTTATTTCCTTGCTGCAGTCATATCGGTCGCTAAACCAATCGACATGAAATGGGTAAGTCGCACCTGGCCACAAAAGGGAACCGAGTTCTCGTTACTGTAAATACACACACGAGAATTCGACCCCCTGATGACGCCAGCAACGTACGCTCGATCAGCATAGATGCCTTACGCAGTGCCGATCGGGTAAACATTTCCTTTTATGGAATTACACAACCCACGGTTCGCATGCTCATGGACACACGTCACGAGCGTGCGAGGTAAACACATTTGTGTGAGTGCACATCCTGACCGTGCCCAGGGCATCTAAGATCATCCCTTATTGGTCGCCGAAGCGATGGATGGAATTTTGGTATTCTGTCGTTTCAGTGGCAATCTTTAATCGCGATACGGATTCCGTGCAGGCAAGTCGGGCTTCCACGTTAAACAAACGCAGTCAGAAAACAGCTACCATTGAGGTAAGAGTTCCGGTCGTCAGTATGTTAAATTCGTGAACCAAAGTTATATCAAAAGTGTTTAATTCTACTCCTAATGTAAATAAAAGTATACAGGCGATAGTCTCTATTTTATGTTAATCCTACGTCTGACAGTATATCCAAAATTATATCAAAAGTGTTTAATTGTACTTCTAAGATTATACCCAAATATGCAAACTGTAATCAATATTTTATGTTAATTCTACTTCCGATAGTACATCAAAAGTTATATTAAGAAGTGTTCCTTAGTTCTGGATTTTGGTTTATTTACGGCTTAATAACAACAAAGAATATCCATTGAATGTAAGCCGGTGTTAAATTTCTTGTTTTGGTTGACGGCGAGTGGCGGAGTTTATCTATTAAGCTTGTGATGAATGGATTTCTCTTCGGTGTTCGTACGAGACGTAACCACAGGCTCTGTTCCAATCCCGAATTTAATTTCTCTTGTCTAAAACTTCACGTTCGTAAGCATATCATACACCACTGCTCTCTTTACTGAACCCCAAATTTGGATAGAAACGCATCCTTTAACGAATTTGATGCTCTGTCTGATTCTATCGATAGGATCTTGACCCTATATCCGCACACTGAAATCGTTATTGCGGGTGATTTTAATGTGCATAATTCTCAGTGGCTTCGTCACTCCGAACACCTGAAGGTCAATATGTCCAGCTTCAAATAGTTTAACTCAACTTGTCAATGAGCCAACACGGGTACCAGACATAGATAGTCATTCCGCCAACACACTGGACCTGTTTCTCACCTCCCACACAAACAAATACACAATTGAAGTTTCTTCGCCCTTGGGCTCTTCAGACCACTGTGTCGTGTCAGCTAAATTTCCTCTAACCAACAGCAACGCTAACGAGAAAACTTCCAAAAGAACAGTATGGTTCTATGAGAAAGCGAACTGCGAGGGTCTGAACGACTTTTTTGGGAGGTTAAATTGGTCGTTATTTTTCCTCAATAACGATGTTGACGCTATAGCAGACACATTGACAGATACGATTCTGCTTGGCATGCGAACCTTTATTCCACACAGAGTAAAGCGTGTCAAACCCAAGAGAAATATATGGTTCGATTCCGGGTGCAGAGAAGCCATTAAGGCTAAAGAGTTGAGCTTCCGGTTGTATAAATCAAACAATACTGAGGAAAACCCGAAAAGATTTAAGAGAGCTAGAAATGACTGCAACGCGTATATTCAACGCGCAAAGGCCTTGTATGATCAGAGAGTGTCACAAAAAATACTACACTCTCCCACAGGTAGTAGAAACTTCTGGGCATTCGTGAAGAACATTCAAAACTCGGTCTCTTCATCCATTCCATCGCTTATAATCGATGGCAAACCAGTCACCAATGCAATAGCGAAAGCGAATCTACTTGCTTCACATTTTGCAGCCAAATCAACGCTGCCCGATACTATGGCGTTTGCGACGATAGTGAAGAGCGTGTGATTCGAACCGACGCTATCACGGATGGAATCACTAAAAGATACAACCAAATCTCAACGCATCAGGCCACTGCCGCGTGTACGAATTCGATTTCTAAACTCATGTACATTCGGCTGATGTGGAAATGTTATATTATTGCTATGGTATACGGCTTTAATGGATGTGCTTTTTGATTGTTCGACTTGCCTTTTTTATGTGGTGTTGTTATTCACGATTGGTCGTGTGTATCTGCTAGAAATGCCACAATACCACCTCAACATGAGCAGAAGCAGCACACCATGTGCCAGATTCGCTTCTGAATGCGTACTGTTGCTCGGGCACTCAATGAACTAAACGCAAACAAATCCGCTGGTCCAGATGACATTCCAGTAATTCTCTCGAAGAGATGTTCCTCTTCATTCGCTAAAGCACTGCCGAAACTCTTCCATTTGTTTTATTCTACTGGTCGCTTCCCAAATAGATGGAAGTCAGCGAACATTCAGCCAATTCCCAAAAAGGGCGACAAATCATCCCTTTCTTCTTATCGACCCATAGCACTAACTTCTATTCTCTCCAAGGTAATGGAATCATTTATCAACCGTCAACTTTCGAAATATCTGGAATCAAATGATCTTATGGGGAGGAAGTATTGTGCCAGACACGGGCACTGGGTTCACTGCCATCCCCATCGTCTATTGTTCCACCGACGAGCACTAAACAATTCCGCCGAAGCAAAGGAACGAAACTCTACGACTCCAGTATTATCGCGTCCCCGGCACGCGACGAGGAGCGGGAACTTGCGCGACTGATGGAAATGGACTCAACGATATTCGTTCGTTGTCAAAAGAAATTCGGCCAGTGAAACTGGCTCTCTTAATTAAGGGGTGCATTTTCCTATTCCAAGAGAGACGTAAAGTCTCTCTTTGGGGTAGCCAAACAGATCTCATAGAACCGACCTCAACAAGATATATCAATGGGGATTATTTAACCGAGTACAGTTCAATGCCTTAAAAACTCAGTGCTGTCCCCTGTCGTCAGAGGCGAACCCCAAAGTAAATATACTGTCGCTGAACGGCACTTGCATCGACGAAGCCAAGGAAGCATCAATCCTCGGCACTCGAATTAATTCGACTCTTAATTGGAGCGACCACACATTTGAAGCTGCGAAAAGTGCGACCAAATGTATGGGGTTCCTTAAGAGATGAAAAAAATTCTTCACTCCATCCAATCCGGCCACTATTCACAAGGCGTATATGCGTCCCAAAATGGAGTTCAACCCCCATGTTTGGTCAGGCGCATCCAAAACTGCACTACACGTGCTCGATAGCACGCGAACACGAGCAGTGAAACGTATTGCGGACCCAGCTGTGAGTCGAGCAATTTCGTCGTTAGAACATAGGCGCAACGTATCGTGCCTATCTCTTTTCTATATGTATTACCACGGTCGTTGTTCAACTGAACTTGCTGAATGTGTTCCGCCCCTTCAGACATTTTCCTACGATACCCGCCAATCTGGGAATGCGCATCAGTTCACGATGAAAGTAGACTTCAGGCGGACAAATAAACATAGAGAGTCATTATTTAGGCGAACCACACGAATGTGGAATACTCTACCTGATCATGTGTTTCCTCCTGGCTGCAGTGTCCAGGCATTTAAGACCAATGTACATCGATACCTCCTTTCCTTATCCACTCCCTCTCCTTCCGTTCGCACTGTACTCTGGCATTTGAGAGTACTCCAAAATCCCCTTTTGTGAGCGCGTTTGTGTAAAAAAGCCTTCTGCACCAGCCGTACTGTAGTGCTCCGGAAAGCCCTACAATTTCCTTACGTCATAGAAACAATCTCCTTCCCCCACATACTAATCCCTACACCCAAATCAACATTGAATTCAATGTCAACCAAATCGAACTAAACGTTCAAACTCTCAAACATTGAATTCATCATTATCATCATCGGCACTACAACCTGGAACCGGTCTTGGCCTTATTTAGCAAGTCCTGGGGCTTGTTAAATTTTCCATAATGATTTGTTTTTTCCGGGCAAGGTCATTAGTCTTGCGCCAGAGGCTCCCCGACGGGGAATCGAACCCCGGTCTCCCGCGTGACAGGCGGGTATACTAACCAGTATACTATTGAGGAGCTAAACATTGAATTCAATTCAATTCAGATTCCTAAAAGATCCAAAGCCCAAAACGTGCATGTGTCTAAACAAAGGCATATCTATGTTCCGCCCACACACAATTGTGGCAATCATAAACATCCTAATGCATATTTTCACATGCCTGATGTATTATGACTTGTAAATGCACCAGTTCAAAAACCAATACCTAATTCCCACGGATTTTGTGTTACCCATCCGAAGGACACGCAAACTCTTGTCTGCATAAGCCAGACGGATAACAAAAACAAAAAACCCAAATTCCAATGCATATCCTAATTATGTATAATAGTTTTATGAGAACTTATAAAACCGAACCATTACCCTAATGAGCACATTGAACACCACACCCGAAATCGAGATTTTCCATCTGAAACGTTTGTTTCAAGATACAAAACCTCGATTTGTTTTCATTTATAAGGAAGATGCTTCGCGATCTCCGGACGCAGCGGTAAGCCTAGACATTGAAAAAGCTTTTGATACGAGTTGGATCGAAGGTCTCGCTTTTAAACTACTGAATACTGGCCTCAGTAGAACGCTATGTAGCATCATCTACCAGTTCGTTCTAAACAGAACCTTCCAAGTTAGAATGAATGGAAAGCTTTCCCGAACTTTTCACGCCGCTGCAGGCGTACCACAGGGCTCCATTCTAGGCCCCATCTTATTCAATATTTACACCTCCGATATTCCCCGCCCTGTGGACGGGAGAGTAAACCAAATATGCTATGCGGATGACGTCCTGGTGTACACGTCAACCAAAGGCCCTAACCTCGCAACAAATCGACTCAACCGTCACTTGGACGAACTGTATCAGTATTACAGTCGATGGAAAATCCGACTAAATCCATCCAAAGCAGTAGCCATAATTCTGAGTAGTAAACACTCTCAACCTACTTCTCGATATTCACAGAATATTCGAATAAAAATGGGAGATACTACGATTAGACCACATGACAAGATGAAATATCTCGGGGTCACTTATACCCCAAAAATGAATTTCATCAAACATGTGACCCACATTCTCCAAAGGGGCCTTGGTCGGTCTAAGCAACTGCACAACATCCTGAAGTGGAGGAACAAAGTTGACACCAAAGTTAAGCTTCTCTGCTATAAGCAGTTAATCCGATCTGGAATATCGTACGCCTTTCCCATATGGTCCTGCATATCTTCGGCTCAAATGGAAAGACTTCGGGTTTTCGAAAGGAAACTCCTCAGAAGATGCACCAATCATTCTAGAAGGCCTGACGGTCGTCATTACCCCAACTCTCACCTATACGAAGGCGCCTCCATTACCCCTATCGACGAGTACTTGCTTCAATTAGCATATAAGTACCTCGAAAACATTCAGAACAGCGAGAACCTACTTGTACGGGACTCTTGCGTTCTTGACCCTTCTCTCTCTCGATCTCTTCGGATCAAACCCCCACAATTTCTTCTTCAGTACAAAACTGAAGAAAGCACCCTTCCCAACAACATTCCCCTCTATAATAGAGGATTCCTGGACCCATCCCATAGGGTCTACAATTAACAAACCAAACACACGAACGCACAGTACAAGACGGCACAAACACAAACATAAACACCGACCAAAGAGCAGATTATCAGACGCCAAAGACGGTCTTGTAAGATTTCTTTCCCACCATCCCTCTATAAAAGTAGTTAGAGATCACTTGGACTAACACTGTCCACACTATCCTTGGATACCCCCCTTTTTTCTTCTCTTTTCAGATGCCGCGAGACCGAGCCCAACATCCTCACGGATGTGGGTGATTCTGGTTATCGCAAGATGACCAGAAGTCAGAGACAAGATGAAGGACACATATGTCCTGTCTCGCTAAATTCGGCCTTCTCGCCTAAATTTTTTTTTTATTTTTTTTTATCTCCGGAAGCAGTAGATTAACGTACATGGTCCCCGGCGGAAGTGCTGCAGGAGGCCATCAGGATAATAAATAAATGATTTAACAAAATAAAGAAGACCCTCTACGACTAAATAAAACGGTTTTATTCTGATATGGTGAGTAGAGCTGTGGCTCTCGCCCCTTTCGTTTTTCTTCACAAATTGTCGCTGATGCTGAAGATCACTTGCCCCACGGAAGCCAGCAGAAGCCGCTGGCGGTTGTCCTCAGAAGTTTGCGGCACTAGCTAACGACAACGATCGGTCGCTACTCTTCCCTCAGGTTTGATCGGCGGCGACCGCAACGGGTCCCCTCAGGAGCGGTCGATAGAGATCCCTCATCCTATTCAGGACCAGGAGACACGCTACCTGGGAGCGAGGCCAATTACTAATAACAACAGTACTCCCCAGACTTGGCGCCATCTGACTATCACCGCTTCGCATCAGCGCTCGCAGAGCAGCACTTCAGCGATTTGGAGGAATTTGGAAAATAGCTCGACGAATAGGTTACCACGAAAGACAAACAGTTTTTCCGGCATCCTATTCATAAATTACGTGAAAAATGAGTGAAATGTGTAGAAGCCTATGCCCAATATTTTGAATAAAAAAAATGATTTCTCTAGAAAATTACGTATTTTTTTACCAAAGAAACCGGAAAAAAACGTATGCATACACCTAGTAGCATAGATACTCACGTCAACATTCCATAAATGTAGTTACATGTGGAATTTAGATAGGTGCAAAAATACCCAGTCTAACCCACTGGTTGTACGTGAAAATGTGATCGCGCTTGCTGGCACATAAGATTGTAGTAATCAGTAGTATTCAAACTGGGATGTTGTGGTTTTTATTAGGTGTTTACCATATACCAATTAATTTCATTTATTTCCCTAGTTTTCAAAGAGATTGGTTACTTCGTAACATTATAAACAAGAAAATTACCCTAAAGAATTTCTATTCATCATATCTTTCCACGTCACGTGAGACGCCAAAATATCGAGCATCTCTTTAAATCCAGCTTTATGCAAATTGTTTAAAACTGCCTTATGGTCGATCTTTAGCTCCTGGACGATGTTACGACCGCAATTGTACCGATCTACTTTGAGAGAAATGGCAGGTCGCGCTTCAACTTCACGTCAGGATAGTCGACAGTTGTGCCAACAAGCAAGTTCTTCGAATGATCAATTCCCGGTACTTTTTTGACAGAATGTACAACAAGAGTTTTGGGATATTTCATCATTAAATTATTGTTATCTCTAAAATAAAGTGCGCAAATCTCATTAAACCATAACTACAATCTGTTTATTTTATCTCATTGCCTTTTCGCGAGCTACCAAAGATAAGCATTATGTTTCACGCCAGTACTAGGTTTTTGATGTACAAAATATGAACAGTATCTACAACAATACGTTTCCAGTATTTGCAGTCATAAAACATACAAAGACCTACAACGTGTGTTGTCAGTTTCCTTATCACATGTTTGAACACCTTAATTGTGAAATCGGAGATATGAGGACAAGGCACTGATATCCGCACAACCTGCATCGCATTTCACCAAGCAAGTGCACCTCTCCTCAACCCCCAACTGCGGTTGTTCTGTAAAATGAAATCTGTCGAAAGAATCACCAACACCCACCTCTACCTTTACCTTTTGAATAAAGAGTACAAAGTCTAACATTAACCAAACTAAAATAGCTAAACAAATTTTAAGTGAACGACCGTAAATGAGTTCAGGCATGAACTTGAATTACAAAATTACGAGTACATACTCGGAATCGCTAGGTTGACCTAATCGACCACCTTTGAAGCCGAACATTATTACTGGGAAATCGTCAAAAGCACACGTTTCAAAAAATCGGTCTTTACTACAAATAAAAAAAATAACACCTAAAAAACACCGTAGAAATTAGGGCCACGTCTCTTTTTCTAACTGATACCACAATGAATACCTAATCAGGGACCCTAATTGAGCAAATGGCTCCGAACAAGGGTCCCACTTAAGACCCAAAACTACACACTGACAAGAAACATAAAGAACACTGGTGATTAGATGGCCAGAAAGATAAGAGAAAGTCTACTCGATCTATAGCCAGAATTTAAAATTCAGAATGAATAGTCCGGTCGCTTAAATTCTGATTATCGCATCGCGCTAGCGACGCTGTATGTGAATTATTTTCCAATAAACTGATGTTTGAGAACGGTTTTGAGGGTACAAGTTTGCGATAGCATCGAAAGTGATGATGGGATGAATGGAAAATTTACCATTCCACGAGGAAATCACATTTGGGTTGACTAAAGCGACCTCATGAATTTGAGAGTGGATATAATAACCTTTCTTCGAATACTGGATACTTAGAAAACATCTGCAACTGACAGAGTGATCAATGCATAGTTTTTAATGATGTGCTGTAAAATCTGGTGTTGAATTAAAAGTGATTGTTAACACTGTTACATTGAGGAGAAAACTCGTAAACGAAATAGATGGTAATGCTATCAAATCAATTGGGGCGGATATAACGTTTTTTGTTGTTGTTGTTTTAGCTTTAGCTATCGCGCTGATTGCAGCATACTGAATAGCTTCAAGGTATCTTGTTCTTCACTGGTAATAAAATGAAATACATTAAATGCCTCTCAAAAACGATGGGCTCCCAGCCATAACAAGTCGATCAGTGTTTATCTGTCGGTTTCAGTACAATAAAACACGCGGTATATAGTATATAACTTATACACCCCCTGCCCCTAAATAAACCGAAATCGCTTTCTACATATAAGACCGCTGACATCATCTGTCGGCTGATGAATGATCTATGTAGTGTGAACCATCATTAACAATTCATCAAAGTTTGATCACATTTCGTTCAGTGGATGCCAAAATACAGTTATGATGCATCGATCAAAAATGCATAAAAACCCAAGTGACAATATTAAATTTGGTGAAAATGCTACCAAAACATTTGAATTGCTCAAAAAAACTTATGGTGATAATCGTTTATCCAAACGATAAACGTCCACTGTGATTCCCAAAGAAAGCACAGATAAAGTACATAATTTCAGTTCGATTCATGGAAATGGAGCTTAACATGCTGAAAATAACAATTCATCACATTTTAACTAAAAAACTTGGTCTAAAAAAGATTTTGTTCCATATCCTATCCGGAGTAGTAGATTGGGTGCCAAAGCCCATGCGCCGGGTGAAATATCACCCCATTAAGCTATTGACTCCGTGAAATGGACAAATTCCTGACCATCTTTCGGAGCTTGGCTGATGGACCCGTTCGAGAAAAAATAGCATCTCAAGGCGTTGACTCAGCGCTATAGGTTTGTGTTTCTATCCATTAAATACACTACAACATGCCTTTTGAAAAAAATGTCAAAAAACCTAATGATCTTCGGACAATACGTCCACTCGAAGATGACATTACATATTCAACGCAGCAGAGCGGACCAAAATACATTTTTTCGACCCTAATATGCTACCCGATCTATCTCCCCCTATAGCTCTCACAATCTCCCTCTCAAATTCTATTACCAGAATGTCAGAGGCCTTCACTCGAAGACTCCAACAGCATTGCAAAAAACCCACTTCCTTCCTTTCGATATATTCGCCCTTACTGAAACGAACCTAATTCCCAGCATTAACAGTCAGGAATTAGTCCCTTCCTCCTTTGCTGTTTACCGCAATCCTAACTTGACTAATGCAATCGCATTAGTACCTGAAAATGCTTCACGCATCATATAGATCAAATCTATGATCTTAAAGTCCCTGTCAAAGAAAACTTACCTTTGATGCATTCTCTTCGCATATAATTTCCCGTAAGATTCCTTTCTTTACCTTATCAGCAGAACCCCCATTATTGCAACCCAATCAATATGCAACAGCATTAGCACCTGTAAATGCTGCACCCATTAAGCTTACCGAATTTAATTATTTTTAAGCTTCTGCAAAAGAATTCTTACCTGCAAGCATAACTTCGCATTTAAATTCCCCTATCAGAGTTCTTACTTATCTTATCCTAAATTCTCTGTAATGAAACTCTTCGGTTCGTATATCATACGACTGCATATCAGAGAATCTTACCATGAGTTGGCTAATCCCAGCCTCAATAGGTGTACACAAACTATTTACACACACATCGGCTGGCGACACCTTTAGCCAGCGGTAAATAGTCCGACGCAGATGCATGTAATTAGCAACATCCACGTTGAGAGTAATGCCTTAGCAATGCACTAAGTGCAAACAAAGGAACGCTGTCCTGTAGCAGGCATCTGGCGATACGGCAAACTATAATCGTATTCCCAGCATTTCCCTATTGACAAACAATCTTCAATTTTTGTTCGTCGCCACAAAGCGAATTACCCGACACATACAAAGGCATGCAAGGGAGTCGTTTCTGCCACCGACCCAAGATACGATATACAATTTCCATTGTATAAAGTATCGCATCCCATTAGCACCTTTTTTTTCCTAACGTCTATCATAGCCACGTTACACAGCATAGACATAGATCATGAATCTCCTTTGTCTTTGCCGCCTGCCTGTTTCGTTGTTCGACTGCCTTCGAACTCGTGTAAATAACATCGATTTGTTCGATGGTGCACACACACCACTGCACTGAAAGAGTGCATTTCCTTGGCGGCCGCACTCTTAAAAGAAAAGTTTTCTCTCTCTTCCCTTTTTTCTTAGCCCTAACCTAGGATGGAATTCATGTCAGAGCCATATTACAACCACCGTTCGCGACGGTCGGTTCACCCCCGCTCTCCACCGGCTGCGGAGATGCGTTTATAACGAGTCGTTTGTGAAGTGCTGGTAGACTCGATAGCTCGTCTCACATGTAAAGCGGTAGTGAAGATTAAAGTGTTCGGGATTAAATTAACTACAAGCGAACTTTTCTTTTAATAATTAAATTAATTGACATCCAACGGTTTAATCCGAAAGTGAAATAAAATAAAAATCCATTACAATCAATAGACTAACCTTGTGTTTTAATTACTATCTGGTGGACGGTTTGTCGTGCAGTTTTACACAAGTTGGTGTCCGGTGTTTGTGTTTTCGTCATCGTTGTTCCCTTGGTGCTCGTGACTTCCTTTCCGCGGAATCTTAGTGGCAATTCAGTGGCGGTGGAGACGAGATAGAACTCTCGCCCGTGCGGCGTCGCGACCTCGTACCCCACAATTCCTGGTTGTAGTGCCGATGACGATGATGATGATGATTCCTCCTGCCGCGGTCTTCTTCTAGCCATCCAATGCGACTTGGGCTCAACACTTATCGCTTTATTCTCTACACCCAGATTCGATTTTGTGTCTGTCAAAATTAAGCTACCCCAAAACTCAGTATACTCATTGGTAATCGATCTATCGATGATTCCTCCTTGGCGCAAGACTAATAACCTTGTCCGAAAAAAAAACAAATCATTATGGAAAATTTAACAAGCCTCAGGACTTGCTAAATAATGCCAAGACTGGTTGTAGTGCCGATGACGATGATGATGATGATTCCTCCTGCCGCGGTCTTCTTCTAGCCATCCAATGCGACTTGGACTCAATACTTATCGCTTTATCCTCTACACCCAGATTCGATTTTGTGTCTGTCAAAATTAAGCTACCCCAAAAGTCAATATACGCATTGTGTTTCTATACCCACCCTCCCATACCAATCAATCGTACGAACTAGCGACTAATGCTATCGACTACATAATAGATGTATGCGATTCTCAGAGCGATATCATCGTTCTTGGCGACTTTAACCTTCCACATCTTCAATTGCAATCTTCAACATTTAAGGGTACCTCAAAATCTCCCTTTATGCGCGTTAGTGTAAAAAAAATGAACCCTATCAGAAGATCAATCTTGCTATATCATCTCCCCCGCTATTGCCAAGGAATGTTTCTTCATCGAACACTTAACAGGCTCTAGCCTCTGTCAAGTAAGCAATATCTCAAACCACATGGGCATGTGCGTACACATCTCCGAGTGCTTATTTCCACTTGTTGTTTTCGTACTCCCATTTCGAGGACAGACCAGTGATTGGATTGATTTCCAAGTCCAGCATTCGCTTAAGTTGTTCCTTTCGGCTGCTCTCATCAAAGGAAGCTGGTAGTGGACATACTTTTCAAGAGGATTGTAATCCATAGCACAGCGGACACCACAATCAAAGCGTAACCAACGTGCATCTTCCACATTCCAGTTGGGGCCTTTATTTTGGCGAACGTCTGCCAGAATGATGCACGATACAAGGCTTTCTTCTCTTGAATGTTCAGCTGGTTCCAATCTTGTTTCTCCTTCTCCCGCAAGATATTGATTTCATTATTGGGTTCCCTGAACCGAAGTCCACTGTCTGGATAGGACCAATGGTACCCAATTGGGTATTCTTCAGAACTACAACCGCGGCCTGTCACAAAGCGGTGCCGAGCAGTCTGAGGGTTCTAATTTTCTTGTAGAAGATATATTAATCCAGATACTTGCGCAGCTCTAGAAAGAAACGAATGCACAAGAAGACCTCGAGCTGCTGGGCAAGCAGCTAGACTTAATCTTCAAATCTGACCCGGTAGTGCTCTGAAAAGCCATACCATCTCTTTCACCCACACATACATTAACCATTCTCCCGATCTAGCAGAATAAAGGAGTCAAATGTTCGTTTTTTCACCCATACGCCCAATTCCCCATAATCCCCAATTTAAAACAAAAGCATGGTAAGTTGAACCAGATGTTCAATCATATCTTCATATGCCCTGCATATCCCGAATTTCCAGGAATTCCTACACAACTCCCCAGTACTCGATACCAGCCGAAGTACTTTTTCGAGATTTTGCTTACGTTTCGATCCACCCGCGATGTAAAATCTCGATAAGATTTTGTATATAAGGGGTATGCATCGTGATCTCGACAGGCAGTATCTCAAGAACTAGAATCCCTTGAGGTAGTACCCCAGGAGAACAATTCTGAAATCAAATAAAAGCATATATACTAAATAGTGCGTTTATTTTTAAAAGTTCAGTTGCTCCAACGTAGGCTTGGACCCGAATGCAGGAACATCTTGTTGGCAATTGGTAAGTAGAGCCGTGGTACACCCACAAAACGTTCTTCCAACTTTGCCGTTTCCGAGCAATTTGTCTCCCAGTATAAAAGGACGCGAATGAGCGATTTTCTCGGGTTGTATTTTTAAAATTCGTCGCTTGACTAGCCGGAAATGAGAGTCGTTATCAAAAGTAATACATTGTAAATCGCAAAAATAATTACAAGTGGAACGAAATGTTAAAATAATGAAAGTGAAACATGTCGTGTATTTTTTTTTTCAATCCGTACTATTTCAACAGAGACCCTGGCAGAACCAACTGAACTTTCATAACTGAGAAACGGGCCAGCATCGAGTCGATTTTCTATGATTAGTGAAATAAAACATTAAAGACAAAAATACATTAAATGAAGACGAGAAAGATTCGGAGCATCGAGTCGATCTTCTATGATTAGTGAAATAAAACATAAAAAAGTAAATACAAAAGGACATAAATAAAGACCAGACAGATTGGGCCTAGCGGGAAGGAGAAGCAACCATCGAAGGAAAGGATTAGATCGCCACCACAACAGCCATCCGGTAGGGACGTTAAGTTGAAGAAACGGCACTTATCGACCTCGGTTCGAGGGTTTCGCAGCGCATTTCTTCCAATGCATCGCTTGCCAAGGACGCGTTGTGAGGCCGTGCGTTGTCATGAAGAAGGGTGAGGTCTCGAGTGGACATACCTCGTCGATATGCGGTTTTTACCGATCGAAAACGAAAGTCATGGTCATGATCGACGCCTTGCAACGATTTTTTTCGACACAAAGAGAGTTTTAATGATTGATTTTCTTCACGAACAACGTACAGTGAATGCAGCTTACTACTGTCAGTTGTTCGTGAAGAAAATCAATCATTAAAACTCTCTTTGTATCGAAAAAAGTCGTTGCAAGGCGTCGATCATGACCATGACTTTCGTTTTCGATCAGTAAAAACCGCATATCGACGAAGTATGTCCATTCGAGATCTCACCTGAAGAAAATCAATCATTAAAACTCTCTTTGTGTCAAAAAAAATAGTTGCAAGGCGTCGATCATGACCATGACTTACGTTTTCGATATGTTCTCTCCCATTTTAATAAAATAAATAATAAATAATATATATATTATATAATATAAATAATATTAATAATATAAATTCGCTGGCCCACGTGCCAGGTGTTTTGCATAAGTTTCTTCCGGTTTCTTTGGCAAAAGAAAATACGTAATTTTCTAGGGAAATTAATTTTTTTTTTATCAAAATGTTAGCCATCGGCTTCTACACATTTCGCCCATCTTTCATGTTATTTATGAATCATCATCATCATCGGCACTACAACCGGGAACCGATCTTGGCATTATTTAGTAAATCCTGAGGCTTGTTAAATTTTCCATAATTAATTGTTTTTTTCCGGGCAAGGTCATTAGTCTTGCGCCAGAGGCTCCCCGACGGGGAATTGAACCCCGGTCTCCCGCGTGACAGGTGGGTATACTAACCACTATACTATCGAGGAGCCCTAATTATAGAATTTATAAATAGCATGCCGAAAAAACTGCTTGTCTTTCGTGGCAAACCACTCTTTGATCCATTTTCCAACTTCCTCGAAATCGCTGAAATGCTGCTCTGTGAGCGCGTGCCCCATTGATGCGAAGAGGTGATACTCAGATGGCGCTAAGTCTGGGGAATACGGCAGGTGCAGAAGGATGTCCCACCCAAGTGATTTCAAGGTGTCTTTCACTGGTTTTTCTGTGTGACAGGGCGCATCGTCGTGTAACAAAACCACTTCGCCATGTCTTCTGGCCCATTCCGGTCGTATTTCGATTAATGCGTGGTTTAAATTAAGCATTTGTTGACGATAGCGTTGTGTATTAACGATTTCGCCGGGCTTCATAAGACATTCATAATGCATAATACCGCTCTTGTCCCACCAAGCACAAAGCATGGTCCTCTTGTCGAAGCGATTTGGCCTTGGTGTTGAAAGCCCGGCTTCGCCAGGAGAAAGCCGCGATTTTTTCTGCTTCGGGTTTTCAAAACAAATCCATTTTTCGTCATCCGTCACAATTCGATGCAAAAATGATTTCCTTTCGTGGCGTTGAAGTACCATTTTACAAGTGACTTTGCGATTTTCCATTTGACGTTCATTCAAATCGTGTGGAATCCATTTAACGAGTCTATTGATCTTCCCCATTGCTCGTAAACGGCTGCTGCTTGTTTCTTGTGACACATGTAATGCTTTTGCTAATTGCCGTTGAGTTTCGGTTGCGTCATCATCCAATAACTCCTGCAATTGCTCGTCTTCACATGTTTGTGGTCTATCAGAGAGCTCACTGTTTTTCACATTGAAATCACCACTTTTAAATTGTCGAAACCATGTCTAATGTTCTAATTGAGGGAGCATGTTCACCATATGTTTCTACCAGCAAACTATGACTTGCGACAGCCATTTTCCTTTGATTTAATAAGAAAAACAATGCGTGCCGCAAATGTTCTTTTTCAGGCACAAAACTCGGTCCCGCCCCACGATGGAATATCTAAAAGAAAGTTCCGCGGGGATCAGCGGCATAATGGCCTGGTAGGAAGTCGTTTTAGTCGGTAAAAACCCGGCATGCCTCTGGTTCGGTCCAGATGTATCTTTTGAAGATTTCCACGTTCCTACCGAAACCAAAAAAAAAAAGGCACAAAACTCGACATGATCACTAAACAATAAAACAAAGACGCTCGTTTTTGGCGGACTCAACTTGTGTGCCTTAAATCTCAGACGAACAAAGCGACATGTGTCATATTAATACACTGCGTCCTTTTTGCTGGCGCCATCTCTTAGTTAAACCTTCTGCCTACACCTGGTATACACACGAATCGGAGACAGTGTATCATCACCAAACTGTCCCTTCAATCGAGAAACAATTTCCGAGCGTTTAACGCCTTCATTTGTTAAAAATTTTATAACATTCCGTTGCGCAGCAGACGTATGTACCTCTTGCTAGCTCATGACTGCACTGACTACAAAGTCGAGCGCAACCGCTAGACGAGCCGATTCCTCTGCTCTTCACAAAAGAAACAACAGCCAAGCACACGATTATCTAGCAGTAGTAATGTGCAAACATAATACACGCTCCTCTCTCTCTCTCTCTTTCTCTCGTTCTCTAACGATCAGTTTTTACATTCACACAACCCGCACCCATCCTCATACTCACACCTTAGCTTCCGACCGATCCTCGCCCTAGCCGATCTGCCACTCACACAACCATCTATCCACATTTCTTAGTTCACTGTATCTAGGTTAAGATGGGCCGGACACGTGGCGCGAATGGGCAACGATAGGACCGTGCATAGAATTCTTGACGATAAGCCAACTGGAAAGACACCGAGAGGACAGCCGCGACGGAGATGGGAGGACAATGTTAGGTTTGACCTCGAAGAGATCGGATCGGATGGTCGAACGTGGAAGGAGAGCGCACGGGACAGGGAACAATGGCGGAGTCGAGTCGGTGAGGTCACGAACTTCCGGGCTCTTACAGGCCAATAAATAATAATAGTAATAATATATCTAGTTTTAAATTAATTTTAGGATAATCACTTTGTTATACTTTGCTTGTACTAAGCTAAATAAATCAATTAAATTAAATTATTTAATTATTTATTATTAACAAGTAAATTAAATTAAACATGTCTATTCGAATGAAATTTGTAAGTTTTAGAACATTTTAATAAGTTTAATGCATTGTACTGTCGATGCACGATAAGTTTCGTGAATGTATTGCTACACACCAATATTTGATGTTTTGTACGATTGTGGTTTTTGACGAGTGTCTGATTTATGCGATTGCAAAGTTTGGTAATTCAAATTTGATCAGTTCATATAACAACATAATTTTTTACACTGCCCTTTTACAAAGTAATTAATAGCTGAAGTCAAGATCAACTTCTAAAAGACACATGTGAAATAATAGTCATCTTAGAACAAATGTTTATTGCTGTACCGGTATTAGTGGCAAAACAATATATAGTCGAGATACATCTTTTAACTACAATTCCGTTGAAGCGACAAATTGTAGAAAATGTAAAGTTGGAAGATTTACTGAAGAATTGTCTTAACTTCTGCCATAGCATCCCAAATGTTACTGTGTGATGTGACATGAGCCAAATGCACTATAAATACATTCGGGGGACCATACAAAAAAAGAAGCCTTGCTAATACACAAAAGAATAGTGGCGCAAGTAGTCTTCCTCCGCTTAGGTTTGAATGTGGCGACATTTCCCAGTGCCAAGTTTCCACTTTGTTAGCTTGGGGTCACTTTAATGGATGCAGTGTCTCCAATAACCATAATTCAATGTTACTTCGGTTCAACATCGTATACTTCCCATGCAGCCTTCCGGTTCTTTGGCCCCCCAATCGGGTTGGCACAAGAATACCAAGTCATAAAACATGGAAACTTTTTTAATTTCGTAGTAAGTTCTTTTGTATTTCATCCGTAACTTCGTTTCTCTGGCTGTCTTCTTAGGTAGAATTTACATAATGAGAGAGACGATGTTGCGTTTCTCCACCTAATCACTACAAGTAGCACAAGGCCTTCTAACTTGTTTTGTTAATATCGCACATTTTCCTAACGGCAGCAATAAATGAATGTAAAGTCGGTGGGTTTTCTTTTATTTACATAATTCTTACCCATTTCCAAAGTACGTTATCATTGCTGTTGGGCTTTTAGGTCGTTTTCCCTTGTCAACCTTCGCCTTTTAAATCATTGCAAGCAGACCATCATCCTTTAATGAGAGAATATCAACGAAAACCGCAATTTTCAATCATCACTCTTAATGTACAGGATTCCAGATTCACCGTCATCATTATGAGAAACAATTTTCCCTGTAATAAGGGCTGCTAGATTGCCAATGGAACTGGTTAATGGTTTAGTTAGTTTCGTTTATTGTCGGTTCAATGTTTTCATTCTCCTGTTCATAAATTGCGAAAAGGACAATGCTAGATTGTAGTGGGTTGTGTCAGAAGGATAAATAGTAAGTTGGTTCGTTCATAATGTACATGGTGGTTTGACTGAGGGTACCATTTTGTAGTGTTTCCGTTTAATGTTGGTTGGTGAAGCCTTAAGACATCATAGTTTAAGCGGTCTTTTCGATGGTATCCCTCTATAAAATTAAACGTTTCGGCAGCTGGTTTATAAATGTTAACTCTTTTCACAATAATCACTCTCTTCATTGGGGCAACCTTTGCAGTTATTTGAATTGAATTCATGATATGATTAACAGAAAGGAGCATGAGGTTGCCTGTGAGTAGGGCGTTAGAATGTACTCACAGCTAGGCCGGCTTGTCGTAAGATGCGACTAAAGGTCGAATGGTAGGTGGGGTCCCAACTCCTTATCGCCCAGTGAAATACCACACCTTCAAGCTATAGGCTCCGTGAAATGATCTGGAGAAATCCCTGGACATCTTCCGGAGCTTGGCTGTTGGACCGGCTCGAGAAAAGGTTGATTAGGTGGTAAGTCGGTCCCAATGTGAGATACCACCCCGTCACGCTGTACATTCCGAGATATAGTCGGGAGAAATTTACGACTACATTTCGGATGTATGGCTGATGCTCCGGACTGACACGAAGATAAGTCACGATGGTACTTTCTAAGATAAAGAATTCCAGAAGTAAACTAGTTCCCATTGGGGTCTCCTGTGGATGGTGGGCGGGGGGGGGGGGGGGGGGGGGGGGGCAATAAATCATGCAAATATTTTGATAAATATCCGAACTTTAAGAAATTTTTCATCGCAAAATCGAGTTCGTTCTCGAAACTCTGTCAACGTTCAACTCATAACGGCATTTTCTAACATCGGGGGTATCGGTTTCACCAATACGAATGTACACGCCGTCCAGAAATATTTGCAAACAACGAAACCCGATATCCGTTTTAAGGGAGAAGTGTGCGTCTTCGCGCGATTCGATCTGGCTTGCCAGAGGATGGACGCGTTGGAGCCCCATAACATGGACATCATGTGGTTGAAGGTCCTGTTGAGGAATTCTGTTAAATTTCTTTGTTGTCTTTATCGGATCCGATATAGTTTGACAAAGACAAGAAGTATTAGAACCCATTAAATTGGATATCATCTGCATAAAAAACGTGCTGAAGAGTTGTGTCGAATGTCTCTACCGCTCCCCGAATGACGATCGGCCAGCGACACTTTTCGAACATCTTTCACGTACCGTCGACTGGATACAGATCAACCACCCGGCTTCTGAAATTGCCCTCCTTGGCGATTTTAGTGTACACAATTCCGGCTGGTTGGGCTTCTCGATAGTATAGTGGTTAGTATACCCGCCTGTCACGCGGGAGACAGGGGTTCGATACCCCGTCGGGGAGCCCCTCGGGCAAGACTAATGACCTTGCCCGGAACAAACAAATCATTATGGAAAATTTAACATGCCTCAGGACTTGCTAAATAAGGCCAAAACCGGTTCCCAGTTGTAGTGCCGATGATGATGATGAATTCCGGCTGGTTGGTGCATTCTAGATATTCGCTGTTAGCCGCAATTTGACTTCACTTGTGGAGGAACCTACGCGGGTGCCGGATGCCCGAAGTGATAATGCGGATCTGTTTTTAACACCCCATCATCATCATCGTCATCGGCACTACAACCGGGAGCCGGTCTTGGCCTTATTTAGCAAGTCCTGAGGCTTGTTAAATTTTCCATAATGATTTGTTTTTTCCGGGGAAGGTCATTAGTCTTGCGCCAGAGGCTTCCCGACGGGGAATCGAACCCCGGTCGAGCATTTATACCGTGGAGGTTACTGCGCCAGTGGGAAACTCGGATCACTACTTGGTACTTGCATTTCAAGCTAAGCAGCTTCGCCAAGTATGGAGGTATGGGGCTGGGAAAATTTACGACATTTCTTCGTGTCCTCTCCGTGGTCGAAAGTGTGCTTTGGAAACTCCCATGTTAACGCATGCGCAGAGCCGGTCACAGCGATTATTCTTCTCGGGATGGAGATTTACATTCCTCATTCCATCAAACGAAGTTCATCTAATAAACCTTGGTTTGATAAAAAATGCGAGCAGGTTACAGCGGCAAAAAATAGAGCTTTTAAACAATGGCACTCCAACCCCACTGACGTTAACAGAACGATGTTTTGATAAAAAAATCCGAACAGATTACAGCGGTTAAACAATGGAGCTCCAATCCCACCTACGTTAACAGAACGAATTTTGTTAGAATCAGAAACGCGTGCAATCAGGCGATTGATACCGCGAAGAAGGCTTACAACGATAGAGTGACCAATAAACTCCTTGAGTGCCCGACTGTTTCGCGTCCATTCTGGTCAATGGCAAAGGATGTCAGCAGTAACTTCGCTTCCTCTGCTTTTCCCCGTTGGTGACGGGCAGCGGGACACTAGTCACAAATTCAAAAGACAAAGCTAATGTGCTCGCGAATTTATTATCCGCGAATTCAGACTTCCATGCCGGTCTTTTGGAACCACCTGTGATCGCGCCGATACAGTCTTCGATGCAGGACGTGAGGTTCCACCCGCGTACTATTCAATGTATTCTACGTGAACTGGACTGTGTGGAGGCAACCGGTCCGGACGGAATACCAAAAATAATCCTTAAGAACTGTGCTCCAGAACTATTGCCGGTTCTTAGCAGACTCTTTCGCTTATCTTATGCATGGAGGACATTTCCTACCTGTTGGAAGGTAGCTCGAGTTCAGACAATCGCAAGGAAGAAGATAAAGTGTCTCCCACAAAATTACCGGCCGATAGCATTACTGTCTACGTTATCTAAGGTGATGGAAAAGGTCATCAGCGCTGAATTTATTAAGTATTTGGAGTGCAATGAGCTTCTGAATGATGGGCAATAGGGATTCCGTGGCGGGCGGTCCATGGGAGACCTTTTGACTCTTATAACCGATTTATGGATATCTGCGATTGAGGGGCATGGTGAGTCAAGGACAGTCGCATTGGATATCTCCACGGCTTCTGACCGCGTCTGACACGGCGCATTGCTGAACAAACTTCGTTCATAGGGACACAAGCAAATAGTGAAGAACACCGAATGAAAATCGGATAAGAAAATGCATCAGAGTCGTATACCATAGCGATAACATAACAATTCACATCAGTGGAATATACTTGAGTTTAAAAATCGAATTCTAAACACGGCCAGTAGCCTGATGTGTTACGCATTGGTTCGATTTTTGGTGATTCTAACTGTCATAGCGTCAGTTCGAATCACACGTTCTTCACTATCATCCCAAACGCTATAACTTTCGCAGCAACTTTGCGATTGGACGAAGAGCTTCCCCGATAATCGATCGATCCAGGTGGTTGTAGACGGCGTGTCTTCCGATCTTTATCCTGTTAATTCCGGGGTGCCTCAAGTTTCTATTTTGGCTCCAACCTTGTTTTGATTTCATATAAATGATTTGTTGGAGTCAACGGATAACAGAGTGTTCAGTTTTGCGAATGAGAGTTCGCTTGTTTCATTTTTTTCGAATGATCCGCCGATTAATGCATCAACGTCGCATCAGCTGAGATGTAGCCAAATTGTCTCCTTTAATCGGGATCGCGATAATGTCCTGCCGTTGGGAAAGGCTAATCTCGTCGAGTTCAATGCAACGACGACGTAACATACAATATTGACGAAGAAAAGTAGATCATCAGTTCCATAGCGGATGTTGAATGGTCTTCTCTGGCCAGGCTCTGGAATCTGGGGAAAGCTTGAAGTTGCTCGTCGTCACGGTTTGTGGGAATGTATCGTGGCATAAACACGTCTCGAACATCTCCAAGTCCCCCTGAGGAAAAATTAAACAAAACTAACGACGAAATAAAGAAAATGCGGCTCCATATGGCGAAGAAAAAAGTTCTGTACCATCACGATAACGCACCGTCACACATGTCCCTGAAAGCGATTGCCAAATTTGACCAATTACGATTTGAATTGGTTGCTCACCCACCGCATTCTGCAGACTTAACCCCCAGCGACTATTATCTGTTCCCATACCTCAAGCGGTGACTCCAGGGAAAGAAATTCAGATCGAATAAGGAAGCCATCTTGGATACCGAGACGTATTTCGAAAGCTTGGACGTTTTGTTGTATTTAGGGCAAAAATGTTGGAAAATCGCTATACCAAGTGTATCGCCCTCGAAGGCAACTATGTTGAGGAATAAATACAAGTTTACACAAAAAAACCTTGTTTTCATTAAGAATCCGGCGACTTTTCAGCCTATGTAGTAAGTGCTCCTCAATCTCGCCAATTTTTCATCGTTCAGCTGTTGAATTGAACCGGCTTATAGGCATAAACTTTACTCATAAAATAACTCTAAAGAAAGAAGTCCAAAGGAGTTAAATCCCATGAGCTTGGCGGCCAATTGATTACGCTACGAGGACAGTTTGATAAGTCAGTGACTTTTTGAATTTCCCGTGCAGTAACTTCAAATGCAGTAACTGCTCCCGTTAACTGTCTAACCACTGTCAAAGTCTGAGCAAGCTGCGTCATTTAGTTTGTGTTTAACAACCATTGAAAGCAGACAACGTCGTGAATTTTAACGAAAATGGAAAGAAGTGAATTTCGTGTGCTGATTAATTATATAATGAGCACGTACACGAAAACCACTTTTTCTTTTTAGGCTATTATAAAACGCTGACTGCTTTAATGCCTTTCTTGCCTTGCTGTGTATCTGTAAGGTTCCCCACAGGCTCAAGGATACGTTTAAAGAATGTTCGATCCATCTGATGCATGAGTTGGGTGAGTCTTTCACCGAAATAAAGGGTGGTTAAATTTTAAGGGCCGATGTTGAATGTGAACCACCCTAAACGTCAAGTTTTTTTCTGCATTTCTTTTGACATTTCTCAATTTCAGACTAACTCAATTTGAACCATGGAAAGATACACAATCGAGCAACGCGCTAAAGTTATTCAGGCTTATTATGAAAATGGGCGTTCAAATCAAAATGCATATCGTGCACTTCGTGATTTTGATAAAGACTTGCATTTACACGCTTACACGGTGCAATTGACTCAAGAACTAAAGCCTCTTGGCCATTTCAAGCGTCCTCAATGGTCAGAATGGTGGCAAGAAATGGCAACAGCGGATGATCAATTTTCGAAGAAAATCATCTTCAGTGATGAGGCACATTTTCACCTCAGTGGATTCGTCAATAAGCAGAATTGCCGCATTTGGGCGAATGATAATCCAAGAGTGATTGTCGAAAAACCAATGCACCCACAAAGAGTGACTGTTTGGTGCGGTTTATGGGCTGGCGGCATCATCGGGCCGTATTTTTTCCAAAATGAGGCCGTTAAGGCAGTTACTGTGAATGGTGTTCGCTATCGTGAGATGATAACGAACTTTTTATGGCCCGAATTGGAAGATATGGATGCGGACGATATGTGGTTTCAACAGGATGGTGCCACTTGCCACACAGCTAGCGAAACAATGGCGACACATTCAATGGCCGTGTTATCTCACGTGGTGGCGATGTCAATTGGCCGCCAAGATCATGTGATTTGACACCGTTGGACATCTTTCTTTGGGGTTATTTGAAAGAAAAGGCGTACGTCGATAAGCCAGCAACAATTCAAATGCTAAAGGATGAGATAATTCGGCACATTAACGGCATAGAACCTAAATTATGCCTCAGCGTCATCGAAAATTTGGACCATCGGATGGAGGTGTGCCACCGAGGTCGCGGCGGCCATTTGGCCGATATTTTGTTCCATACATAATTGAACCATACCAATATTATCATAATAAAAAGAAATGACAATAATTTCCTAAATAATTTGTGTTTTATTCAAAATCAACATCGGCCCTTAAAATTTAACCACCCTTTACTTCACATGCAA
This sequence comes from Microdon myrmicae, assembly GCA_963931805.1. Taxonomy (NCBI): domain Eukaryota; kingdom Metazoa; phylum Arthropoda; class Insecta; order Diptera; family Syrphidae; genus Microdon; species Microdon myrmicae. Next base: position 88,515,515 of record OZ007500.1, read on the forward strand.
ATTTGTGACCCATACACGGAATGCCAATGAGCGCCACAAATTCACGGGGTTGACTCCTGCAGGGACATTTTGTATTACTTTCTAATATAACTACTTCTTCGGACACAACTTGCTTGAAAACATATTGTATTGCATTTATCAACATCTTAGAAAACCGCATAACGTTCTGCGGGGTGTTGACCTTCTCCATTGTGACGCGAAGTAAGACCGCGAAATTAACAATGGAGAAAAGAGATCAGCAAATGGAGGAGGTCAGTGAGCTCCCATCCCCCTCCAACTTTAACATGTATGGGGCAAACAACTCATTCGCTTCTCTTGCATCCTCAGAGTCTGAAGATGAAGAAGAGGAAATAAGTGAATTGAAGGCGAAACTTGCGATGGCAAGAGCCCGATTACAAGAGAGACGCCGAAAGAAAAAAATAGCGGCACTCGAACAAGAAAAAGACACAGAACAACAACAAAAGCCGAGGCCAAAAATCGGCCAACAGCAACAGTTTCACAATCAACAGCGACAGCAACAGCAACATAAACATCAACATCAACAGCAGCTATCAACACAAAATCGACCACCGAAACAGCAAGCAACACAGCAGCGGCAAAGCAACAATAACAACGAAAAAAATAAGATGCCACCAATCAACACCATAGATATTGACTGTAAGGAATTGATAAGTCTTTGTAAGCTAGCTATAGGAAACAATTTTGTAGTTAAAAGACTGGCTGGTAACAGGCATGCCATTCAAACCTATGCGGTGGCAGACCACGAACAAATTAAAGAGGTATTAAAAAGAGGCACCGCGGAATTCTACTCGTTCACGCCGAAGCAAACAAAGAGGGTAACGGTTCTATTAAAGGGTGTCGACCCTGAGGTGGAACCGGAGGCTCTGCTCGAGTGCTTCAAAAGTTGAAGCACGAGGATCTCAAGTTTATCGCCGTAAAACCGTTCACCACAACCAACGCAAGAAGGGAAAACCGCAAGCTACCCTTCTTTTTAGTTCAACTAACGCCCAGCAGCAGAATTGGTGGTCTGAGAAAAACTACAGTCTTGGATCATCAAATTGTCACATGGGACAAATTAAAAAAAGGCAGAGACATCCTGCAATGTGTCCGCTGCCAAAGGTTTGGTCACGCAGTGGCAAACTGTGAAATGTAGCACCGTTGCATAAAATGCGGAAAAGACCATAAGGCAGAAGAATGCCCTCTGGGAAAAGAAAGGGTAGAAGACAAAGCCCTTCTAAAGTGCGCAGTGTGTCGGAATGAGGGACACCCCGCTAACTATCGAGGATGTCCTAAATTCCGAGAAATAATGGCAAGAAGTGTGTCTCGGCAAAAAAACACAGAGCCCAATCTAAACAAAAAGTCAATATAAACCATCTAACCACAACATCAATAAAAGCTCTTGTCGTGAATGTAAATTCACTAATAAGAACTGAGAGAAGAGCCAATCTTTTCAACCTGTTGCAAGATGAACAACCTGATGTACTTCTGGCGGGGGAATATGGCATAAGAACTACGATATTATACGAAGAGACCGACCTAACTCCTCTCAAGGGGGGGGGGGGGTGTCGCAATCTTTATTAGCAAAGGGATCAATCATAAAGTAATATATAGTGGAGAAGTGCGCAGGTTCCGGGTGCTGGAAGCCTGTATCGTACGCATACCCCTTCAGCAAGGAAGGGGTTTGTATGCGATTGCGGTCTATGCACCTGAGGAGCACCAACATAACCTATTTATAGCGGAGCTTGAGACACTCATTCGATGCTTACATTTGCACCTGGACAAAAACTACTTTATCCTAGGGGGAGATATGAACTCCAAGCATAGAAATTGGGGAAATTATATATCTAATGCCAGAGGAAATCAGTTGGATGGTTAGATCAGTATCATATTGAATATAGAACTGACCTGCTGGCTACGGAATATCCATCGTTCCCCAGAGGTAGATCGTTCTTAGATATCTTGCTAATTGACTCACGACTGAGACTACTTAACACCAACAGACGAAACAGAAACTGTTTACGGACAATTGAATACGATAGTGACCACTGTGCATTCACGGCAGTAATGGTGCTTCCGAGCGATCTCGCAGATCTGGAGGAATTCGTGATCCCGCAACCCTACAACTACAGGGCAATGCGATGGCCGCGGTTCACCAGATCATTAACAAGAGAACTTCGTTCGAATGACTTTAATCTGCCAGTAAACAGAAACCTGACAAATGACGAAATCGACAAATACATCCAATAAAAGGACGAAACCGTAAAACGAACAATGGACAAAACAATTCCCAAAACAACAGTTACAGATCACATTAACATGTTCAGAAACGCAACAATAAACGCACTCCACAAGAAAAAGAGCAGACTGGTATCGAAACTAAAACAATTACATAGACAGTTTACAGACAGACAAGACCAGGAGATAATATCACTGAAATCCCGATTAAAAAACCTCCAACAATTACTTAAAGCTAATTATAGATTAGCAACAAATTTGTATTGGAACAACAGAATTCGAGCTATAAAAACTAATAACCCGAATATGTTCCCACAAATAAATAAAATATTCAGGAGAAATAATCAAAACGAGATTCAGTGTCTCCAAATTCCACGTACTAATGTAAACAAGCAGCTGCTAACCAACATTGGCACAGATGCAGAGAACGCTATCCTCAATAGTGAGCTCTTCGTGATCGAAGATCCTTTGGAAAAGGTGAACGCTGTGGGAGCTGTCTTTCAGGAAATGTACAAGGTGAATGAAAGCATTCACCGAAATCACGACCTGAAGGACAGAGTTCTACTGAATCACCTGCACCTCCGAAATGAAATTTCACATTGGCAATCGGAGAATCCGGGTTTTACCGAATTCAGTGACGATAATCTGTCAATTGACATTAATGCCAATGGTGAGGCTAATAGCCTTTTAATCAAAAGGGAAGGAATCCAGAGTATCTTCGACTCATTTAGAAGCAAAACGTCAGTGGGAATAGATGGAGTACCTAACATCGTACTCAAGAACCTGCTCCCAATGGCAATAGATATATACACGGTCCTTTTGAACAACGCGTTGAATAATCCATATTATCCCGCACGTTGGAAAACGGCTATCATTCAGCCCATCGCAAAAAAAGGGCAAAGACTGTACAAACCCAATGAACATGCGTTCGATAAGTTTACTCCGAAGCATCAGTAAAGTATTTGAACAAACCATTAACAAAGCTCTGCTAAAATGGGTAGACGACAACAACATTATTCCAAATAACCAGTTTGGCTTTAAGGCGGGTCATGAAACCACACATGCCGCAGCTAAACTGGTCTCTGACATACAATGGAATAAATGTAGGAACCAATGCACAGGGGCCTGTCTGATCGACTTGGAAAAAACCTTTGATACTGTCTGGATCGAAGGGTTATATTACAAACTGGTCAGACATGGCATACATAAGCCTTTACTATATGTACTTTACGATATGTTAAAGGACAGGAGGTTCGTGGTCGAAAGTGGTAATGCGACCTCTAATAAAACGTATAATATCAAGAATGGCTTGCAATAGGGAGCGGTACTCTCTCCGATTTTTTTTAACATTTACATTAGCGACTTATTAGATGCACTTCCGAAGGCTATTGCGTACGCAGACGATCTCATAATTTACAGAACAGCTCCGAAAGTTGAGATCATAAATAGTTTAATACAGCGAGACTTTAACAACGTGCAGCGCTATTGCGATGACTGGAAACTTAAGATCAACTTCCAGAAATGTGAAGCCATCCTATTTAGAACTCCATTATATAAAGCCACGAACGGCACAAGGAAAAACTGGCGAAAGCTAGTTATCGTGGGACCGCATGGAGATAAACTGGAAACCAAGAGTTTAGTTAAATACCTTGGCATCTGGCTAGACCAATATCTGTATTTCAAGAGACATGTAGAGGCTGCTTTGCTCAAAGCGAGGAACACTTTTGCTATGACAAGGAGGCTATTTCACAGTAGCCAACTTGACAGCAGGGTAAAAGTCATATGCTACATGACGCTAATCAGGCCAATGCTCATATATGGTTGTCCAGTATGGTTTAACATAGGTCCAAATTTGATGGAAAAGATTCGGGTGTTCGAAAGGAAGTGTCTCAGAAGTTGTCTCAGATTATATAGGACACCGGAATCGGACTATGAAAAGTATTATTCAAATGAGACTTTATATAATGAAGCGTACATAAATACGGTGGATAATTTTATGATTAAATTAATCAGAGGACATATTGCGAGAGCAATAAGCTCGCCCAATTTCCTAATTTTCGGGGCTTATTATCCAAACACTCTGTACTATGAGAGCGTGCGTCGCAACGGCTTTGTTCCACCAGAGGCGTTCCTTGACTTGGACATGAAAGGGCTTATACAGGATAGATCCGGAATTCCGCTGATCTATCATGTAAGTAGATCATCCGTAGACGGGCGATTGTGCTACGACCGAGAAGTAACGCGCACCGAAGAAGAGCTCCCGCGCTTCAGTAAGGCTATCTACCACAGAGACCGGGACGATAGTATTAGACAGCATCAACAGTTCTGGTGGTTGAATGGCATATAAAGACCTGGATACCATAGTCGGTATGGAATCACACTGTCATCAGCCAGCTTACATAGACTTAGCTTTTTTAGAATTAAAGTAGTATACGATTTAAGTTAAGTTAAGTTAAGTGCTTTAAAAAAAAAAAAAAAAAATTTAGTAAGTTAAGTAAGAAAATATTTTAAGAAAAAAAAACAAAAAAAATGGACAAAGTTTTTCAAATTTTTCTTTGTCTTTCAAATAATTATAAGTACTGCTGTGGGGGGTTTCTCTATTCTACATGAGAAACAACCCACAATTCCAACCAACATTTCCACCTAATTTCGACCGCTTTCAGCGCGTCATACTTACCAATTTCCTTTATATGTATTCCCCTGTAAAACATTTCAAACGGACGTATAGCTAAACTCATCATCCTTTGCAGATAATGCATAATTGAGTTTAGCTACATAAATGTCATACGGCAACTCCATTCTTGCTAACCATGAGTTTCCTATCGGAAATCTCATAATGTCGGTTAGCAACAACAAGTCTAAAAGAACGACGCTGTTGCAACATAGCAAAATAGCTGGGGTAATTTCAGCGTCTTAGAGTCTGGTTTTCACGCGAATTATTTCCCAAACATCAGCGGCGTCCTATCGACTTTCCCTCAGATCACCCATTCGCTTGGGATCAATGATCTCTCTTTGCAGGGGAGTAACATCCGCTAGGTTTCTCTCTCATTCGTATTTCTTTCCACGGTTCAATGTGCTCCGACTACACCATAGCCGTACCACTGGGTCAGTAGGTCGTGTCAGTAGCTGCATCTGATACCAACACACACAACCAAAGCTACCCCGAGATCACAGCATATCATGTTTTCTGTTCTCTCATTCTTCATGTCCGTCAATTAACCTATTAACAAAAGTTACTCACACTTTGACGGGCGTGAGGTTGAGAGAGTAGAGGCGTGGTCTCTTTTGATTGTCCTGTGTGTAGAAAGAAATATGAATTTCAACCCTAATGCATACCAGTCGCTATTTGTATCTGAACCTGGTTGTATCTGCGGATGAGATAGTTCGTTTGGTCCACGGAAAAAAAAAGCCCAAGGAGTCGTTCGATAGAGTTGGTGCACAGGTAAAGTTCTTTAGTTCCCGAAGCCTGTTTTGACGGATCACCTATATTCGCGATTTGCGTACGACCGACCAGCTGAACAGTCTGGCGTTCCCGTCGCATACTGCATTCCCTGCTTGACAGAAGTGAAATAGTAAATCATAGATATTCTGATTAATCCAGTGAGGCTGCGATTCATGTTGGCAAATACAATTAAGACCCAATTTTTAGCTGTGTATTTAAGTTCAATCGATATTGTGCCATTCACCACCATTTGCTCGTGTTTTCACCAATAAATGCGGATAGAAATAAATTTAAATAAATAAAAACGTGTTTTTCATTTCCTTCGGAGTAACAAGTGTCGGGGGTTTTTAAGTGAATCCTGTGCCATACGTTGGCATCATAATTCAACCCCCACACTGCCACAAAGTTCTGTCGCCGAAAGTCAAATTATACAATTGTTAAGTAATGTTTAGCTTAGAGCGTCTGCAAAGGACCAGTAAGTTATTATATAAGATAATTAAGCTAGAATTTAAGCATTTTTTGTCTAGCATATAATTTAGAAACTAATAATATAAAAAGAAAATAAAAAATGTTTTAAAAATGAAAAAAAAAAAAAAAATGGTGTTGACCTTCAATTGGACCCACGCCCATTGAAGCGCTGGTTCAACTCACAAGTGAACTATACACTGAACTGTCTTAACAAACAAACTTGCGAGCATTATGCCGAATGTAATATTGGTTATTTATCTTTCTGGAAATAGGAGAGTTTGACATCACTGGAATACCTTTGTAAATTGCTAGTGACCCTTTGTAAATTCCAAAGCCAACCATTAAATATTTGCAAAAATTGAAAGGACATTCATCAAGTACCGCGTCTCTGCTTTTATTAATTAGATCGTATCTGCAAGTATCCAGGTATCTGTTACAGTCAACAATGTATAAGCACGGCACATCATTAGATTCTCTGCAGATAATTAAATTACCTCTTTGCTGTGAAGAGCACAGTATCATCTTTATAATTCTTTGGTTTCTAATTAACCTCAGTACTAAACAAAATATGAAAATACAACAAAAAAGGTAAAAAAAAATAATTGGAAATATAATCAACAACCATTCAAAGGGCACATATAACACAAGGCAACCCAAGGCATATCAAATGCCAGAATAATGTAACTTAAGCCGACTTCACACCGGATCTTTGTGATTGGTGAGATTCCTTCCAAGACACGATCTTACCATCTCCCATTCATTGCCAAGACGTATCTTATTAAAATTGTTAATTATCTTTATAGGACAAGCGATACTTCTGTCGATGTAAAACCCCGCAATACAGTCGAAGAGGACCTAAGGAAGTGGAAAAATAAAGACGGTGACGAACGACAAACAACAACAGCAACAATAACAACAATAACAATAATATCTAAACGACGAAGAAGAGACAGAAAGGTCCGGAGATGGAAAGTAACATTGGAGCACTGCCTAAATGCACAAAACCGTCCTGCTCGGAGTTCAAACCAGAATGTAAATTGTGGCTGTTTGTTGCAGCCAATGGTTGTGCCGTAGTGACCGTGGATGGCTTAGGTTAATTTATATGATCTCGAGGAAGTTAATCAAAGAACGAATTGAACCAGTAACAAAAACTAAAAATAAAAAAAGCCGATTGTGATCAAACGTTCAAGAAGCCCGATGCAGGAGATCGGAAAGTCGAATGACATATCAAGCTGCGGTTCACGTGGAGTGCGACGGTAGGTACATGAATTTGCCTAGACGAAAGCAGGCCTTACCACAGATATGCAAATCGAAGTTTAAGATAAAAATTCTGTTTGATAGCTGTGCAAAATACAACCGCAGAGGTTGTGGTCTTATCTTGTTTCCATCTACAGTCAAGCTAGATGTCAGTACTCGTATGTTTCGATTTGAATGCCGCTCCGGTGACATTGCTCGTAAGGAAACCTGCTATAAACTTACTCTCGATGTACATTTATTTATCTATTTATCTATGGACCAACACATCTATCTGCCCTCTCGGATAATGTTCATTTTGATCCTCGATTGTGAACGACGTTTATGTGCAATCATTTCACAGCATCGACTTGTAATAAGAAAGGCTGAACGTGGAGGAGACTCAGGTACGTTCAACATTAAAATTTCACCAGTGAAATTCAGGGATATCAAGCGGTGACATATTTTTAACATAACCATAATTATAATATTCTTTAGTCAGTCTCCTTGGGAAAAGTCATAAAGGTGTGTACGTTATTGTATATTTATATAGGGTTATACAATAGGGACTTGACAACTTTGAATTTAATTTGTGAACGCACCCTTTCACTAATCATCGAACTGTCCCTGTCAATTTATTCAGTAAACTCAACATTTTCATCATGGTTAAGTACACGAACGAACAATGTCTGCAAATTATAAAAGTTTACTACCGAAAAAAAGTTGTCAAGTCCCTATTGGAAGACCCATTACATATGTCCAATTGACGAATCTGTGACACAGAGGCCCTTGGTTACTTATGTTTCCTGTAAAACTGTGGTAGTCTGAAATAGGTTTGAAGACACTTTCGACAGAGAAGTGTATTTTTAATTGACAGACAATTGATTGAAGAAAGAGATACGCCTTTTTTAGATGCTTTGCCAGTTTGTCGCTTGCAACATTTTCAGACATTGGAGATTTATTTCTCTCAATTGTGATCTACCTAGTGCTTTCGAATGTGCTTGGAATGAACGAATTCATTCACCCTGTACACTTTCTTTTATGATTTTATTTGGCATTTTTAAGGAAAGGTGTCAATATTGCGCAAATCAATTATGACTGGACCCATCAGTCGACCTCCGAAAGATGGTTAAGGATTTCTCCCAACTATTTCTAATTCCAATGTCAAAAAAGGAATTCGAATTCACTCACAAAAAGTAAACTGCTTCCTAAGCGCAGAGTCTTAGACCACTCGACCATCCTGACTTTGTTCTTACGGATCCTTGAGCTTGTGGGGGTTCTTGAAGCTCACCTGAAGAACCCCCCATATCCGCAACCCATATTTACATCCCAATCACCAGCACCAGAAAACATTTCCTTTTCCAAGGACATTAATACATACAAGCATTACCTAGAATTCCTAAAAAGAATTGCATCTACAAGGGCATTTTCCCATGCATTAACGCATCGGCAAAATTTTCCCAACAAAGAATTCTTTATGGAATAAACAGCATATCCCTGAAAGAAAACAATTCGGTTCACATATCATGTAACCATCCCAACCAGGGATAATGATCATTGCGTTGCCTATTCCCATCATGTGTACAACAATTCCCTTTTCATACACATTGGCTGGCGACCTTTTCTCCCAGCAATAAACAGCCCGAGCAGCTGCATTCAATTAGCGCAATCGACGTTGAAGCCAATTCCCGTAACTCGCACCATGTGCAAACAAAAGAACGCTGTTCTTCCGTAGGTATTCTGGCAATACGATAAACAATCCATATCATTTGAAGTATCCCAAATGCATCCCCCATCTAATGAGTTACAACTTGTTTACTCAGTTGAACTCTCAGATCATAAATTCCCTTTTGTCCTACATATTCCTGGATCCGTTTACCATTGACCTTCTCACATAAGCAAACACAAACCCATTTAGCATCCAATGAGATTCGGCTTGTTTGTTTAGCCGAATTCACATCTCATGGATGCATATTTTCCCTTTCTGTGTGTTTCGGATTCATAATTATATGCTCGGGGAGAATCTAGTACATCGTCTAGTACTTTCCCCGACAAATATTCACCACACCTGCCTACTGTCTATCAACATTCAACTATAGTAACGTTCTTGTTTACTGTTTTTGGTGCATGATCGTGGCTTTTTTCTGCAACTATCAAGACATATACGGCTTTTTTGGTGCTCAATTTAATATTATGAACATTTATAACAACATTTATATTGTTAGTCGCACGCCACCATGTGGCTTTTTAGTGTTTAATAAATAAAGTTGTCTCCATCGAGAACTCAGTCGAATTTTATCTATCTTCGTCTAAAGGCATTCGCCAGTCGCATTGGCTTTGCTTCAAATTTAGTTAATGAAGTTTTAATTTTCCTACTTAAACACAAATTCCAACAAATATCGATACATTCAGTGTGAGAAGGAGAAGCGATAAAACTCAACCTCGTGATCATCAACATACGGAGGGACAATCAATTTCATCAAACATCGATTCAGCGCAGGAACTTCAAGCTGAAAGATCATCAACAGGTATTGCTGTTCCTTAAACTTATAACACATTTGGTTTCAGGCAACGTTGATCAATTCATCCCCAACGTGCTCCATCGTTCGCTATTCCCCAACGACATTCCTCGTTCGGCGGAACATCAGCAACGATCTCAGCCGACGACATTCCTCGTGCGGCATCGAGATACATCGCACACTGTGTTTTAGATTCGTTCCCATGGCTTTGATCGATAAAATAAATCAATGTACACACATACATGTGTACCGTGACGATCTTCTCTATGAGATCTGTTTGGTTACCCCAAAGAGAGACTTTACACCTCTCTTGGAATAGGAAAATGCACCCCTTAATTAAGAGAGCCAGTTTCACTGGCCGAATTTCTTTTGACAACGAATGAATATCGTTGAGTCCAATTACATCCGCCGACCACCACGGTCGTGCCGCTCCCGCTCCCCGGTGCACACGGGGACGCGATATATATATTCGGAGTTATGGGCGAAATAAATCAGAATTACTCGGTATTGCTGTACGTAAATTTTATTCGTCACCCATTGAGTTGAGCGGAGGTTTGTCGGTTATTTGATTCCGGAGGATCTTGTTAAAATATACATTTCATCGAGTGACAAAAAGAAATACTTCATATAAATTAGTGTTAGTATTAGTTTACATTACGTTCAATATTGTTAACAAAGGTAGCGGTTTTTTTATTTGGAGAATAAAACTAAACAAGATGACACCAGTGTGTTTAATTTTCCGGCTGCAGTTCCTGGGTGTTTTTAGTGTGTTTACTTCCTTCTCGTTTTCGCCTGGTGAACTGTTCTCTTTTGTTGCTGCCGTGGAACAATCGGAGTGTTAACGAAAAGTTGTGGGACGAAGTAGAACTCGCACCCGTGCCGGTGCCACCACTTCGCTCCCCACAAGCTCTTCGTCGGAGATTGTCGTCGACGGTGTTGTATGGTAAACTCTGTCTTCGGCAGTGTTTAAGAATTTTTGGAAGTTCGCAGACTTCGTCGACACGAGATGTCGCTACGATCTTTTCTTCACAAAGTTTTATTTATTTGTGGGAAGATACTTTGGCATTGGCAGTTAACAGCTAAAGCTTCATTTTAAAGAAAAAATTGAGCAATTTAGTTGAGTTTTGGAGATTTTACAACAAGTTGAAGATGGAAGACCAAACTGTGCATTTTCACCATATTTTACTATTTTACTGCAAAGAAAAAAACGTTGTCAAAATCGTGAAAAACGGTGTAAAGTTTATAGTGACGATGCTCTACAACAACTTCAGTGCCAAAACTGCTTAGAAAATGTCCGCGCTGGTCATTTTGATATTGAAGTGTCTCATCGGTCAGGAAGGACCGCCGAGTATTTTAGTGGGGCTAGCACCCCATTTATCTGGCTTTATACAAGCAATATAAGTGTGATCAGTAGCTTCACTTTAATAAGCATATAACAGCAGCTCTTACCGCAGATAAAAACCCATATGCTATGACAAGAAGTCTATTCCGTAGTAGTCTTTTTAACTCCGTGGTCAAATTCATTTCATACTCGGCACTCATTTGACCAGTATTGGTGTTACTGCAAGGCGGCGTCTCGATAAAATCGCGAGTAGGGATCGCCTTATTTAATAAGTGGACTGAATTGATATTTTAAACTACAACCGTATTATATTATTTGTTTGATATTTATAATACTATTTAATCTGTTACACGATCTCTTTACTTAATTATCGCACCTCCAGGCCGGACTCTGCTCTGGATTACGGGCGCTGTAGTCTTGTCCGGTGCTTGCGTTATACAGAAGCAGAGCCCCAAACATGAGAGCAGTATTCGAGCGCGTTTCTAATTTGGGATTTATATGGGAGAAGAAGTTGGGCCGGAGTAAAATATTTCTTGGCTCTAAAAAGATAACTCAGTTCTCCTGAGACGGATCTGGCGCTGTTCGGCGCGTGTTTATGCCACGATACATTCCCACAGACCGTAACGCCGAGCAATTTCAAGTATTCCCCAAATTCGAGAGCCTGGCCACTAAAAATCAGCTGTGGAACCGATGATCCACTTTTCTTTGCGAATGTTGTATATTCCGTCCTCGTTGCATTGAAGTCGACGATAATATCCTTTCCCCACTGCAGGACCTTATCCAGATCCCCAGATTCAAAAAGTCGATCTGGGTACATCTCAGCTGATGCGACGTTGATGCACTAATCGACGTGTAGTGATCCTAAATCACTACTCCCATCCAATCGCCATTATTATACAAAAAACAGCAATTACCTACCCTTACCCATAATCCCAATCATGTTCCCCATTTGAATCATATGCACGACAAATTTAACCGAAAGTCCATTTGTCGTACATTGATTCAATTCCCAATAACCACTCACATTATGAAATACTTAATTCTAAATGCATTTCATAATTTCTCCTTCCGGGAATTTGTTCAACCAAATCCCATCCACTTCCCAGAATCCCAACATTCCACGGATGTGGGTGATTCTGGTTATCGTAAGATGGCCTTCCGCCAAAGAAGGAAGAAAGGTATACACGTCGACGTAGCCTTCACCCCAACCCCTGTCCCGTCAACTGGGCTCGACATGCCAATAGCAGCGGCCGTTTGTTCATCCAACAGGCCTCTAGCCACCGGAAGCATCCCGAGCGGGTCTATCCAACCAGGAGGTAAGAAAAATTAATAAAAATTATAACTTAACAGGCGGACCACTCGAAAAGGAGGAAACAAGCGAATTCTCATTCGCAAAACTGAACACTGTTATCCGTTAATTCCAACACATCATTTATGTGAAGCAAAAACAAGGTCTGAGCCAAAATAGAACCTTGAGGTACCCCGGAATTAACAGGATACAGATCGAAGACTCGCCGTCTACAACAACCCGGAACTATTGATTTTCGAGGAAGCTCTTCGCCCAGTCGCAAATCTGCTGAGAAAGTCCATATAAACGAAGTTTACCCAGCAATGTCCCGTGCCAGACGCGATCAAAAGCCTTGGGGATATCCAATGCGACCGCCCTCGACTCGCCATGCCCCTCAAATGCACCATATATCGGTTATATGGGTCAAAAGGTCTTCCGTGGACCGCCTGCCACAGAGTCCGTATTAACGATTATTCAGAAGCCCATTGCACTCCAAATTCTTAATTAACTCGGCGTTGATGACCTTTTCCATCACCTTAGATAACATAGACAGTAACGCTATCGGCCGGTAATTTTGTGTGAGACACTTTTATCCCCACTTTGGGATTGGTTGAACTCGAGCCACCTTCCAGCAGGCAGGAAGTGTCCTCCGTGCATAAGATAAGCGGAAGAGTCTGCTAAGAACCGGCGATTATTCTGGAGCACAGTTCTTAAGGACTATTTCTGGTATTCCGTCCGGGCTGGTTCCCTTTCTACGGTCCATTCCACGTAGAATACGTTGAATAGTACGCGGGCGAAACCTCACATCACACATCCCCAAAAGACCGGCATCGAGGTTTGAATTCGCGGAAAGTAAATTCGCGAACACATTAGCTTTATCTTTGGAATTTGTGGGTAGTGTCGCGCCGCCCGTCGCCAACGGAGGCAAAGAGGAGGAAGCGAGGTTACCGCTGACATTTTTTGCCATTGACTAGAAAGGACGTGAGCCAGGTGCCATGTGCACTCAAGGAGCTTATTGTTCAGTCTGTCGCTGTAAGCCTTCTTCGCGGTATCAATCGCCTGATTGCACGCGTTTCTGATTCTAACAAAATGCGTTCTGTTAACCTCAGTGCGATTGGAGCGCCATTGTTTAAAAGCTCTATTTTTTGCCGCTGTAATCTGCTCGCATTTTTTATCAAACCAAGGTTTATCAGATGAACTTCGTTTGATGGAATGAGGAATGTAAATCTCCATCCCGAGAAGAATAATCTCTGTGACCGACTCCGCGCATGCGTTAACATTGGAGTTTCCAAAGCACCCCTCCGATCACGAAAAGGACCCGAAGAGATCTCGTAAATCGTCCCACCCCACACCTCCATACTTAGCTGATTAGGTCGGTTATTCGCTTGAAACGCAAGTGGTTGCGTAACCCGATACTAAACAGTGATCAGAGTTTCCCAGTGGCGCAACCTCCACGGTATAAATGTATAAAGGGTGTTCGCATACTCACCTCGGGTATTCGTCACCCGTGTAGGCTCCTCCACGAGTTGAGTCGGATTGAGGCTAACACCTAACATCTCAGCCAGCGTCTCAGCCTCGTCGGTTCTGTTAGAATGTACCAATCAGCCGGAGTTGTGTACATTAAAATTGCCAAGGACGACAATTTCAGAAGCCTGATGGTTGATCTGCATCCAGTCCTTTTTTATCAAACCAAGGCTTAACAGATTAACTTCGTTTGATGAAATGCGAATTGTAAATCTCCATCCCGAGTAGAATAATCTCCGTGACCAACTCCGAGCATGCGTTAACACCGGAGTCGATAAAGCACACCCCCGACCGCGGAAAGGATGCGAAGAAATCTCGCAAATTGTCCCAGTAAGCAGCCCCATACCTCCACTCATGGCGAAGCAGCTAAGGTCGGTCATTCGACGATGGTCATTCGATGAGATACAAGTGGCTGCGCGACTGATACCATGCAATGATCCGAGTTTCCCAGTGGCGCAGCAACTTCCACGGCATAAATGCCCAGCTCGGATGTCAAACCCAGATCCAGGTCGTTCGCATGATCATTTCGGGTATTCGGCACTCGGTAGGTTCCTCCACGAGTTGAGTCAAATTGCAGGTAACAGCGAACATCGGCACCAGCCTCGTCGGTGTTGTTAGAATGTACCAACCAGCTGGAGTTGTGTACATTAAAATCGCCGAGGACGACAAATTTAGAGGCGGGTGGTTGATCTGTATCCAGTCGACGGTACATGAAAGATGTTCGAAAAGTATCGCTGGTCGATCATCATTCGGGGAGCGGTAATGACAACAAAGAAATTTAACAGAATTCCTCAGCTCGGCCTTCAACCACACGATGTCCATGTTATTGGACCATCCTCTAGTACGCCAGATGGGACCTCGTGAATACCCGGACTTCACCCTTAAAGCGGAATCTGGAATGCATGTTGTATCCTGACCCACGAAGATATATCGAATCAGTTGACGAATCGGTCTGGGTCTCAGTTAGGGCAAGGATATCAGGTTTCGCTGTTTGGAAATATTGGTGGACGGCGTTTACATTCGTATTGTTGAAACCGATGCCCCTGATATTACAGAATGACGTTATCAGTCGAACGTCGACAGAGTTTCGAGACCGAGCCCGATTACGCGATGACGAATTTCTTAAAGTTCGGTTATTTATCAAAATATATGATGCTCCCCCTGACTTAGTTCCCCTCGGAGATCCGTATGGAAAACTAGTTTACCTCCGGAATTCCTTATCTCAGGAGTTACCACCATGACTTATCGGTGTGCCAGTCCGGGCCATTAGCCATACATCCGAATACATAGTCGAAGATTTCTCCCGACGATATCACTGAATGTACAGCGTGACGGGGTGGTATTTCACCTTGCGACCGACTACCACCTAAACCAACCTTTTCTCGAACCGGCCTGTCTGCCAAGCTCCGAAGGATGGCCAGGGAGGGATTTCTCCGGATCATTTCACGGAACCTATAGTTTGATGACTTGGCATTTCACCGGGCAGCAGGGCTCTGGGACCCCACCCACCTATAGATAATTTTATAAACTAAAGAATGTAAAACTAACTTAACATAGCTTAACCTAAAGTGAACAGGTCATACTATGAAGGCAAGAGTAGGGGTGGGGGGTGGAAGCAGGTTAGAGAGGAAAGCGTAAAAAGCGCCACAGAAGATTGGAACAGGTTAGAGCGGAAGTGTAGAGGGCGCTACACAAGATTGAGAATGGTTTAGGAGACGATTTTTGATAGTGTGGGTAGTGAGGTCGAAGTCGAAAAGTGGAGTTGAAGTTGACATTTCTCAGCATCCGCGAGAGGGGTTCATTAAAACCATAAGAGATGCGATGGGGGGAATATAGAGAAGGCAGGGTGTTACGTGCGGCTTCCGCCACCCCATCAATTGATTGCATTTAATATAATTTGTTTTAATGTAGTTTGATGGTGGGGTGGTGGAAGAATTGCGCGATCCACTTGTGAGTGTTCGAACACGCCCCGATTCGAGTGTGGATCGTGGGCGGGTTCGAGTTCGATTTTTGGAGATTGAGAGAGAGAGAGAGTTTTTCGAAGCAGTCTGGTTCGAGAAGTGAAGTAGTAGAGTCGTTGTCGAGTAACGTCCCCGTTGTTCAAAAGATAGAAGTAAAGATTTAAAAGGGAAGAACCTTGGTTTTGATTTTCATGACGCGAGAAGTTGAATAAATCCAATTGTAACACGAACCTATTACTGTAATACCTTATGAAAACTGTGACCGGAGCATGTTGTTCTATCGAATAAAAATGTACCGAAGAGAAATCAGCAACCTGAACTTCCAGTGACGTGTTTTGTTGTTCTTTCTTGTGGATTGACCAAATGTTTGGAGCCGCTAATGGGAGGATCACTGCCTAAAGAAAATAAAAAGAAAGGTAACCTGTGCGTTGGAGTAATGTTCTGTTTCGCAGGGGGTAGATGGTCGGCCGATAACTGCGGGAGCTTGTGACAGCAAAGATTACCGTTGACTGTGTCCACCAACAACAGGAAAAAAGAAAGAAAGAAGAGAACAGCAACTTAACGGGCTGAAGGCAACAGTTCATCATCCTGAAAAGAAGAAAGATAAACCATTTTCTTGGGACGTACACATTTCGACCACCGTTGCTTGCCCCCCCCTCGCGGAGTGATTACCGAATAAAAAGGTAAAACATAGGCAACCATTCCACCAAGTGGCACAGCCTCAGCGTTGATTGGCGACAGCATCAACATAGGGCACCTATATAAATACTTTACAAATGGCGCAGCCGGAGCTCACCACCTGACGAATTACTATGATGTATTATTTGGTGATACTTAACCAGTGGTGAGGGAAGTATTTCTGTACGCACCGTACGGAAGCAGCGAAAACAGCGGTTGGCGGTGTTCCTGGACGGACCCCGGATTGGTGAAGTTGCTTGGTTATTTATTGTTTGTTTATTTATTTATTTATTTTTCTTCTTATGTTGGAATGCCAATGTTAATAGTATTGCCGTAAATTTCAAAATTTTAAAAAATTGTTATTTATTAAGTTAATTATTTCCTTATAATTGTAGTTTCTAGTTTGTAAGTTAATGGTTGTTGTGTTGGATAGGATTAAGTTTTCTTTTTCAAAGTACCGATTGATTTAAGCTACTATTTTGTTTTTGGTCAGGAAAGACAAGAGTGATTTTTCTTGCAAAGGTGTATTGTGATCTCGCGTCGTGGAACCTTCTAATTTTGTTGCGAGTCGCGTGTAAAAAATTATTTTTCTTTGTCAGTTACGGGTTGATTCGGGATTCTCTGTCTCTCTGTCTCCCCGAGTTCTCTTCCAACTGTGAGGAGTTGCGTTTTTCCTGATTTCACTGCGAGCTTATTTGTTTGGTGCTTTTTGTAATTGTGTGATTCCGTTGGCGGCCCATCCTGTGTTCCCATTGAATATTGGTGAATTTTGTTCTTGGTGTTTCGACCGACGTTTTGTTTGGGATTGAGTGTGAATTGGGCGTTTTGTTTTCGAGGTGTTGTTTACGGGCTGATCTTCTCTGTTGTTCGGGGTTTCCTTGTTACACATTGGGCCCCTATAGTGATTGCGAGAGAGGAGGGTTCGTCGGCCGGCGTCTTGTTGTATATTGGGAGCGTGTTTGTTTTTGTTTTTCGCACCCTTTCTGCTGGTTGGTACTGTCGGCGACGGAGTTGCTTTTTCTTCGCGAGATCCCGGGTGTCGTTTTGTGGCGAGAAATTTTGAGTTTTGTTAGACGGCCTGCAGATGCAAACAAGGCAGCGGCAAAGAGATGTCCGAGAGGGCACCCCTGCCCGGGCACGGCCCGAGGCATTTCCCGAGCCGCCGGTTGACGAGGTGGATCCGGAGGCATTCCACGATTCGCGGGACGAGTTTGGGGACGAACGATCGCCAACGCGCCCCCCTCCCACCGTCGGTAAACAGCCTGTCGGGAGCATGGAGGACACGCCGATGCCCTCGTATTTTAAACTGGGCCCACAACCATGTCCTGTACGGACCATGCTGGGCACAGATAGGGTTTTCGACCTTGTGTCAAAGGCGGTCCCCATGTTTTCGGGACAGGAAGGACCGGATACGGCCGAGAGACTCTCTTCGTTTCTCAAGGGCTGTAGAAGGACCTTGGATGGGCTGGCGGTGGAGGAGGAACATACCTTCCTCCGGTGGCTGCCCTCTAGGCTGAGCGGCGAGGCCTATCGGATGTTCGAGGAGAGACCACCCACGACATTCCTTGAAGCGGAACAGCGTCTTAGAGAGGCCTACGAACCCCGGGTGTCGTATGAGGAGTTGTGCGCACAACTTTCCAAAATGCGACAACTTCCTTCCGAGGATGCCACAGGTTTCGTTTCCCGACTGAAGCGGGCCGTGGTACGGTGCGAGGAGGCAGCTGAGCGCTTTTATGGTCGCCAGGGTAGGTCCGTCTTCGCCAGCCAGCTTGAGGGCATGGCCAAACCGGTGTTGGTAAGGGGTCTGAGGGAGGAAGGATTAAAGCACTTCCTTCTCACGTTGGGTAATGTCCCTTTTCGTAGCCTGGTGGACAACCTAACCGGATTTGAGCGAGCTCGTAGGGAAATGCTGAGGCAGGACGACCTGTTTGTGGATGCGCGGCCGACAGCGTCAGGAACATTAGAGTTGGGACCGGGGAGTTGCTCGACCCTTTTGGAAGGTTCATCCTCCGCTTCTGGGGATTACGCCGCGGCGCCGGCACCGGTTTTATCGAACTTAAATCCCCGGGCGGTGTCATTCGTGTTGCCGGCCGAAGAGCCTGATAGTCGTCGACGGGAGGAGGATGGTTTCGTTCGGGAGCAGTCGTGCGGGCCTCTCAATTATAGACGGGATGCTGGTGCCTATGCTCCGGCCTCCTCTGGCGAGGGAGCGTGGTCAAATACCCTGTCTTCCTCGAGTCGGAGTGAAGGGTCGCAGGGTTTGGCTCGAGGGGCGTATGTGCCTGGAGATCGATCGGGTCGGGACAATCCGGTCCGGGATTCGGTTGGTCGATCGGCTCGCCCCCTGGAATCCCAGACAACATGCAGTTTCTGCAAAGTGAGGGGTCACGTGTACGACGAGTGTCTACAAAGACGAAACACTCCCTTCTGTCGCGAGTGTTGGCGGTATGGCCACGATATAGTGGACTGCCCGAATCGTCCGACGAGGACGCGCGGTCCCCAGACCACATACAGGGGTAGAGGTCAGCAGGGCGGATTCGCACGACAAGAACCGCCTTATCAGCGACCACAGTATCAGCGGAGAGCCCTACCAGAGCCGCAGCCCCCGTCTATGGGCGGCGGCCCGGCGACATCGGGCCCCAGAGTATTCAGCGTCCGGTGCTGTTGCGAGTTTTGTGGCCGACTGGGTCATAGCTTGCGCGGGTGCGAATACAGGCAAAGGTGGGAAAAACAACAGCATTCCCAGGGTTCTCCCCATAAGCGGCACGCCGGAACAGCACCTGTTGCGAGCCGAGAGCAAGACACCCGTGTGGAGACTGGGGCAAGCGCGAGAAATAGGCGCAGAGGGCGTCGGAGGCGGCGTCGGCGAAATCGAGGCGCCGGTAATGATAGCGCGGAAAGTAGGGATTCTCGGAAGGTGGATGGAGATGATGGGCGACGACTGTCCGTGTCGAGCGGTGGCGGTAAGCGACCCGACTCTATGGACTCAAAATCCTCAAAGACGGATGCGAGGCATGATGCCGCATCAGGCAGCGCGGGGAGCCGGGAATGGCAGCCCCGGCGCATTGGGCCCAAAGTGGGCAGAAAGAATA
Source organism: Microdon myrmicae (assembly GCA_963931805.1). Taxonomy (NCBI): domain Eukaryota; kingdom Metazoa; phylum Arthropoda; class Insecta; order Diptera; family Syrphidae; genus Microdon; species Microdon myrmicae. The sequence continues at coordinate 88,535,297 of OZ007500.1, forward strand.
GCTCCAGTTCCGCTAGTTCGGAGTCCAGTGGGACTCCCGAGCGGAATATTCCTGAACGGAGGAGCGGAACATTGTGCGAGTTTTGCGGTCGACACACTCACAAGGCGGCAGAGTGTCGACATAAGGCGAAATGGGAGAGTTCGGGAAACTCCCCAAGGTCGGGTCGGCAAGATCCTACCCGACCGCACTAAAAACGAAACCCAGCTCCAACGGTTCTCAGCTTTCGCCGACTCGAGTCCCGATTGTCGCTCTCCCTCTAGACATTGGCCGTAGGAACCCTACGCGCCTAATCGTGGACACCGGCGCTGAGATCAGCCTGTTGAAGCGGAAGGCACTCCATCCTAGATATGGCATGGATGTGCATAAATCTACAACGCTCCAAGCGCTGTTTGTCAAAGGTAAGTCGAGGGGATGTTGCACTGGGAATTTCAAGTTGCACCATGAGATTCCCTGCAGTTTCCAAATAGTAGACTCCTTGCCGGGTTTGGAGGAAGACGGATTGTTGGGGTACGACTTCCTGTCTCGGAATTGTAAGGTAGACGGGCCGGGTGGTTGTTTGGTTTTCCCCCGAACGACCGTAAATCCCGTGCCATTCTCCATTCAATTTATCAGCAATGGGACGGGAAGGGTTGAGCGTGTGGCAGCCAAACGGGGAGACGTGCCAAAGGGACCTGTTAAGGTCGATACTGCGGCAGGTACTAGCCCGGAGACCCTACCCATACAGGGGAGGGCTGCGAAAAACTGTTCAACCGCGTGCTACCCACGTGGTCATCCGGATGAACCCCAAACAGTGGACGTTAATAACATATAGTTATAGACAACGTTCTATATAAACGAACAAATAAGGGAAGGATAAGCCTTCCTAGAACTTGGAGCCCCTGATCCTAACTGGCCAGACTCCGGTTACCCTCCGGAATCTTCGTCCTTGTAAAGGACCTTCGTCGAGGGATACCAACTTGAGAGTCTGACGAAAGTATTTAAGGCCAGGCCTAATGCTACAGGCGCAGTCCCAGCGCAGACTGCAGAGGCAAACCCCAGTGCTAGGGGTTGGATCACATATATGAAAGTGCGAAAGCGCACTATAATGTCGGGTGATGGTAGGTTTTGCCGTCGAAACGGGACAAAACCCCCGATCTACCAACCCATGGACCGGAGCAAGTACCGAGTCCAAAAGAGGAGGATTGAATTGAATATATGGGAGCGGGACGTTTTCGCCGGCCGGGTGACATTTTGGAGTGGTTGGACGAGAGGGGATCACCTCGCCTTGGCGGGGGAGTCCTAACCGGATCGTGTGGGCGGTCGAGCTTTTGGTCGAACCATCGGATTGAGTGTCGGACCCGCCGCGGTCGTTTGTGTTGTCATTGGTTTTGTGCAGCGCTAGTCTGTTGTTCCCCCCTCTTATATTAATAACTACGTGTTAGTTAATTTATTTATTTATTTATTTATTTGTACTAACCCTTATATATAAGTAGTATAATCCCTACTAACATTAGCACTTAAGCATGTAGACTAGTTAATTTATTTATTTATTTATTTATTTGTACTAACCCTCATATATAAGTAGTATAATCCCTACTAACATTAGCACTTAAGCATGTAGACTAATTTATTTATTTATTTATTTGTTTATTTGTTGATTGGTCTGCTGATTGTTTATTTGTTTGCTCTCCGCCGTCCACTCTCCGGCGTGGCATTCCTCTCCTAAGAATGCCACGCGGTCTTGTGGGGGGGGGGGGGGGTGTGTTACGTGCGGCTTCCGCCACCCCATCAATTGATTGCATTTAATATAATTTGTTTTAATGTAGTTTGATGGTGGGGTGGTGGAAGAATTGCGCGATCCACTTGTGAGTGTTCGAACACGCCCCGATTCGAGTGTGGATCGTGGGCGGGTTCGAGTTCGATTTTTGGAGATTGAGAGAGAGAGAGAGTTTTTCGAAGCAGTCTGGTTCGAGAAGTGAAGTAGTAGAGTCGTTGTCGAGTAACGTCCCCGTTGTTCAAAAGATAGAAGTAAAGATTTAAAAGGGAAGAACCTTGGTTTTGATTTTCATGACGCGAGAAGTTGAATAAATCCAATTGTAACACGAACCTATTACTGTAATACCTTATGAAAACTGTGACCGGAGCATGTTGTTCTATCGAATAAAAATGTACCGAAGAGAAATCAGCAACCTGAACTTCCAGTGACGTGTTTTGTTGTTCTTTCTTGTGGATTGACCAAATGTTTGGAGCCGCTAATGGGAGGATCACTGCCTAAAGAAAATAAAAAGAAAGGTAACCTGTGCGTTGGAGTAATGTTCTGTTTCGCAGGGGGTAGATGGTCGGCCGATAACTGCGGGAGCTTGTGACAGCAAAGATTACCGTTGACTGTGTCCACCAACAACAGGAAAAAAGAAAGAAAGAAGAGAACAGCAACTTAACGGGCTGAAGGCAACAGTTCATCATCCTGAAAAGAAGAAAGATAAACCATTTTCTTGGGACGTACACATTTCGACCACCGTTGCTTGCCCCCCCCTCGCGGAGTGATTACCGAATAAAAAGGTAAAACATAGGCAACCATTCCACCAAGTGGCACAGCCTCAGCGTTGATTGGCGACAGCATCAACATAGGGCACCTATATAAATACTTTACAAGGGATTAAGTGTGTTACGAGGGTTTGTGTTCAGAGGAATTAAGTTAAGGAGGAAGGCGCAGTCGTCCGAGCCGGAGATGAGCCGATGAAAGCGCAAGCGGTTCGCTGAGTCATACGAGGTGCAGGTATAAACAGGGTAGGGATTATGCGTATTACGAGAGTTTGTGTTCACAGGAACTAAGTTAAGGAGGTAGGTGCAGTCGACCGAGCCGGAGAGGAGTCGACGGATGAACAGTATGTCAGCCAGGACACTACGCTCCTCAAGCGGTCTGAGGTTGATTAGTTTGAGAAGGTTAATAAACGGGGCATCATTATAGGGTTTTCCTATCCCAGCCCACGGAGTGCGAACCGAAGAAAACGACGTTGAATACTTTCAATTCTACGGATATGGATCTTGTGATAAGGGGACCATGCCTGGCTAGCATATTCTAGCAGTAGACGGGCTAAAGTAATGTAAAGGGATCGAGTTACGTAGGGGTTGCAGAATTCCTTAGAGGAACGTTTCACGAATCCGAGATCAGACTTGGCTTTCCGGATCATCTCGTCAATGTGTGGGACAAAGTTTAGGGGATGTTCTTATCTAGAGACCTTGAAATTACGTGTTTCTTGAATGTTTCCTCAAAGACGGAAGCAAACATCAAATTTGGTACACACATTTATTAACCCTTAAATGGTAAGCTCGGGCCACTCGTGCCTTTTCGAAAGGGGAGGGAGGTATTTACTTACGTACTTCCATTGTTTAAATAAATTAAAAATTCATTAATTTAGCGATCGATTCTTATACAAGAATAGTTAATGAAGCCACATGCATTTTTCAGTTTTTTGACCACTTTTCATCATCATCATCGGCACTACAACCGGGATCTAGTCTTGGCCTTATTTAGCAAGTCTCTCCACCGGTATCCGGTCCATATCCGAGACTTGTTAAATTGTCCATAATAAGTCGTTTTTCAGGCAAGGTTATTAACCTTGCGCCACGTGTGGTTATGTGGTGTTATACAAGTATAAAGAATAGTACCACAACCCTTTATCCCATGCGTACATGAAGACGTAGAAAAACCTAACTTAACAATAATTGAAAAAATAATCACAACAAATTTGTCAGACAGTAACTAACAATGGGAAATTGTCTGCCACAAATTTTCCGAAAGTTACGTTGCCATAAAAACAACGTAGAGGAACTTTAAAGGCAGTTACGGCGCTACAACAATGTATCTGTTCCCATTACTGAACAAACTTATAACTTTCTGTCGCTCGCATGCATTCATCCTTATAATTTCATTCCATACATCTAGCACCGTGTTAGGTAGTATCTAACAAAACCGAGTGAAATTTGTCCACATCTATTCAGGGGTTATAAACGCAGTTGACGTCGAGTTCAGTAAGCTGTAAAAAGAGGATTTAGAAGGATAGATCCACCGACTGACATAAATAGCGTCTACGTGAAATAAAAAATATGCATTAGTCTCCATCTACTTTTTATAGTTAAAGTTAAGAAACATTTCATAGCTAATTATTCGACAAATTATTAATTACAAAATGAGTAGAACAACGAGGGGTGTATGCTATCAAAGTCGATGCCTGATTTTTTTCCAGACAACTTTACGTAACACGAGAGAATCCAAACTCCTTTTTTACGCGCATAAATTAAAGCGCTCAAAAATGCTTCTCATGAAATCACAATCCGTGCCAAAGCACTAATTATAAAATTGTGTGATAGATTGCCAGCGTCGTGACAGTTTGCGGTGGAACACTTGTAGTTGAGTAACCTGAACGTAGTCACTCAGAGACAACATTGCTGGTTCTCAGTTTAAATAGTAAGCCAAGTAAAACTGAAGCTTGTGTTTCTTAAGCGAAGCACGACTCTGAAGTCGATATAGGATCACACCGGCGTTTTTAAATGTAAGGCTCAGCCGACAAGACTACGACCAAATGACACTACCTAAAATCACTTTTCTGCCTTGCAGGAATTTTCTCAATCAGTAATTACGACATCTGCGAGACAACGAACATATTTTGGCTTGAACTTGGTTTTACCGCCATCTAGAGGTATACCAATCACACGTAACGTCCTCCTGGCAACTCCATAAGCGCATTAGACGAATTTAAGCAACAGCGATCTCGGGGAAACTTCATTCCGTTCATTGATGTAAGAAAACCTTGATAAGCCGATTAAAATTGTCAACTGGTTCTTAGGGAAGGTAAGACGATTCCAACCAATTGCTACTATTCGGAACAGAGCCTAAGATTCCGCGCCTTGGTTTGCCTTGGTTAGGAAAACCAGTCGGTCTGGTCCAATGACTAGGAGAGTAGACCGAGAGTATGCCTAATGGAAGATTTGACCACACGGAATGAAAGTACTCAAATTAGCTGAGCTTTCCCAGGGCCCAAGCCCAACTGCACTGTTGGTACTCATTCAAGTGGAAGGATCTGACTTGTACTCACTGAAGACAAACCGGCATGACACAGACTTATGATTCCCACTGAAGTACAGATTAGGTGGCTGCACTTATAACAGTAGATTGAGGGTATAATCCCCCGGCAGCAGATTCCTCGTAAGGTGTTTACTTTTACTGATTGTGGGCATTAGTCTCTGCGGCGCAGGTGTGAGTTAAGATAGTGATAGATAGGTAAGGTTCGTCTTATGGGTACATTAGATATCTCATATTGCGAACGACATTACTTAATTGGGGCCGTTGAGCCCGCACGGAAAATTGTATGGTTTATAATTTGAGAGTTATGGTAATTCGAGGTTATTGAACTTTTCGTAGAGCGCACCTCTTGGGTTTTGGACGTGATTAGTTACAATTATTGATAACGAGTATGGTAAGTCGACTGATTTTATGCTGCTGACCGGCTGGATTACCATGTAACTGGTTTGCCATACAATTGAATTGCAACAGGCGGATTCTAACTAATCCAGCTTGATATCTAAAACATAATGTTAGTTTAGTGTGCTCGTGGAGTGACTGCGCTTAGAACAATACGTATCCTTACAGCGGCTTTAGGTTGCTTATTATCGAATATTTAAAACCAAGAGTGCCCGAAAGCAGTATTCTAATATTACTCTTTTAAAAGCCACACTAATACTCAAACGGAATAAGTTACATAAAAATGGTGCTGCTAGTAGATACAATTCGCTATTTATGTTCCAGGTTGAAGTTGTTTTTTCTTAAACAACTTTATAATTAATTTTCCTGATCGAATACATGATGAGTGCAGGGCAAAGATCGAAGAACGTAAACGCCTCAGAGTGATCCACTTAGAAAGATATGATGAAGTCAACGCAGAAAGATACGCGACGATTCGGAGAGAGACAATGAGACTCTTCAAACGCAAAAAACGCGAATGGGAGAAGGCTCGGATCGAAAAAATCCTAGAAAATTCTAGAGCAAAGAACATCAGAGATATGTATGCCGGCATAAATTCAATTAGAAATGGTTACCGAGGGAGAGTCAAAATAATCTGAGACGCAAACGCCTGTCTGGTCACAGAAACGAACAATATCGTGACAATATGGAAGCAGTACTTTGAAAACCTGTTCAATGTGCGCACCCATCAACCACAAATAAACGCACCAGACGTACATACAGCCGAGCCTCAGGTCCCAGATTCCTCTTTCGACGAAGTTGTAGAAGCAATAAACCGATTGAAAAACAACAAGGCTCCCGGAGTCGATTGCATACCGGCAGAGCTTGTGAAGCATGGAGGAGATGCAACCGCTCGAAAGATCCCCCAACTAATTAAAACAATATGGGATAAGGAAGTCATTCCGGAAGAATGGAAAACCTAAATAGTCGTGTCCATTTTCAAAAAAGGTGACAGATCTGACGGCGAAAATTACAGAGGAATGTCATTGCTCCCAGCCACATACAAAATACTAACAAATGTCATACTGGCGAGGATCACATCGTACGTAGAAGAACTACTGGGAGACTAGCAGTGCGGATTCCGCAGGAACCAGTCAACAAGCGACCAAGTGTTCACAATAAGGCAACTGTTGGAAAAGAAATGGGAATACGGAGAGACGGTTCACCAACTGTTCGTTGACTTCAAAAAAGCCTACGACTCAGTCGCAAGGCAAAGACTCTACCAGATTTTAGTTGAGCTGGGAATCCCAAAAAATATGCCACCCTCATTCAAATCTGCATGAACGAAAACAAAGGTCGAGTTAGAATAGAAAACCACCTCTCAGAACCATTTGAAATCCGGGACGGACTAAAACAGGGCGATGGCCTCTCACCATCTCTTTTTAACCTTGTCCTCGGGTATGTCATCAGAAAGGTACAAGACGACAACATGGCCGGATCATCCCTGAACGGGGTCACACAAGTGCTCGCATACGCGGATGACATCGCCGTTTTGGGCGATAATCTAGAAACTGTAAGTAAAAACAGTGAAATCATCATGCAAGCGGCAGAAGAGGTGGACCTAGAAATAAATGAAGACAAAACAAAATATATGATTACGGCGAGAGCAGTTGGATCTCAGGGAACACATATAAATGTCAGGGGCAAGATATTCGAAAAAGTTAAAGAATTTAAATATCTGGGAACGTTACTAACGGCCAGTAACGAAATGGCGAAGGAAATTAACAAAAGACTACACTCCGGCAACGCTAGTTGGCATGCAGTCAGTAAACTGCTGAAATCCAAACTGCTATCACGTAATATAAAGTTACGTGTCTATAGAACCATAATCATGCCGATTGTTCTATACGAATGCGAAACATGGGCTCTCACAAAACGGGAAGAAAACAAATTCCGCGTATTCGAGAATAAAGTTTTGAGGGGCATCTTTGGAGGTAAATATGACGAGGAGGCAGGACAATGGAGGAGACTCCATAACCACGAATTGGAAGAGCTATATCGCAAACCTACAATGGTGAGAGTAATCAAGTCGCGAAGATTGGGATGGACCGGACACGTGGCGCGAATGGGCAACGATAGGACCGCGCATAGAATTCTTGACGGTAAGCCAACGGGAAAGATACCGACAGAGTGGCTGCGACGGCGATGGGAGGACAATGTTAGGTTGGACCTCGAGGAGATCGGATCGGACGGTCGAACGTGGAAGGAGAGCGCACGGGACAGGGAACAATGGCGGAGTCGAGTCGGTGAGGTCATGAACTTTCGGGTTCAGGGGCAAGATATTTAAAATGTCAAAGAACCAGAAACGAAACGTCAAAGGAAATTAACAAAAGACTACATTCCGGCAAAGATTTCGAAATAAAACACTAATCACCTCAGACGTTGTAGGTTTATATCCGATATACAACCAACTCGTGTGCGGCCTTTAGCAATCAAAGTAACTAAACACCAATAAGCTTTATTTCGAAATTTAATTACGGCATGCAATATTCTAATCTGCTTTCTAGCTTGAATCTCAAACTTTATATGTAGACTTAGTGGTAAGGATGTTGTGGCGTATGTGTATTGTACATGCGAAGGCTCGACGAGTATTAGGCAATGAATTTACTATTTCATCATCATCGGCAGTACAACCGGGATCGGGTCTTGGCGTTATTTAACAAATCTCTTCACCGGTCAATAAATAGTATAGTAGTATAGTAATAGATCGAATACATGGTCTTTAACATTATAAATATAAATATAATATCGATCAAGTGGCCGACTCTGGGCGTGAAGCACGTTGTTATTTCATGATGGGCAGGTGTTATTTCAGTAATTTCGTTTTGGATGTTGCCTTAAGCATCATAATCATGGTTAGTTTATTGGCGCATAGCTTTTTCTTCAACTCCTAGAAAGGCGGCCAATCAGAGGATCATAGGAGCCAGTTGGTATCACAATTTTTTGACATTCGGAAAGGAACCGTCGTTGAATGCTTTCAATTCAGCGGATATGGGATACTTGATATGGGGACCAAACCTGGCTACCGTATTCAAAGAGGGCGAACGAAAGTAATTTAGAGCGATCGGGTCACGTAAGGGTTAGAAAATTCCTTAGACCAGCATTTCACAAAGCCGAGGGCTGAATTGGCTTTGATCATTATGTCGTCAATATGTGTAAGGACGTTTAGCTGACTAGCACATAAGATACCGAGATCTCGAATCGAGTTAACAGAGGATAAAGCTTGGTTGAATAAGATATAGGAGCGGGGAGGAGGAGGGGTGCGCTTCCGTGAAAACGTAATTGATTGACATTTATTGACATTAAGCTCCAGACAATTCTTTAGGTACTATAACGAAAAGTTGTCAAGCGCTGTCTGGAGAAGGAAAGAATCAAGCGGAGAACAAATAGTTTTGAAGAACTTGGTATCGCCGGCATAAAGAGAGATGCAGGAATGTTTGATAATCATATCGATGTCATTTATTGCTAATATGAACAAAAGGGGCCCTAAATGACTGCCCTGGGGGACTCCAGAGCTAGCATGGAAAGGAATTGAGAGAACGCAGCGGAAACGCACTCTGTAGAAGGGGTTACCCAAGTATAAGGAAATTCACCTTTTTAATACGGGTTCAAATCCCAAAATGGATAATTTGAAGAGTATCAGTCTGTGCGAAATTTTATCGAAGGCTTTAGTAAACTCCGTAGTAACAACGTCGACTTCGTTGCCGCTCTCTAGGGCTAGGAGTGTTTGGTAGATCTCCAACCAAGAAAGCCGTGTTGCCTGGGTGAAATTAGGGATTTGCAGTGGAAGCGTAACCCTTGGTAGAGAATGCTTTCAAACACTTTGGGGATGTGGGAGAGTTTGGCGATGAGACGATAGTTTGAGATATCGCTTTCATTTTTATGCGCAGGCGTGATAAACGATGTTTTCCAAATATTAAGAAACTCACCCTGAGAGAGCGACAGATTGACAATAGTCGAAAGGGGGGAAGAGAGAACGGAGGAACATTCTTTTAGGAATATAGCGGGGAGACCATCAGGACCGGGGGTGAATTCGTCTTTGAGCTGGGTTAGTTTGTTTTCTATCGTGGGTGGATCTATAATTTGGGAAAGAAATGGACCACGGGAGAAATTTGGCAAGTAATTGAAATAGGTGAGTGGAGGATTGTCTGAAAAATGGGGCGAAGAGCTTCGCAATCTCGTGTGAATCCGTTGAGGTTTCCAAGTTATAAGAGAGGGAGGTGGGATAATCATCGGATATACGTTTGTGATTGATAAATTAGATAAAAGTTTTTGGGTCATTTATTAGGTTAGCCTGAATTTTTGTTAGGTATTTGCGGTAAAGGTCATCATAAAGTGCATTGAATTGAAAATAAGTGCCAATGTAGTTGGAGTAGGCGTAGGCGTTGCGATTACGGAAAAAGGTAGCCCACATCTTGTTCCGTTTATTACGTAACGTACGAAGCTTGCGATTAAATCAAGCTCGGTAGACGCCGGTGGCCGGGACACCTAGCTCGAATGAGCGAAGAGGAGCCTCCCCGGAAAGTTTTATGTGGCAGGATGTATGGAAGGAGACAGCGCGACAGACCTTGTCTGCGATGGAGGGATGCCGTAGACCAGGACGCCCAGAGCCTGGGAGTGCCAAACTGGATGACATCGGCTTGAAATCGAGACCGGTGAAGCGATTTGTTAAATAACGCCAAGACCCGATCCCGCTTGTAAAGCCGATGATTATGATGAAATAGTAAATTCATTGCCTAATACTCATCGAGCCTTCTCATGTACAATACACATACGTCACAACATCCTTACCACTAAGTCTACATATGAAGTTTGAGATTCAAGCTAGAGAGCAGATTAGAATATTATATGCCGGAATTAAATTTCGAAATATAGCTTATTAGTGTTTAGTTACTAGATTGCTATCGAATAAATTCACCAGTAGGTGTTTATTACTATTACTGCAGGAACCCGGAAGTTCATGAGCTCACCGACTCGACTCCGTCATCGCTCCCTGTCCTGTGCACCCTCCTTCCGCGCTTAACCATCTGATCCGATCTCCTCAAGGTCAAACCTTACATTGTCCTCCCATCTCCGTCGCGACCGTCCTAGCAGTCTCTTTCCCGTTGGTCTACCGTCAAGAATTCTACACACGGTCCTATCGCTGCCCATTTGCGCGACATGTCCGGCCCATCTTAATCTTCGCGACCTGATTACTCTCACTATTGTAGGTTTGCGGTATAGCTCTTCCAGTTCGTGGTTGTGAGTTTCCTGCATTGGAGGAAGGGTAGGCGTTTAAATAAAAAAAAAGGCAACAGATCCACATTACGTATTATGCTCGATTTCAATTCATTAATTTGGATCTATTTCTGAAAATTACTTCCCACCCTTACCAATATGCCCTCCAGATAAGTATTCGACTGGCGCTGTTAAAAATCGATGTGCTATAAATGGCGATAAAAGACTTTAATTTCAAAACTAACATCGTTTTATGACAAGCACAGCTCTGCAAGGAGTATAAACATTCTTTGTGTCAGTTTTTGTTATTGACATTTAATTTCATCTCAAATCTTCTCCCTTGTCGACCTCCATTGAACACATATAAGTGGGTCCTATATAATCGCAATTGACATTTTTCTTGAATTCCCCTTACGTATCTTCAAATCTGGGCCGCAGTGCCTAAATATAATGAGAGATGTCTGTCCCATTTCCTTTTATTCCCATCAGGGATTACATTCCAATAAAATAGATTACAAAGATTTCAAATGAAAAAATATGTCCTTTTCCAATCCTTTGTAATTATAGATATGTTTCATCTATTAGAGACTATTATTCACATATACAGATGCCTTCATCACGTTCAGCTCCAAGGACAAAATCCAATATGGAATGCCATCGATTGAGAAATATCTGACTTGTAACGCAGAAGCATCATTACTATGAAAGAATGTCCAGTATTCAATTTCGCTGAGCTCTATTGAAAAACTTGCCGGATGATAAATAGTGTCGTACATCACGTGTATCCTTGGTGTAATCGTGTCATGTCCATTTCCGCCTCCATATATTTTACTCGTGAGCGACTACAATTCAATGAAAAGGATTGCAATCTAATGGAATCCTGATTCATTTCTCACGCTTCTGCTTGGAGAATGTGTTGTCCTTTTTCATTCGGATATTAAGGAGTAATTGAATGAGGACATCATTAATGAATAATTGTATGGGGACATCACTACCGAATCTCGTCATTGACTAGTGTATGGGTGACCGGTCACGGTTTCGGCAATTTAATGCTTGTTCATTACCAGTGAAAAGCAGAAAGGGTACATCAAAAACTCTGCTGAGAGGAAAAAAGACAAATTACGGGCCTATTCGACAAACATTTTCAAATTTGAAGAGAACAACATTCCAATGGACGGGGAGTGAGAGCAGACGTGGTCATATATTTGGTGTCATGCTATGCTAACGTTTACACTACCTCTTAATCCTTAACTGACATTTTAGCATTTCAACGTTTATGGGATTCAAGAATCCAATGCCCCAGATAACATTTCGTCTATGATTTTGAAAACCTATTCTCCTTCACTGCCAATCTGTCCTAGTTGATTGGAAAAAGATGGAAAACAGGGAAATGAAAATGATTTACAAAAGGAACGATCATTCACATATTTTTATCATTATGAAGCCATTAATAAGTGGTGAACTCACGAAATATCCCGAAACATTCGTTCGCCTTAGTGACAGTCAATATAATTTTCTCTGTCCTCTACATGCAAACATTACCAAGAAGTGGAGCCAATCCATTCTTTTACTGACGACATTGAATTTCTCTTACTTCTTCTTTCATCATGCGCCATCAAGCTCCTCCGATCTAGTATAAAATCACTAATACCCGTTGAGCTTATTGAACTTTAATCTCAATATTTTTCTTGTGTGCAAGGTCATTGTCGTGGGGCAGGAGTTTCGCGTCGACCAGTGCAACATTCGTTATTTAAGATGTAATTTCTCGACTTGATCTGTCAACATATATATGACTGCAGATAAGCAATTCTCACACTAAGCGAAACCTAGGTAATAACTGATACTTATATATCTAATACCAACCCGGCTGGATAACTTAGTGCCTATATTCGCCTGACATCGTGGCATAGGCACATTCATATAAAATGATATTTCTTATCAACGAGTGCCACAATTTATTATTTATTCCTACCAAAATTCCAACTTCTCCTGGCAAAAACTTGACGTTCTTAGGCATAATATTCATCATTGCTTATAGTGCCGAAGCCCAAACGATGAGAGGATGTATCCTTTAATGAATTCGATGCTCTATCCGACTCCATTGATATGATCTTGATCCCACACCCGCATAATGAAATTATTATTTCAAGTGATCCTCAAAGTTATTCTACCGTACATAGACAGCACCTGAAGGTCAATAGGACTAGTTCTTTGCCATTTCAAACAATTTAACTCAACTCAAAAATGAGCAAGAGTAGGCAGACATTCCGCCAACATATTCGACTTGTTTTTCACCTCCCAGTTTTAAAAAATACGTAATCGATGTTTCTTCACACTTAGGCACTTCAGGCGATCATCTTGTCTCAGCTAAATTTCTTTTAGCCAATCCCACAATAATAATGTAAAACTCTACGATCATGCCAACTGGGGCGGTCTAAAGGACTCTTTTGGGAAGCTAAATTTTCCGTTATTCTTCCTCAATAACGATGTACATTAAATATCTAACGTAATAAGGGATATGATTCTAGTTGGTTTGTCGAGTCGGCTGGTCAAGCGTGGAAGGAGAGGGCACAGGACAGGGGTTCCTACAGGCCAATAAATAGTAATAGTAGTGGTATGTCGAGTCGAATATGTAGATCGATTCTAACTACAGGGAGGCAATCGGGGTTAAAGCTTCTGGTTGTGTAAATCGAACAATTCCAAGGAATAGGAGGAAGATTCAAGGGGGCTAGGAAAGGCTTTACACTCAACACGCAAAGCTCTTACACGACTAAGAGAAAAATAAGAAATACCACACTCTGACAGCAGGTAGTAGACATTTTTGTTTATTTATGAAGAACATCAAAATATTGATCTCCCCATCTGTTCCTTTGCTTACAGTTAGTGACCAGTCATTCAATAGAGGGGCCGAACCTACTTGTTGCACATTTGGCCGCCAACTTGACGCTACCCGATATCATATCAGCTCAACTTGAGCACAAGCAACACACTATGAACTTTCTGCTGGTATTGCTGCCGCGTCATTCAGAGCTCAATATTAACTAATCCACTCACCTGGATGACATTCCCAATATAATCTTAAAAAGAGGTTTTTCTTCTCTTGCTAAACCACATATCCTAGTTAATTGGTGTGTTCCCAAATAGATGGAGGTCAGTAGACATCCAAACAATTCTGAAAAATAGCGATCGATGCCACGACCCCCCATCCCTTCCCATGGATCCATAGCACTAATTTCTATCCTATGGAAGATTATGGACTTGTGGGGATTCTAACAGATTACGCCTACGCGACCGTGGAGAAAAACACAGCACCAAAAGAAAGGAGTGAATTAAAAAATCTATCCACGCCATATACCAAAGCATTAACGCAGTTGTTCGGTGAGTTCCAACTTGAAATATAAATTTTTGATGGGCTCCAAGTCGAAGAATCGATTGTTGATGTGATGGACTGCGTCTTGTATAATTCCGACAGAACGTCCGCTTTCTCTTTTCCCTATTGTGGACTGTATAACGATTCCAGCGCTAGCTGGCCAAATGGTTTTCTCTTCAGATCAAACTCAGTGTATTTAAAAATACGAGGTTGTATCAAATATAAACGGTAATTTTACTTTTTTGCTTAGCAACAATTTGTGAGCTGGGTAATCTTGTGCGTGGTATTGTTTGGTTTATGAAGAGTAGGGGGGACGGGCTTGGCAAGCGGTCACGCTCGACTTTGTAGTCAGCACACCCATGAGTGAGTAAGAGGTGCATACGTCTGTTGCGCAACGGATTATGTTAAAAGTTTTAACAAATGACGGCGTTAAACCCTCGGCAATTTTTTCTCGATTGAAGGCACAGTTTGGTGATGATACACTGTCTTAGAATCGTGTGTATACGTCGGCCAGAGAGTTTAAAAGTGGGCGAGAACTTATCGAAAACAAAAGTTATGATCGACGTCCAAAGACAAGTCGTATAGATGACAACATCCGTGTCGTTTGAGATCTTATTGAAAGTGATCGCTGCTTAACTATTGGAGAAATCCCATTAGAAGTGGGTCTCAGCTATGGAAGTGTTCAATCCATACAACAAAAGACGAGGTATGCCCATTCGAGGTGTCATCCTTCTTCATGACAACACCAGGCCTCACACCCCGTCCTCGACAAGGGATAAATTGGAAGAAATGGGCTGGGAAACCCTTGAACACCTTCCTTATAGCCCAGACTTATCTCCCTTGCGACTATTTTTCGTTCGCACCCTTGAAGGAATCACTTGGATGAAAAAAAATCGAAAGTAATGAGGGAGTCGAGGAGCACGAGCGCAATTGGCTAACAACTCGCCCTAAATCTTTCTAAGAACAAGGGATATTAAAACTTCCAAATCGGTTGGCAAAAGTGTGTAGAACACGCACTATATTGACAAATTTTGATAGTATAGTTAGTGTGTAACATTATTCAATAGACGTATAAAAAGAAAATTACCGTTTATATTTGATACACCCTTGTACATTTATTCATCATCATCATCATCGGCACTACAACCGGGGTCCGCTCTTGGCCTTATTTACCAAGTAAAATTTGTAAAATTTTCCATAATAATTTGTTTTTCCGGGCAAGATTATTAGCCTGGCGCCACGTACATTTATTACACAAACATTAATCTGAAAATTCTCTTTCAAATTACTTCTCAAGCGGAACTGAATTGAACCCAAGTTTGTCTTGACTAACTTGGCTGAAATTCGAACTAACTCGTTTTACTTGAAGGAAGACTTCACTTTAATGCCAAAGTTGGAACTGAACCGAACTGCTCTTGTCTAAAATAAAGGACGAACTGAACTCCTCAACTATAAAAGAGGAACTGAACTCACCGTGATCCCACGTCCTCCTTTTGTAGGTTCATCGCTCTGGTTTCTAATATGTGTGTCTGTCGTCGTGCGGCGTCTAACAATTCAACACATTGTAACTTGTGGCACTATCCAGATCTTTCCACACAATTCAACACGCTATAGCTGTGGCATCGCCTACAAATTCAACACGCTGTGGCTGCGGCTGTAGCATTGCCTACAAATTTAACACGCCGTGGCTGTGGCATCGTCTACAAATTCAACACGCTGCGGCTGTGGCATCGTCTAAAAATGCGACGCGCTGTAATTTATAGCATCTTCCCGAAATTTCCAAACATTTCAAAACGCTATCTCTGTGTACAAATTCAACACGCTGTCGCCGTGTCATCACCTACAAATTCAACACGCTGTGGCTGTGGCATCGTCTAAAAATTTAACACACTGTGGCTGTGGCGTCGTCTAAAAATTCAACAGGCTGTGGATGTGACATCGTCTAACAATTCAACACGCTGTGGCTATAGCAACGTCTAAAAATTCAACATGTTGTGGCTATGGCATCCTCTAAAAATTAAGCACGCTTTAACTTATAGCAACTTCCCGAAATGTCCAAACATTTCAACACGCTGTGTCTGTAGCATCACCTAACAATTCAACACGTTGTGGCACCTTTCAGATCCTTCTAAGCAATTCAACACGCTGTGGCCGCTGTGGCTTGGGGCAATATCCACAACTTTGCAAACAATTCAACACTCTGCGGCTGTGGCGTCGTCTAAAAATGCAACACGCTGTGGCTGTGACATCGTCTACCAATTCAACACGTTATGGCTTGTGGCACCTTCCAGATCTTTCCAAACAATTCAAGACGCCGTGGCTGTGGCGTCATTTAACAATTCAACATAATGTGGCTTGTGGCACTTTCTAGAAATTTCTAAACAATTCAACATGCGATCGTGGTCTGATGTGTCGGTGATTTGGTTCTAACAATTTGTACCATCGGTTAGAATCACGGTCCTCACTACCCTTGAAAATGTGACACGCTTTCATAGCAAAACTAGAACTCGATGGCACTTCCTCGCTCCGCCCGCTCCATCGCTCCATACAAAGTGATCGTATTATAGTTACTGTGGAGAAAGTTGTGTCGCGAATATGCACACGCAACCGTGGTGAAGCACACAGCACCAAAATAGAATCGAAAGAATCACCAACAGCATATACCGGAGCATTAATGTAGCGACGACGCCAACATATCTGCATCGAAACTAGATCCCTTACAAATCGGGAAAGCTGTGGAATTCCCTCCCGCGCGAGTGTTTCCGGAGCGTTACAACCTGCAACTGTTTAAAAAGACTGCAGCAGTTATTTGGTGGTATCTCGGGGCTCCGAATCGGCGCTATAGGTTCGCCTTTCTCTAGAGAAATGTAATAAAAAAAAACAATCGAGACACGTGCCGAATTAAAGCATGCTCGCATACGCGGCCGTCGTATAATGCCTCGGTACTTTGGTTCTAACCTTTTCCAGCGCAGATTCGAATCACCTACTTCACTACCATCGCAAAAGGCGATAGAGTCACTGGTTAGCCGTCAACTGTCGTAGCATCTGCAAAAGAACGACCTCCTTAACATTTGGCGAATTTCGGGATCTTATCAAGAGGATCTGGTGTCGAACCCTATCGTAAATTGAAGCCAGTCCATTATCTGCTTCGATGAAAGGAAGGCTGTCACACTGAACATTTAAAAGCATACCATTCAGTTTCGCACCAAGCCTCATCGAAAGAGATTTGCTACCGAGTTGATGTTACGCCGATTTTTATCTTTTCTAACCGCTTAATCCAAGAAGTTGTATATGGCGCCAAATCTACTTTCCATCAAATTAATGCTGGTGTTCCGCAGGGCTCCGTCTTCTCAACCATTTTATTTCCATATAGAGATTTTATCGGGTGATTCATTTCGAGGTACTTTTTCCAGTATCGACAGATCAAAAAGCTGCCAAATTGTTATAGTATTTTTATTTGACATTTCATCATGAAACGACATAGCACAGCACAACGTCTATAAATTATTCAGCTGTTACAAAAATAAGTGTCCTATGCGGAATGCGTTTCAGACGCTTAGAGCAACTTATGGTCCACAAATAGACCGCAATAGACATCGAATGATGGATGTAGTGAAGAATATATATTGGCGATGGCGGAGAGTATACGCAATGACCGTGATGAATAGATTCGGCGTCGTTCTTAACAGGTTTGCTTGTCGCATGCAACTATTTGGCGTATTTTACGAAAGGATCTTAGTTTGAAGCGCACCAGGTGCTCTAATTTGGAATTAATTTCACAATTCGACCAGACGCATTTAAAACAGCGTTCAATAGGATGCAAAAACGAGCAGTGAAACTTATTAATGTTTAGGCGTATATTCGTCCTTAAATAAAATCATCATTATCATCGGCACCACAACCGGGATCCGGTCTTGGGCTTATTTAGCAAGTCCTGAGGCTTGTTAAATTTTCCACAATAATTTGTTTTTCCGGGCAAGGTTGTGGGGGTTCTCTACACCACATGGAGAACCAACCCACAATTTTAACCAACCTTGCCGCTAACAGCGCGTCACCTTAACCCAACTCCCCATGCAAAATCCGCAATAGCATACATTCCAAACTTTGCAATAAAACATACTCCAAAACCCGCAACAGTATACAATTCAATAGAATACATTCTAAATCATCCCCGCATACATTTTCCCAAAATTGCTCCGGTCAATTCTTTACTTAAGTCATATTCCTTCCCCGCGACCAAGCAATCTTAATTTCCCCGGAAATTCATATGTTGTAATAAAACGCATATTCAAACCCACAACGGAACATTAATCATCACCACCAACTACACCGAGTCGCATACATTTCCCCGAAATTGCTTCGGCTAATATCTTATCTAAATGATATTCCTTGCTTGCAACCAAGCAATTCTAATTTCCCACGAAAATCATTCCGGCTCACTTCCTGCCTAAACTATTTCCTCGCTTGCAACCAAGCAACATTTTGTTCCCCGAAAGTCATTTCGGCTCCCATCCTACCCAATACCAGTTCCTCGTATACATAGCGCTAGAAGAATTTAACTCAGCCTATACGGCAACGATTCTCCGAAACCCAATCCCCTATACAGGCATAGCAACTCTTCTCGAAATTCCTAGTAAGTGGCAGTGAGTTTATTTCAGCTATGACTCAACCGCCACGACGCGATGAATAGATTCTTTCCATTCATTAGTCAGTCGAGTCACAACCACCGCCGAGCGTACATCGGTCTCCCGTTACAAAATCGAATTCCAATCACCACTGCGGACGGTCTCGTCGCGCGACGAGTAGAGAGTCTAGTTCTTCCTTTGCCTGGGTCTAGAGGTGACGTTCATTATCATAAAGAACCGTGTGCGCGAGAATGTACCGTTTTCTAACATAGAATCAGTATTCTGTCGGCAAAACAGAAGGATTGTTAATGTTGTGACGAAGCGACGCGCTTTGTTCGGGACTCAAGTGCCTAAAACTAAGTAACAGGTGGGAGATAAATAAAATAAACGAAGGCGATGCATGACTGTGCGGTTTAAGAGAGAAAAAGAATCTCCCAATTAAAAAATACAATAGACACAAAGAAAACAGAAACTAATTTGTATACGTTAAGAGATTGATAGTGAAACGACAAATAGCAAAAACTCAGTGTAAAAATCGGTCAAATAAAGAAAGCTTTATGCAACAGAACTTCCCCCAGTTGCTTTTATTTATCGCTCTTTCCTGGCGCCCGGATTTCGGAGGCCAATTGTTGTGAAGGACTCGTTGGTGGGTGATAGGAACCCGTGCCGTACGTCGGCACACCAATCTAAACCGCCACAAGGTTATTAGGCTTGCGCCAGCCCTTAACTCAAATAGAATTTCTATATTTGATTAAGCGCATCTATAATTCAATAACAGAACGTGAAACTCATTGGGGATCCAAAAATACCATGCCTATATTCTTTCTATTGGATGGAGTCTGCGTCTTCACGCGGTCCGATCTGGCTTGCCAAAGGATGGAGGCCTTAGAACCCAATAACTTGGACATCATGTGATTGAAGGTCGTGCTGAGTGATTCTGTTCGACTTATTTATTGTCTTTACCGCTCCCCGAATGACGATCGACCAGCGACACTTTTCGAACATTTTTCACATATCGTCGACTGGGTACAGATCGACCACCCCGCTTCTGAAATTGTCGTCCTTGGCTATTTGAATGTACCCAACACCGGCTGATTGGTACTATAGCGTTTGCGACGATAGTGAAGAACGTGTGATACGAACTGACGCTATGATGGTTAGAATCACTAAAAGATTGAACCAGTGCTCAACACATCAGGCCACTGTCGCGTGTACAAATTCTATCGTTATTCTCAAGTACACTCAACTAATGAGGAATTGCTATGTTGTTGCTTGGTTTACGGCTGATGCTTTTGCTTATTCTTCACTACGAGGGTTGCCTTTTATATTTCGGGATTAGAGAACAAAAACAAATATTGATCATCGAAAATCACTTTATTGTTTTTCAAAATATTCCCCATGAAGATCTATACACTTTTGCATGCGTTTGAACCAATTGTCGAACCACTTTTGCCACTCTGATTGAGGTATCTCCAACACATGCATTCTGAATGCAGCAACCGCTTCTTCAGGTGTCGAAAAACGTTGACCTCTCAGTTTGTTTTTTACGTACGGGAATAAAAAGAAGTCATTCGGTGCCAAGTCAGGGCTATACGGCGGATGACCCATCAAATCGATGTTTTGGGTGCTCAAAAATGCAGTTGTCGCAGCCGATGTGTGAGAGCTCGCATTGTCGTGGTGAAGAGTGATCCGTCTTCGGCGGTTGGTTTTCCTGATTTCTTGGAAGACAACTGGCGAACAAATGGTTGTGTACCACTCAGAATTGACTGTTCTGTGTTGTTCTAGTGGTACAGTTGCGACATGTCCAGTTTTTCCGAAAAAAACAGGCGACCATTTGCTTGGAAGTGCTTCGTGCGCGAGCAACTTTTGTTGGATTTGGCTCATTTTGAAACACCCAGACAGTCGACTGCTGTTTACTTTCGGGCTCATACGCGTAAATCCACGATTCATCACCTGTCACGATGTCATAGACGTGGTTCGAAGCACCGCGACCGTATTTTTTGAGCATTTCTTTCGACCAATTGACACGAGCCTTTTTTTGGGCGATTGACAAATTGTGTAGGATCCAACGCGAACAAATTTTTTTGACAGTCAAATGTTTATGCAATATTGAATGTATGCTGGTCCCACTAACGCCTAAGGTTGTCTCAATCTCACGATAGGTCACATGACGATCTTCCAATATCAGTTCGCGCACAGCATCAATGGTTTTCAGAACAACAACTGATTTTGGACGACCTTCACGAAATTCATCTTGGAGTGAACTACGACCACGATTGAATTCACCATACCTTCGATAAACACTGGTCCTTAATGGAGCTTCATCGCCAAAAATTGAATTAAGTTCATCCATGCACTGTTGCTGAGTTAATCCACGCCGAAAGTTGTAAAAAATAATCGCGCGAAAATGTTGACGATTTAATTCCATTTTTGGGCCGAGATGAATCTTTTAAGTTACTGTAAACAACACAAATAGCGCTCGTATGTCAAAACGTTCTGAGTGCGTATAACCTCAAAAATGTCCAACTTTACGACAGAGCTGTCAATTGCCGGATTGCAACACTAGGTTTGCCAAATCCCGAAACATAAGAGGCAACCCTCGTATTTGATTGTGTATCTGTTAGAAACGCCACAAATATATTCTACAGTACAAAACATTCCCGTCAATCAGGGAGGGGGTATCAGTTCACAAGGATGGTTAACTTGACACATTTTTTAATTTTTTTTTTTACACATACTACTAAAGACTGAAGTTAGAACTAAAGCAAAAACCATAGGTTTCCCCGACCTTGTCCCTGTAATCTCCAAATAATTCAGACCTATGAACATCGATACTCTCGCTCTCTCTCCTTATCCTAATTATTTCGCTATCTCTCTTTCTTTCTTCCCACCCCCCCCCCCCCCCCCCCCCCCCCCCTCCCAACCACTTCCGACTCTCCATCCCTCTCTGTCTCACTCTCGCTGTGTCTCCCGCTCGTCATCTGCCCGCACTGTGCTTTGATATTCTGAGCGTTGCATATAGAAGACAAAGCTCCAAGGATGATAAAAATGGAGAATCGTTCTTTAGTCGAACTACACGGTCGTGAAAAACCAGAAATTGTATGTTCGTGTGGTTGCAATCTGCAGCCATACAAGACCAGAGTAAATGGAAAACTTCCTTTCCAATCCTTACCCGTATCTTCAAACCGCAGTGTGAATTAACATTTAAGGGCTCCAAGATATTCCTTTTGTGCGCGAGTATTATTGAAAAAAAGGCCGTAGCCTGCTCTATTCATTATCCTTTGTTGCACATTACATTACCGACTTGTACGCATTGGTTGGACCAAATTTCCATAACTGGACGTGATTTAATGGAAGTGTAGTACCCTTAAAATTAGTAGTCGAAGGGAATATATAGCAGCTTTGATGTATAATTAGATACAGTAACCCCCAGATTCAATTCAGGGAAGAAATGAAGCGCCTTTTTCCAGTTGATTACCAACTTCTTGCCCTCAAAGTGCTTAAGAAAAAAAAAACCGCCTTTGTTGGCGCTTCTCTTGCAAATATTACTGATACTAAAGATCGAAGGCAAACTGATCCAGCTGTATGTTCCATATGGTTTACGCCCAAGTACATCCGTTGAGTGTCGACGTAAGTCTAACAAGAATACTTGGTTCATTAAACATGCCGACCCGCCAGCTTTTGGCATTGGAAAACTTTGAAAGCAATCAAGTCGCTGTTTCCCATTGTTAGTCTGAATAGCCCAGGGAAATAAATATTTATGTATTCACACTAATGACTATGTTTGACATAGATTCTCGTTGTCACTTAAAGGCGGCATAATACAACACAGCCATCTCAGTTGTACTTGTGATTGTAGACGGCGCACCATCCCCTTCGAACAGCAAATAGTAAAAATGTCTCCAAGTCTTATCAAAATTGTCACTGCTCATCTGTCCCACGGCGACATTAAAGACAGTATTGAAGAATTCGTTGCATTGAACCAACCCCAGAACCCGCTCCCTCCCATAGCCCAAGGACCTACCACGATTGTATCGGAATCTAAACAAAGACCACAACTCATATCTCCCCACTTGTTCGACGCCGCTATGTGTGCCTAGTAAATATTTGGCGCTCACGATTGGTCACATTCGAATGAGATGCGTCTTGAAGTTTTCAAATGTAAATATCATCTCCTTGGCCTGTTTACGACTTGGAACCTGTTGATGGCCATCGCTGTAGATAAAGAATAGTTTGGTCGCCGATTGTATGCTGAGCTTTGGGGACAAATATTTGCTTAACGGTTATTTGAAAAAGGCATCCAAGTGACCATTCAAAGTGGACATAGAAGCCCATCGTCTGCTCAGTGATTCAAATTTTTACGATTCAGGAAATGTAAACGGCCATCGTAAGTAGTCCATGGTATGTCCATTCAACTTATACAAACTACTCTTGGGTACTTAGAATCTGAATGGCGCGATTAAGACTGCATGAGAACGATAGGTTCTTGGGAGACTTCGAGTCTTGGACAGCGTGCGGCTCAATGGGTGAAACGTTTTCCAGCATAACCATTAGTGATGGTGATTAAACCTGAAGAATTTGAAATTGCATGAATTTTACAGATCCCCTCATTAAAATTCTACAGCAGTCTTTTGGTGAATTTTATATGTGAGAAAAACCGGTGATGGTCGGTGACCGTGGGTAGTGTTGGAGACCGTGCGATCAAGACGAACATTTCTGTAGTATTCGGTAAAGAATACAGGTAAATGGTGGCATCGTCGGAAAAGCATCAGACTACACGAATACTAGCGGAGGTGAGGACCAGTGTTTTGGGCCCTTCAAGAGCAGTGTCATTATCGAAATATCATCTTACATATTTGAATTCTAAAATCGCGTTACAAAATTGTCTAGAGGACTTTTGATTTATGATTGACCCTTGAAAATGTAGTCTGGGATTCAAATAAAACGACAGTGGCTTTAGTTACACAGGCTGAAAGTACCTAGTTGTCGTGCTCAAAAGTGATGGACAGAGAGACAGAGAAAAGGGGGTGATTATGTGGGTGGGGGGGATAATGAGAAAGGAAAGAGAGAGATAAACGAAAAACAGAGCAAGAAAAGGAAGAGAGAGCAAAGAGACAGAGGGAAAAAGAAGGAAAGAATAAACCTGACAGAGACAAATCCCAGGCACTTACCATAAATGGGGCTAACCCCCTATTTCTACTAGCTTAATAAAAGCTTACGAAATAATTATTACTAAACTTAGGAACTAAGCTAACTAGAGTTAACTTAATTTAACATTAAAGTATACTATGAGGAAGAAGAGTGGTGTAAGAGATCGGGTTAAGGATAGGAGCTTGTTGGGCTGAAGTCATTACGCCTGCAATTGAGTTATCAAATATTTACATCGTTACTGACATTTAATCGCATCGAATTTATTTAACACTAAGTTTATTGGGGCTGCCGCCCTATTTATTGGCATAACCCAAGCAATAAACATCATGCTAAAGCGGCATCACGGGGTATTTATCACCCTGACTCAACATTGTACGTCTGCCTTTCGTAGGAGAAGTATATGTACAGAAACAAAACAAAAGGATATAGGTAAGCATTCTCAGCTATGAGGATGTCAACTTTTGTATCGACAAAAGTAACATAATATGCTGCAAGCCTTACTTTCTTGCTTCTATTTGAATAACAAAACCACTGCAGGTCGTCGTATACCCTGGACAGCATTTTCCATCAACATCAACTTTTAAATATTATAATAGACAGTTAAAAAATTGTGATTTTGAAACCTATGATAAGGACCCTGATGGAAGGACAGATGCATTTCAGGAAGGAAAATTAGAGTCATAATTGGGCCAAGATTTTTTTTTTATTTTACTTCTCTTAGGAAAAACGAACCTGTAGCGTTTACTCGGTGCCCTCAGATTTTTGCTCGACCGGGTCCTTCAGCCAAGTTTCGAAAGATGGCCAAGGGTTTCTTCCTGTCATTTCACGGAACCTAAGGCCTCATGGTGTAGTATCCTCCTTGCCCTGTGAGTAGGGCGTTAGAATATACTCATAGCTAGGCAGGCTTGTCGTAAGAGGCGACTAAAGGCCGACTGGTAGATGGGGTCCCAACGCCCTGTCGCCCGGTGAAATACCAGCCCATCAAGCTATAGGCTTCGTGAAATGATCTGGAGAAATCCCTGGCCATCTTTCGGAGCTTGGCTGATCGACCGGTTCGAGAAAAGGTTGGTTTATGTGGTAGTCGGTCCCAAAGTGAGATATCACTCTGTCATGCTGTACATCCCGCGATGTGCTCGGGACAAATCTTCGACTATGTTTCGGATGTATAGCTGATGGCCAAGACTGACACGGACATAAGTCATGATGGTACCTTCTGAGATAAAGAATTCCGGAGGGAAACTAGTTTTCCATTCGGCGCTCCGGGGGGGACTATGTCACGGCGAACATCATGTTGATATTATGATAAATAACCGAACTTTAAGAAATTCGTCATCGCATAATCGGGTGCGTTCTCGGGGCTCTGTCGACGTTCGACTGATAACGGCATTTAGTAACTTCAGTGGCATCGGTTTCATCAATACGAATGTAAACGCCACCCACCAATATTTGCAAACAGCGAAACCTGATATCATTGCCCTGACCGAGACCCAGGTTGATTCGTCAACTAATTCGACATATCTTCGTTGCTCAGGGTACGACTTACATTCGAGTTTCCGTTTTAAGGGAAGAAGTCTGCGTCTTCGCCCGGTCCGATCTGGCTTGCCAGAGGATGGAGGCGTTGGAACCCAATAACATGGACATCATCTGCTTGAGGGTCGTGTTGAGGAATTCTGTTAAATTTCTTTGTTGTCTTTATCCGATCCGATATAGTTTGACAACGACAAGGAGTATTATAACCCAATAACTTGGACATCACTTGGATAATAAACGTGCTGAAGAGTTGTGTCGAATGTCCTACCGCTCCCCGAATGACGATCGACAAGCGACATTTTTCGAACATATTTCACATACCGTCGACTGGATACAGATCAACCACACGGCTTCTGAAAATCCAGTCCTTGGCGATTGTAATGTACACAATTGCGGCTGGTTGGTGCATGCTAACAGAACCGACGAGGCTGAGAGGCTGGCGGAGATGTTCGCTGTTAGCCGCAATTTGACTCAACTCGTGGAGGAACCTACACGAGTCCCGGATACCCGAGGTGATTATGTGAACACCCTTGATCTGGTTTTGAGATCCGAATTGAGCATATTTACCATAGAGGTTTCAGCGCCACTGGGAAACTCAGATCGCTGATTGGTACCTGCCGCGCAACCACTTGCACTTCAAGCGATTAACCGACTTAAGAAGCTTCGCCATGTATGGAGGTATGGGGCTGGCAACTGGGACGATTTGCGAGATTTCTTCGCATCCTTTCCGTGGTCGGAGGTGTGATTTCGAGACTGCGATGTTAACGCATGCGCGCAGTCGGTCACAGAAATTATTCTTCTCGGGATGGAGATCTACATTCCGCATTCCATCAAACGAAGTTCATCTGATAAACCTTAGTTTGATAAAAAAATGCGAGCACATTACAGCGGGAAAAATAGATGTGAGATTTCGTTCGCGCACTATTTAACGCATTCTACGCATTATCGGAAAAGGTGATTGGGTGACATTTGGTAATATATAGCTCGAGGCAGTTATTTTGGCACCAAGTTGAAAAGCTGTCGAGATCCATTTGGAGAAGTGAGGAGTCGACAGAAGAGCGGATCGTCTAGAAGAGTTCAGTGTCGTCTGCGTATAGAGAGATGGAGAAGTGCTTGATACTGGAGTCTATATCATTAATAGTAAGAATGAATAGGAGGGGTCCAAGATGACCGCCCTGGGGAACCCCTGACGTGGGAAGAGGGGGATTGGAGAGGGTGGATCTAAATCTGACCAGGTAGGTTCGATCGTTAAGATAGGAAGAAATCCACTTAGTCAGTAGGGGTTAGAAGCCAAGGGAGGATAGGTTAAAGAGGATGAGGTTGTGTGAAATTTGGTCGAAGGCCTTGCTGAAATCGGTTGTGATTACATCGACTTCGTTGCCGTTCTCTAAGGCACGGAGAGAGTGGGATGAGAATTCAACCAGAATGGTGGTGGCCGACCTACCCATAAGGAAGCCGTGCTGGTTGGGTGAGAGGATGGATTTGCAGCGAAAACATAACGCGTTGTAAAGAATGCCCTCGAACAGTTTTGGAATATGTGACAGTTTGGCGATGGGAGGCAGTTACTAATATCGTTTTTGGCCCCTTCTTATGTATGGGGGTGACAAATGAGGATTTCCAAATATTTGGGAAGACAGCTTTCGTAAGGGATAGATTGAACATCTTTTATAGTGGGAGAGAGATCAAAGCGAAATGCGATTCTGCTCAGATGCTCATTTAATACGTGAAAGTTAGCTTGCGGAACTTGCAACTTGCGGAAGTTGAAAAGTTGACGTGGGTTGGTGAGGTTTGGTATAAGCTGTCACGATAAAGGGATACGAGAAGCGGCGGGTGGTAATTGTCGATGGTGGAGAGAGCCTGAGGACTAAGGACAACTGAGGAATTATAGGGGTTCGTTGTAAACACAAGGTCAAGTTGCCTTGTGGGGAGCGAAGCACTGTGCACCGGCGCACGGCGCTGATTCTCTACGCATCCCCATCATTCACTAGAGAGTTCATCGGTTTCGCCATTAACCGATCACCAAGGATTAAGTCCACGCACCGAACACCGCAGCAAAATGTTCACAGACAATTAATCACAAAGACAACGGAGAAGAATTCAAACACAGTGTATTGATTTGTCCACTAAATAGTTCCTTTATTAAACGATAGCTACTTTTTAGCTTATTTTATAGTTTTTTGTAGTTTACATGAAACATATTAATGTTGTAAAATTGTTGACTACGATCACGACTTCACTTAATTGCAGTGTCTTTACACGTTAAGGCTAAGCTGGTAAACTCGACTTAATACAGCAAACACTCAACAAACGATAGATTTTAGTTACGCGACGCTGGGGTGTATGCGTCCCCGTGGCGCCAGGGGAGCAGGAGGGAAACGACCGACTCGGTCTAGTGATGGTAAACGACTCACTGATATTAAATCGCTGTTAGAACCAATTGTGGATGTATTCACTTTTACGGTGGTGATAACCGGATCTCTTAGAGCAGATCGTTACGATACACACGTGTGTGTACTTGGTTCTTTACAAGGATTCGGCCATAAAAACCGTTTTGAAAGTCAAGGACGGGGCATAATGGGCATCCAAGAGATGCTAATGGATTTGTATTTGCTTATGCATCTAGTTCGTGAAGGAAAAGATTCGGCGAATTAAAGGACAAGGGAAATATGACCTGATGCATAGTTCGGTAATGAGGGTCGGGTAGATAAATAGCAGCCGCTTATTAAATAGAAAATGTGATTCGGATACCACAAACGATATGAATTGTCTATGGTATCGCAGGAAACCTATGTAGGATCAGCAATCTTCGATTTGCACATGGTGCGAGTTAGGGAATTTTATTGCTGGAAGAAAAAGGTCGCCGGCCGATGTGTACGTAAAGAAATTTACTTGGCGAAGTTGGAAAAATAGACGGCGCAATATTTATGATCCCTGTCATGAAAGTTACAATGTATGTAAACCGATTATTTTGTTTACCGGAATTCATCTAAGGAAATTTGACTGGCGACGTAGATGCCGAAATTGCTTCGGAATTCCTGGTAAGCTAATAAAGAAATCTTAAGGAGCAGTGGTATGCGAAGAGAATGCATGAAGGTAAGTTTTCTTTACAGGGACTTAAAGATCATAGATTTGATCTCTTTAATGCGTGCAGCATTTTTAGGTGCTGAATGCGAATGCATTGGCGAAGACTTATGTGTCTTGGGTGATGATTATGGGGGTGTTTAAGGTAAGTGTACCGTGGGGTTTGGCGGAACCGCTACAGCCTCACATTACTTATTTGACGGAGTTGAATCGTTGAGACCATCTATAAAAAGACATTCTTGGTACTAATGGGGTTATTGGGATTAAGGGTGTGTGATCTGTGGAAGTTGGTATACTTCGTACCAGTTTTGAGGTCGAAAAGGGGAAGGGGACAAGAGATAGGGGCAGATTGGGGTGTAGGACGAACAGTTACATATGTCGTGAGTGAGATGGAATTTATTACGGGCAGGTGAGGAGGAGGGTCTAGGGCGACGGATGTTGAAGCGGATAGAATTAAGAAGAGGAGTTGGATTAGAATTTGGCTTGGAATAGGATTTTGTGGCTTCAGTTGTCATTATTTTGGGAAATGGCGTGCAGATGTGACCACATTTGGAGAAGGGAGGAAGGGTATGCATTTGCGGGGGGTGGGACTTTAAAGGACGAGTTATGATTGAATTGAGGGGTACCTCGGGGGGAAGAGGAAACGAAGTTGTTGTGTGGGCTGATTTAGGAGGGGGAGTGAGGCTATTATCACGTTCTGCGGATTTAGGGCAGAGGGGCAGGTGTTTAGTTGATTTGTTGGGGTTGTGCTTGGATATAGTCATCCTGCCGATCGTTAGGTAACCGGTTTTGTTCGGATGGAAAATCCAATCATATCTAGAGGGGAGAACTATGCAGAAACAAGGCCTGTATTTCGAGACAGGAAGCAAGTGACATTCTGTTACGGGAATC
The DNA here is from genome assembly GCA_963931805.1 of Microdon myrmicae. Classification (NCBI taxonomy): domain Eukaryota; kingdom Metazoa; phylum Arthropoda; class Insecta; order Diptera; family Syrphidae; genus Microdon; species Microdon myrmicae. The sequence continues at coordinate 88,564,662 of OZ007500.1, forward strand.
CTGTAGTTTTTCACAAAGTATTCCAAAATCTAATCGGAGTTTGCGGTTTTAGGGACGCCCTTTAACAGATATGAGGTATTTGGTTGATTGGAATAATCGAGTTTATTAATACGGGCGCACTATTCTGGGCGGGTCCAGGATGTGCCAAAATGGAGGATCGGAGGGGTGGGGGCGGGGGCCGTCACAGAAGTGGAAGGAGGGGCGTGGGGTGATTGTTGCTGAGGCGGGGGTGAAAGCGGTAACGTGGAGTGGGGCGGGGATTGAACCACATTGTGTAGTTCATCATATAAAGATGTCTCGCAGCGCGGGGGGGGGGGGTTGGGGGTTGGTTACCTTTGATTGCATGGATAAAATATCACTTTCAAGCTGGCCAAGGAGGGAGCGGAACGCCACAAGCTCGTTTAAGACAGTTTCGAATTTGTGTACGACAAGCTCAAATAGGGGATCGGATTCGGCTGGGGTGAATTGATCTTGTGTAGAGGGGCGCGATAAAGCGAGCTCATCACTAAGGCTGTTCATCTTGAATAAAATATTCTCACAAAGGGGGTTGGTTTGTCGAACGGGCGACAGCTTAGATGTCGATTGTAAGCATTTGTTAAAATTTAAGCGGAAGGAGTTGCTTAACTCCTGAGTGTGTGAGTTCGATTCGTTGACCGAATAAATAACCTGATTGACGATCGTCTTATTATTATCACTAATGAGGGAGTTGATGTTGGATATTGATCTTTGGTGGAGAGATTCAAGGTCGTCGATTCATTTAAGACCACTCTCGAGACATGAAATTTTGTCAGTAACTATCTTTAGGTTAGAGCTGTGGGAACTAATGTTAGCGTCGCTCAGGCATTTTATTGCCAGAACGACGTGTGGCAGCGAGATGTGCATGCATTCATTGCAGAAAAACAGGAGATTGTCGGGGAAATCTTTAGCGAAGTGGTATTTCGCGTATTCAGTCCCACGGATCGCACCCGTTTGTGATTCATCTCCCGACGGCGCGAACATCCCAGAACTTGTTCCGTTACAGAGCGGGGAAACTGTGGAAATCCCTTCCCACGGGAGTGTTCCCGGAGCGTTACAACCTGTAACTGTTCAAAAAAAAAACTGCAACAGTTATTTGATGGCATCTCGGGGCGCCCACTCGGCGCTATAGGTTGGCCTCTCCCGAGAGAAGTCTAATAAAAAAAAAACACAGGAGGCGTGATAAGATTTGCCGCAGATGTCAAGTAATAGTAATGTTAGGCGCAATTACGGTTAAGATTTGAAATAAATAATGAAAAATTAAAAAAAATATATAAAGAATGATTTTTTTGTACGATAATAAAAATTACCTAACAAAATATTTTTTCGTTTTTTTATAGATTTTTTTTGTTTTTGAAAAAACTATTTATAAATAAATCGCCCAAATTGTGGGTGTTAAAATAAATGACCTTGTGCTAACTAGTAAGAACATCAAAACCGCCAAATTAGTGCCACCAACGTGATTTCAACATGCAACCGTCTGGTAAAACATTCAAACTACAAAGGTAGCGTATAATTTATCGTATTACTAATAGACTTGGCTGAGTTGGTATATCAATGAAGAGGCATTGCTTGTTAGAGTTAACATTTGGGGGCAGATAGAAAGGGTTGCTCAATCATTCGATGGAGTCTAGTGAAAGGGCCTCTCCTTAAGTTGGCAAAAAATAAGAATATCCGCAAGGAGATCGAAGATGGCAAGTATTTGATCAATTGCATCGATAGCAAGTTAATGTTATTTCGACAGATTGGGCCGGAAGAATATAATAACGCTTAACATATAAGGCCATATGTGGGAGTGTTATTTTTATTGATATAAAATTGCTTTTGGAAGAAAAATAAGAACAAACTCGAGGTTATTGTGGATGATCAATAGAATTCCTCGACAAATCGCGACAATTATAAACATTTACAAGCTTCAACAAAATATGAATTATATCCAAAAGTTCGCACCTCATTGCAGACTTGTGTTTGCCTCTCCTAAGTCAAATATCATCAACCCCCAGAAAGCCTAATGAAGTAATTGTGTTATTGTTTCAAAAATCAAAGAAAATGATTCCTATTAGCAAATCGATCAACAGTGGGTTATTCAAAAAGTATAACGAAATAAAAAATGTAAGCTCGTCCCGACTTTCACGATTTGGAAATGATTCCCATTAGCAAATCGATCAACTCAGTATCGCTCCTGTTTACAGCTAAATATGATTTATCTCTACCTCATAATGCTGGGGAAGTTTATTGAACTCGATTATCATTAGAAATCTCACACGTTATTAGCGTTAACCACATAACTACAGTAAAACATGTTCGAAAATACCGGTCGTTATATGAACAACTGTGTTGAACCTTTTCAAAAAACCAAGAAGGAAAAAACATTGTCCTTCCATCACGCCAACTGTCTACTGCGACAATAGGGCACGAAACGTACGATGGAGACATACAGATTGTTTCGAAAACCTTCAACCTCTATACCAGGTTTATGTGTAAAACGCCCTTTGTTTCGAAGACTAGGAAATGTATTGTTCCAGCCAACAAAGTTTTTTTAATGATCAGTCGGTTTCAATCAATTCTCTCATTACCTCATCAAAATCATCAACTACTATTGTTGTCCAATTGTACACAACAGCGTACCGAAAAAAGGGTATTAAGCAAACAATTATAACAATTATCTGGAATAGCAGATGCTCAACTAGTCGACTGAGTACAATTGTTTTCAAGTTAAAAATCGGTGTTTTGTTATTCCAGTATATCCCTCTTGTACAGTGCAATAACCGTACTCTCGCACGCATCTTTCAGATGTCCTTGTCGGCCGGAACTTGAAATTGTTTCAAGCGATCGGGCAGAAGGAACATAATTCCCCTGCACATGAATAAAACTGTCATCCTCCTCTTGAAAGGCATATGTTACGTTGAAATCTTAAAGCAGAAGGAATATTTAGGCCAAGAGGGGTTCAATTCGAGCTCATAAAACATTCGCACTCACACAAGCGCACATGAAGCGGAAATGAGTGTGTGAAAATTGAATGTCCATGGATGTACAGCAGGCAATACACAGGGTTGCGGTTGTCCCCTATAAAACCATAGTACATTCTCTTTATTCGGTATTCGGAATACTATCAACGGCAATTGTGACCCTGTTACGCTGGCAGCATACCCTGGATTGGGTGCGCAATTGTTAATAGGCGCACATTTCTCGTTAGATTTTCGAAAGCGAAATAAGAGAGCACAACAAGAACAACAGCACCAACAACAAAATAAAAAAGCCGCCTAATTCAAATTGAAGATTCAATGGCATGACCTCTCTGCCACTAATCGCAGCTCTATCAGAGCCACTCCATTCCGTTTGAATGGGATAATCATATGCGCGTATATGGAACCCTAACCGTTCATGACAAGTGAACAGGAACGCACTGCAGCTGCTAGTCTTGAACGTCGCGTCCCATCAATGTTCCAGGTGTGGTATACTTTTGTGGTATAACACTGATTCGGGGAGAAATGTTCTCAAATTGCTCTCCAAAAAAAGGATAAGCGTAATCGAGAAGCATATGTTTCGAATATCCCTGATTAGGGTTGTTAACAGCAACAACGCCAACCACAAAGCCGAGGAAACCGCACCTAAATATAGTTTTGTCTTGTGTGCGCCTTCTAATTCATATCCGCATCCGCATCCATGCACAACGACAAATACGTTGCACCCATCACAATTCTAACCTGTTGCATAGCTTATGCCTTCTGGAATCAATTCGGATCGCCGCTTCCATATACCAAATACGAATACCCAGCCAAACGCAACCGGATTGTCCCACGCACATTTTCGTTATAGCTTCAATCAGCCGATTCCGAGTCTCCACATTCGTTCCACTGGACGAAGAGAAAGTTGGGTAAGCAACTTTTAATGTTCATTGTATAATAATTTATGTGGCCTATCTCTGTGTGTACTACACACAGTACTAGGTAGCGTATATTTGGCGGTACTCTGTGCGTATCAAGTTGCATGGAGTGCACTCAAGAAGTACGAATTTTTTACCTCTCTGCATGCACGAATAGTTCCGGTGGTAAGGAAAACTGGGAGATGGCTTCAGGAGAACTTACTGGATGAGTGAACTTCCAATGCTACCCAACAAGCGCGACTGCAAAACAACAACTACAAAATTAATGGTCGACACAATGTATACCCAAGTTTAAGGAGAACCTGCTTGCGAGGACATCACCGCACAGTTTGCAGTCTTCTCCTTTCCAATCATGCATTGTCAGTAATTGTAATTCCCGCTGAAAAAGACTTAGCACTCCATTTTGTTGTGCGGTTGTTTTTGATATGCAACATGAAATACTAGGTTGACGTTCTTTGACAAACCTGACGATTATGATTGAAATGTGAGTACAGAAAGCGATCTGAGCTATTATAGTCGCAGCTAGGGACAGAAAATCAGCGCAGAAAACTGGTATTTGCTGAGCATCATCGCATTCAAGCCGTCGAATACATTGTGGTCTACGAAAGACAGATTCTTCTATTAGGCTAACAATGGATAAATAATAAGGCCGGTCCATAGTTGCCTTGAAGAAGAGCAATGTACTAGATGGTTCGATAAGCTTCCGGAGTTGTACCCAATACGAATGTAAGTTTTACGGTTGCCAAATGTAATACATCCGTTCAAACCTCTGCTGTTGAAAAATCATGACATTTGGAGTACTGTTTCGTTAGTTACATTCAGTTCGTTACAATACATAGCGGCTTCACACTATACTGCGCGTTTTTGATCAGATTTTTCAATATGAACATTAATTTCAGATTAAGATGGATTAACTATTCACATACACCATCTAACAGGTCGGCTGAAAAGTTCGTAGGTTAACATAGTAAAACAATTTTTTTTGGTAAAATTCGATTTTATTATTCAACATAGTTGCCTTCGAGGACGATACAACGATTATAGCAGGCATGCAATTTTTTGATACCATTTTTATAGTATGATTTCTTTTTAGCCTCAAAATAGGCCTCAGTCTCACTAGGCTGACTGTCGATGGACTCTGGAGTGTAGTGATGAAGTCATGTTTCAACCATCACATATCGGCGGAAAAATTCGTTATTATTACGGTTGAAGACCGCTAAACATTGTCTCGAGTCAACGACACGTTAAAACTTTTGCTCGATTGTGAGGTCGCGCGGGACCCACTTTGTACACAGCTTTCGCATGTCCAAATATTCATGCAAGACATGTCCAACACGCTCTTTTACAATAGCAAAAGTTGCTACACTCACAATGTTATATCTCACAAACCAATTCTTCGACTGCAGATCTTTTTGAACAGTTGCAGGTTGTAACGGTCCCGTAGCACTCGCGTGGGAAGGGAGTTCCACAGCTTCCCCGCTCTGTAACGGAACGAGTTCTAATGCAGGGATGTTCGCGCCGTCGGGAGATGAACCACAAATTGATGCGATCCGTCGGATTGTCTTGTGGAGCCCATATAAGTCGAATTGCGTGGAACAATACCAAGAATCTCTGAAGAACAGTACCCATGATAATATCTGTAAAACAGACTGAGGTCGTCTACGCGCCTTCGATGTGATAGCGACTGTAGTCCAGAGATCAGCGCCGAGTCCCCGATCAGGCGGATCGCTCGTCTCTGTATGCTCTTAAGTAGGACGAGGGTATGTTTAGGAGCCGAGCTCCAAACATGAGAGCAATATTCGAGCGCGGGTCTAATTTGAGATTTATATAGAAGAAGAAGTTGGGCCGGAGTAAAATATTTCCTGGCTCTAGACAGATAGCTCAGTTTTCCTGAGTCTGACCTGGCGATACTCGACACATGTTTATGCCATGAAACATTCCCACAGACCGTGTCGCCGAGCAATTTCAAACTTTGCCCAGCCTCGAGGGCCCGGCCATTCATCATCAGCTGAGGAACCAATGATCCACTTTTCTTTGTGACTGTTGTATATTGTGTCTTCGTTGCATTGAAGTCGACGAGATTGGCCCTTCCCCACTGCAGGACCCTATCTATATGCTGATTCAGAGAGTCAATCTGTCTACATCTCAGCTGATGCGACGCAGATGCACCAATCGGCCGAACACTCGAAAAGGAGGAAACTAGCGTACTATCATCCGCAAAACTGTACACTTAGTAATCCGTTGTCTCCAACAAATCATTTATTGTGAAGCAATAACAAGGTTGGAGACATAATAGAACCTTGGGACACCCCGAAATCAACAGGATACAGATCCGAACACTCGCCGTCCACAACAACCCGGATCGATCGATTCTCGAGGAACCTCCTCGTCCAGTCGCAAAGCTGTTGGGAAAGTCCATATGAACGAAGTTTGCTTAGCAATGGCCCGTGCCAGACGCGGTCGGAGATATCCAATGCGACCGCCCTTGACTCACCATGCCGTTCAATCACAGATGTCCATATATCGGTTATAAGTGTCAAAAGGTCTCCCGTGGACCGCCTGGCACGGAATCCGTATTGAATCAGAAGTCCGTTGCACTCCAAATACTTAACCAACTCTGTATTGATGACTTTTTCCATTACCGTAGATGAAATAGACAGTAATGCTATCGGACGGTAATTTTGTGGGAGACACTTTTTTCCCGTCTTTGGGATTGGCTGAACGCGAGCGATTTTCTAGCAGGCAGGAAAGGTCCTCCGCGCATAAGATAAGCGGAAGAGTCTGCCAAGAACCGGCCGGTTGCCTTCCTACAATCCAGTTCATGTAGAATGCGTTGAATAGTGCGCGACGAAATCTCACATCCCGCATCGAAGACCGTACCGGCGAGATCACAGGTGGCTTCAAAAGGCCGGGATCGAGGTTTGAATTCGCGGAAAATAAATTCACGAACACATTAGCTTTATCCTTTGAATTCGTGACTAACGTCCCGCTGTCCGTCACCAACGGAGGGAAAGAGGAGGATGCGAAGTTACCGCGGACAGCTTTTGCAATTGACCAGAAGGAGCGCGAACCTGTTGGGCATCGAAGGTTATTGATCACTCTGTCGCTGTGAGCCTTCTTCGCGGTATCAATCGCCAATTGCACGCGTTTCATCAGTGGGATTGGAGCGCCATTGCTTAAAAGCTATATTTTTTGCCGCTGTAATCAGCTCGCATTTTTTATCAAACCAAGGTTTATCAGACGAACTTCGTTTGATGAAATGTGAAATATACATCTCCATCCCCAGAAGAATAATTTCTGATACCGACTCCGCGCAAGCGTTAACATCGGAGTTTCCGAAGCACACCTCGGACCAAGGAAAGAATTCGAAGAAATCTCGCAAATCGTCCCAGTTAGCAGCCCCATACTTCCATACATGGCGAAGCTATGATATGCAGGTGCCTGCGCGCCAGATACCCAGCAGTAATCTGAGTTTTCCAGTGTCGCAGAAACCTCTACGGTATAAATACTCGGTTCGGATGTCAAAAACAGATCCAAGATGTTTGCAAAATCGCCTCGGGCATCCGGCACTCGCGTTGGATCCCCCACGAGTTGAGTCAAGTTGTGGCTTACAGCAAACACAAGGATGAACTGACGGACATTCTTTGATCAATTAAGAACAAAAAATCTTCTGGAATAGATAGTATTCCAAACATTGTTCAAAAGCATTTACCTCTGGAAGTAGTGAAGGTTTACATTATTTTGTTCAATAACGCTCTAAATAATGCATATTATCCAACCCAATGGAAATCTGCAGTAGTCCATCCCATCCCCCAAAAGGGCAAGGACAGGAGCAATCTTCGCTCGATTAGCTTGCTTCCGAACATCAACAAGGTATTCGAGAAAATTATAAATACTGCATTGACTAACTGGTTGAGGAAAATGGTATTATTCCGAACAACCAGTTTGGTTTTCGATCGCAACATGACACAGTTCATGCTGCGACAAAACTTGTTTCCGACATACAGTGGAACAAGGAGAAGAAACAATGCACAGGGGCCTGTTTGGTTGACTTTGAAAAGGCTTTCGACACTGTATGGTTAGAAGGGCTGGTATATAAGTTACAAAATCTAGGTATGCACGAATATTTATTATACATTATCTACGATATGATAATGGGTAAACAATTTGTAGTGAAATGTGGAGATATAATCTCTAACAAGACTTTCCACATCAAAAACAGTCTACAACAGGGAGCAGTGAATTCTTCCATTTTATTTAACATTAACACTAGTGGTCTAGTCGGTTCTCTCAACCATGCAATTGCGTATGCTGACGACATTGTGGTGTATAGATATAATATTGTGCTATTGTCATTATATAGATTTAAGATTATAGTTGTAAAGGAATTGCTGTCCTAAACATCTTAAATACTAGTTGTAAAATATACCATAAATGTAATTATCTACATAATAAAAATTAAATTGAATTGAAACGTTTTTGCGACAACTGGAAATTAAAAGTAGATTTCCAAAAAACAGATACTATCCTTTTCAGAACGCCGCTGTCCAGTGCATCAAGGTATACAAACAGCAGCCACTCTTACAGCAGCTAAAAACGCATAAGAAATGACACGAAGACTCTTCCGTAGTAGTCTGCTGGACCCTAAGGTGAAAATAATTTCATATTCAGCATTCATCCGACCAATACTGGTGTATGGCTGCCCGGTATGGTACAACATATCCCCATTTTACATGGAGAAGTTTCAGGTGTTCGAGAGGCAGTGTTTGCGTTCCTGCCTCGGACTGTATAAAACCCCAGAGTCGCAGTATAGGAAATACTATTCCAATAAAGTCCTGTATGACAAATCAGGACTAAACAGAATAGATAACTTCATTATCAAGATTATTCGTGGTCACACAACAAGGGCAATGTGCAGTGAAAATGATCTCATTTCGGGAGCATTCTATCCCAATGATATGTATATGGAGAGTACTCTTCAGAATGGGTTCATTGCACCAGAAGTGTTCCTTTTCTTGGATAAAAAAGGACTTATCCAAGACAAACGTGGAGTCCCCCTATTATTTACCACGCTTTCCGTGGTGCCAGGGATAAACAAATTCTCCACGATAACGATATCTCCAATTTTCCAGATCGCCTGCGTTTTAGTATGGTGATCGGTGAAAGAGATAAATCAATAAAAGATCGATCCCTTCCCAACTGGTGGTGGATCAGTGATGAAGAAAAGACTACACGTCCCCAAACATAGCATGCCTCTTAGGCGCACCGCTTTCCTTCCCCCTATCCCCAATTCCCAATTATTATTTTTTTTTTATTTTCGTTTTTAATTTAATTTTAATTTTTTATTTTTTTATTTTTATTTGTATTCCTTGTTTATGTTTGTCCGTTTGGTTTCATTTTTTTTATTTTTTATTGTTTGCTTGTGTTATTAAAAAAAAAACAAAAAAAAAATTATAAATAATACATGATGTAGAAAAAAAATAGAATACATTTTAAAATGAAAACATATCAATTATTGTGAAATGTTATAAAAACAGTTATTGCACGCCGAAAGGCATAAGAAAAATAATAATGTATAATTTAGAGTGCTTGCGAAGAGCCAGTAAGTTAATGTAAAAATGATATTTGTAAAATAGAAGTTAACATTTAGTCTTAAGTAAAATAATTACATATTTGTTAAATAAATGTGGATATAAAAATAAATGTGGATATAAAAATAAATGTGGATATAAAACAAAAAAAAACAAAAATGTTTGTAAGGGTCGTACAAAATTGGGCATGTGAAAATATCTGAACTCCCCATCATCATCATCATCATCGGCACTACAACCGGGAGTCTTGGCCCTATTTGGCAAGTCTCTCCACCGGTATCCGGTCCTTATCCGAGACTTGTTAAATTGTCCATAATAATTTGCTTTTCCGCGCAAGGTTAGTAGCCTTGCACCTTGAACTTCCCATACTTAGATAAAATTAATTAATAAACTCACTTGCCTTGAAATAAGAGAACGCTTTGAATAGAAATTTTAATCATGACAATGAATTACTCCACTGGGTAATTTCCAATTCGAATTAAAGCTGCAAATACATAACAGATTCCCCAAAATATCGACACTTCACATGTCTCTTGCCACCGATTCCAAGCACTAACCATTCTACCGAAGGTAAGGGAGTTATTTATACATCGCCAGCTCATGAAATATCGTAAGACATTCAATCTCCTCAATATCCTTTTCGCAGCAACAGATCAACAGGTGGCGCAAATGCATACCTCATCGAAAAATGAAGTCGCCCCATGCATTACTTTAGTAAAAGCAACGTTGTCGTCCAGAATATCTCCAAAGCATTGGACCCGTTCTTTTGCCGAAATTTTACTCATACTGAGTTGATGAATCTTTCATTTAATGGACAGGAGACAATTTTTCTGGGCATTCTATTCGAGTAATTTGACGGTTTTAAATTACTAAACGGAGCCGCGCGACAGTTTCAGAACACTCAAGAATAAATTGCAAGGGCAAGAGGAAACAGCAGCAAAGCCATGCCAATCATTTGGAATTATCAGAAAATTTCGAAGGCCTCGGTTTTGTTGTTATTCGTGGCATATATATATATTTTGGCGCTAGGCTAATGACCTTGCCCGGAAAAACAAATTATTATGTACAATTTAACAAGTCTCGGATATGGACCGAATACCGGTTGAGAGACTTGCTAAATAAGGCCAAGACCGGATCCTGGTTGTAATGCCGATGATAATGATGATATATATATATATATATATATATATATATATATATATATATATATATATATATATATATATATATATATATATATATATATATATATATTTGACGCAAGGCTAATAACCTTGCCCGGAAAAACAAATTATTATGAAAAATTTAACAAATTGTACTTGCTAAATAAGGGCAAGACCGGATCCCCGTTGTAGTGCCGATGATGATGATATATATATACATGGGTGCGCAGAAAAGTTTCCGACCTAAGAAAGATACAAGACATTTTTTCTTAAATTTTATTTGAATTTTTCTACATAGTCTCCTTGTAACTCTACACACCTCTCCCAGCGATGCTCCCATCTCTCTAATTCGTCCAAATAGTACTCGGGGTTTTTCTCTGCAAAATAACTGTTCACGAAGGTGATTGCCTTCTCATTTGACGAAAATCTCTGTCCTCCGAGCGAAGATCTTAGATTAGGGAACAAAAAGAAGTCGCTTGGGGTTAGATCTGGTGAGTAAGGCGGATAGGCAAGCAGTTCAAACCGTAATTCGTGGATTTTCGTCATGGCAACCGCTGAGGTGTGAGACGGCGCGTTGTTTTGGTGAAACAGGATTTTCTTTTTCTGCAAATGTGGCCGATTTTCCGTAATTTCTGCCTTCAGTTGGTCAAGTAATAATCCGTAGTATGCTCCTGTAATGGTTTTTCTTTTTGAAGATAATCGATTAATATAACTCCATCACTACCTCCAGAAAAAATAAACACAGTCGCCATGACTTTCCCGAAAAAAACAGTTTGCTTTTGCAGTCCACTGTTTTGACTGTATTTTTGTTTCGGGCGTATAATGGTGTATCCAAGATTCATCGACAATAATTAATCGGCGCCAAAACTAGGATTTATTGCGCCTAAATTCCGCCAACAGAGCGTTGGAAATGTTCATGCGAACACATTTTCGGTCTAACGTGAGCAAACGCAGCACACAACGCGCGGACAGCTTTCTCATGCCTAAATCTTGATTTAATAGCTGACAACCACGTTCTTTGGACTGCTATCTCTCTCATTTGAATTCAGCGCTCGTCTAGCACCATTTGGTGAACTTTAGCGATGTTATCGCCAGTTGTTTCAGTGTTTGGACGTCCCGAACGTTCATCGTCTCCCAAGTTCTCACGGCTACGTTTAACCTCAGCTGTCCAAAATTTCACGGTGCTATTTGAGGGTGCAGGGGGAGGGGGGTGGGAGCGAACATACAGGGCAAAGTCTCTGCTTACAACCTGGCGAAGGACAGGACGATCCTTGTCCCTGTTCAATCCAAGTTGACATGCAGTCTCCACTTGACACCCCTGGATAGCTACTTTGGCACCCTCCAAGTAGGGAACCAATGCATGCAGCGACATCCTGAGAAAGGTTGGCGCAAGGCCAATGTCCTTGCCCGGAAAAACAAATGATTATGGACAATTTAACAGTCTCGGATAAGGACCGGATACCGGCGGAGACACTTGTTAAATAAGGCCAAGACCGGATCCCGGTTGTAGTGCCGATGATGACGATGATGAAATGATGGTGCAGAGTCCCAATATACAGAGTCCAACTCATCTTTGATTTGCGTGGGCGTATTGCCTTTCAAAAACAAAAATTTAATGACAGCTCGATACTCAATTTTGTCCATATTCACAAAAACACTACATGGACTCACTCAAACGACTGTCCAATATGCACAACTACATTCTCAAGCTTTTCTTGGCGAGTGCTGTTTTCTTCACGTTGAGGTCGGAAACTTTTCAGCCCACCCTCGTATATATATATATAAATATATATATATATATATATATATATATATATATATATATATATATATATATAAATGTATATATATATATTTCTTATTTATTACACTTCTCTCGGGATAGACGAACCTATAGCGCCGAGTCCGAGGCGCCTCGAGATGCCACCAAATAACTGCTGCAGCTTTTTTGAACAGTTGAAGGTTGTAACCCTCTGGAAACACTCGCGCGGGGAAGGAATTCAACAGCTTTCCCCCTCTGTTAAGGAACAGGTTCTTATACAGAGAGGTTCGCGCCGTCGGCAGATGTACTGCAAATTAGTCTGATTGTCTTGTGGAGCGCATATAAAACGAATTGCGCGGAACAATACTACGAATCTCCGAAGAACAGTGTGTAGCGTTTCTAACAGATGCACACACAATACATAAGCAAATAGTGAAGAACACCGAACGAAAATCGAATAAAAAAATGCATCAGAGCCGTATACCACAGCGATAACATAACAAATCCACATCAGCCGAATGTACTTGAGTTTAGAAATCGAATTCGTACACACGGCGGTAGCCTGATGGGTTGCCCTTTGGTTAAATTTTTGGTGATTCTAACTGTCATAGTGTCAGTTCGAATCACACGTTCTTTACTATCATCCCAAACGCTATAAGTACCCGTGATAGTATCTGTAAAACAGACAGAGGTCAAGTACGCGCCTTCAATATGATAGCGAATGTAGTCCCGACATCAACGTTGCGTCCCTATCAGGCGGATCTCTGTATGCTCTCAAGTAGGGCGAGGGTATGTTTAGAAGCAGAGCCCCAAAAATGAGAGCTATATTCGAACGCTGGTCTAATTTGGGATTTATACAGAAGGAAAAGTTGAGCCGGAGTAAAAGATTTCTTGGGTCTAGAACGATAACTCAGTTTTCCAGACCTGGCGGTGTTCGACACGTGTTTATGCCACGATACATTCACACTAACCGTGACGCCGAGCAATTTCATGCTTTCCCCAGATACGAGGGCCTTCTTTGTGAAAGTTATATATTGTGTCTTCGTTCTATTGAAGTCGACGAGATTAGTCTTTGCCCACTGCAGGATCTTATCCAGATCCCGATTTAGAGAGTCGATCTGGCTACATCTCAGCTGATGCGGCGTTGATGGACAAATCGGTCGATCACTCGAAAAAGAGGAAACAAGCGTACTATCATCCGCAAAACTGAACACTTTGTTATCCGTTGACTCCAACAAATCATTTATGTGAAGCAAAAACAAGGAGCCAAAATAGAACCTTGAGGCACTTGGAATTAACAGGATACAGACCCGAAGACTCGCCCTCTACAACAACCGGGATTGGTCGATTTTCGAGGAAGGTCTTCGGTCAGTCGCAGAAAGGAAATTCGAATAAACAAAGCATCAAAGCCGTAGACCATAGCGATAACATAACAATTCCACATCAGTTGAGTGTACTTGAGTTTAGAGATCGAATTCGTACACGCGGCAGTGGCCTGATGTGTCGAGCATTGGTAAAATGTTTAGTGATTCTAACCGTCATAGCGTCAGTTCGAATCACACGTTCTTCACTATCGTCTCAAACGCTATAAGCCTTCTTCGTGGTAGCAATCGCCAGGTTGCACGCGTTTTTGATTCTAACAAAATTCGTTCTGTTAACATCGGTGGGATTGGAGTGTCATTGCTTAAAAGCTGTATTTTTTGCCCCTGTAATCTGCTCGCATTTCTTATCACATGAACTTCGTTTGATAGAATGCGGAACGTAAATCTCCATCCCGAGCAGAATAATCTCCGTGACCGACTCCGCGCATGCGTTAACATCGGAGTCTCCAAAGTACACCTCCGACCACGCAAAGGATGCGAAGATATCTGAGATGGACTAAACCAAATGATTGAACAAAGAAATCACGAATGTATTATGTGAACTTTGTATTATTTAGTCCTTTGCTGTGTCTTCCCTATTTTGATTGTATTTGTTTTTCGATGAACACATTCCCCAATTCCGTACCAGCAATAATAAAATTGATGTGACTCGTAACTATGAGTCCGATGTTTTAAATTTTACATGGAAAAAATAGAATGCAGAAGCTCGTTTGGATAGTAAAGGAGTTTCTGTTGTCACAAATTCTCTTCATCAATCGTGTTATTTTTCACGTTGTTTTTGATATTCAATTGATGGCTTGTTATCTGAGACCAGAAGTGTTAATCTATGCCATAACATATGTCAATCTTTAGCCCGCAACGATGCCCCAAGGTGGCAAATATGCCATTGAAAATATCACAGCGATGATGGATTCAGATGAAAGCAAACTTCTTACTTTGATCATCGTAGTACTAATGCTAACAAAGGCAAATTAAAAAATCGATCTCTTCCAAATAATCAATGAAATATTTTCTATATTAATTTCAATAGAAAAATCGACGATTTGAAAAAACATTTTTAAAGTGGCCAAATTAGTTCCGACTGATTCGGCATCAGTTTTTTATGGTGAGAATCGATAGGACCCTCCGTAAAATGCCTGCCGACGATGATGCTTTGTACAAGGCAACGAGGGATGGCACAACTCTGTTGATATCCGGTTTTCTATAGATACGCGTATTATATTTCCTCTCAGACACAACGGCGTATCGTCTTAAGGGAGAAATCTGTATTTTAGTTCACCGAAAATTCTTGAGATACTTTTTCATAAGTATCCCGAATCTCTAAATCCAAAGCAAACGAGAAAATTATTTAAATTTTCTATCTCATCGGATGAGACCAAAGTCTTACAGTATTCCAATTGAAGTGTTTTGTAACTTGAAGCTATAAATGAATTTCTCAAAAACAAAAATAACGAATTTCGAGAGGGGGGAAAACAGCAACAACACGCTACG
Source organism: Microdon myrmicae (assembly GCA_963931805.1). Taxonomy (NCBI): domain Eukaryota; kingdom Metazoa; phylum Arthropoda; class Insecta; order Diptera; family Syrphidae; genus Microdon; species Microdon myrmicae. Next base: position 88,579,952 of record OZ007500.1, read on the forward strand.
AAAACATTGTGTTATGTACAGCTAGCTATAGACATCACTGTCAGTATCATCTGGATAGGTTCATCTGTGTACATAGCTAAGTGTTCTTCAATTAGAGAAGAGGTGAAAATTCAAACGACCGAGAAGACTACGAACATCGCCCTTAGGTGGTATACAAAATGCACCAAATGCACATATTGGATGTAGATGTGCATTTGTGTTTTGCAGAAAACTACGGACACCCGTTAAAATTCCTCGGCTAGCTGTCAAGTAATCTTTAGGAAAAACCCTCATTCTACTTGTTACGCACAGCAGGAGGGGTGAACGGAGGCCAAGCCGGAACTAGGATTTATATTTTGTTCTGCCATGTGATGTAGACAAAGCAAAAAAGAAGAAAAACGTCGGTGTTATATGTCAGTTGTCCTTCCTGTGGCACTATGCACACGAAGGTATTATACATTATACTTACATTGCGTCGCTGTCACTGAAATGGAATAATAGGCAAGTCACTGACTGAACTACACAAAACAACTACACCTGTCCACATAATTACCGAATCATCTATAAGTCTGTTTACCATTCACTTCTATCCAGGTTGGTAGGGTCATTGGAACAGATGTTAGATTGACGAAGGTGTCTTATTATGCATGTGTGCCAGTGGAAACAATTAAAATCGTTCTATACAACGGAAATTTCTATGGATATCGGGGCGCAGCTTGCTTCACTTTGTGCCCCAACAGAAATGTGTTTTATATGGTTGAACTTCATTTATGCCTATCCTAACACAGAAGCCCTTATACAATTTAAATTAAGGTGTGACTGTGTAGACAAGTTGATGTCCATAATTTTGGACACAAATACACCTGTATCGAATGTAAGCACTTCGGTTACACTCGCTGGTTGCTTATAGGTCAAATTAAGGTAACTGTAAATAAACTCTATGAGGGACGCATAGGAATGAGGATGACTAAATAATCCTTTGGTGATGATCATCCATCATTACAAATTGTGTTCCCATTTAGAGAAATATTAGCTACTAAGGTCCTTTTGTGCGCATAGGGTACACAACACACGACTGGGGTCACAAAGCCACTTTACATCGGGCCATATCATCTGCATGTTATATCTCTTCCCGTGGACCATGCTTACAAAATTGGTTATTAAGTTCCCTACTATTAATTATTAATTGGGCTTTTTCTAAGAATGCTTTTCCGAATAGCTTCGATATGAGTATAAACACGAGATATGTAGCTTCGAGTGTCAATATCATTAGTGTCAAGTTCGTCTTGGCTCACATTTCGTGGCCCATTCTGGTGTTCCCCAGGGGACGCATCTTAATCCTCTTACTTTTATCTTATCCGTTAACGATGTCGTTCACCTCATGAAAAACTCAAGCTTATATATGTATCTACGTGTATGATATGCTCATCTCCATCCTATTCTGAGGCTACCCGACCAGGTGCTAAACAATTTTCGTCGAGTTCTGATATCTGCCGAAGTATTATAATCATACACACGAGTGGATGATCGCTGTCTGTCCAGAGTATCTAATTGAATTTAGAAAGAAATTTATCGAAGGCAGTGCTTCCATTTATTAATTAACTTTAAGTTTAACTTAAAAATTACTTTTATCTAATAGATATTAATTTTGAACCCAATCTTATATGTTAATGAAGTGGATGTTGGTGGAAAAGGAAATGCCAGGCACAGTGATAGTTTTAAGTACCTATGACGGCATTTCGAAGAAATACCGTTCTGAACTTAAATTTAAATATATCTATTACCTCTACTTCAAACATTTGCTTATCGGGTTAGTTTTGGACAGTGTAGTGAATAGGATGGTGAACGAGTGATATGAGCTAAAAGAAGAAGTGAGCCATTTCCCGTCACAGCCGATAGGAGCTACGTAAGAGCAATTGCAGTTGCTTATTGTATTATAGTGTTTAAGAAGTGGCATTTTTTTGTATACATATCTTTCACTACAACACTGTGAGACTGTCAAGTTGATGTATGGCTTAGTTTGTGACAATCGTTTAAATAGAACAACTTTTGTGATTTTACAAGGATGGACAAAATTTAATATCGAGCCAAACTAATGAGGTTAAAACGAAGCTTAGCGAAGTTTATAACGATACTGCACCTTCGTTATTAGCCATTGAATACTGGAGAGCTAAATTTACATGTGGCCGTACAAGCATTTATAATGAAAAACGTCCACTTTGTATCGTTGTAAAATCACAAAAGGTATTGTATTTATAGTTATGTTATGTTGCTTGCATTAAGCTAAATAAAAATGGGGGTCCGCCTTCAATCAATCAATCAATCAATCAACGGAAAAGTACTTCTTAAATACTAGCGGCGCGATCTCTGACATAAGCCAGAACTTATTATCCAGCCCTCATATAAACTATCCTTACAGGAACATTCTTGAGGAGAACGAAAACTATGAAATTAAGGTTTTGAGTCGACAGTTTTAATTAATGAAACGATATATATTTAATAAACTGCTAAAAAAATATAAGTCACTAATGGCGACATTACCCAAAATTGCAGTGAATTCAATTTCGGTTTGCATTTAATATAAGTGAATCTGAAAGCAAAATATCGCCATCAAGCATTGAAATTCTATCCATTCTTTATTCTTACGCATCTGTACTGTCTTTCAAGTGCTATTAATTATGAATTGTAATTTAATCATTTGTTTATATTGTGTGTTTATATTATATAGATAATAATAATAATAATATATAATAATAATGATATACACCACGACCATCTTGGGCACTACAACCGGGATCCGGTCTTGGCCTTATTTAGCAAGTCCCGAGGCTTGTTAAATTTTCTATAATAATTTGTTTTTCTGGGCAAGGTTATTAGCCTTGCGCCGAAATAATGATATACACGGTGGCGCAAAATTGGTCAACCAACTTTGTTTTTGAATTACATTTTTACTAAATAAAAAAAAAGATTTTTATTGATGAAAATCTTTATTCGGACCTTTACAATTTTTTCTGTTAAGTGGCAAAGATGATATCCGTCAAGTGGCCGGTGCCAGTGTTAATACTCATTTGTACCCGTTTTATCGCATTTTCCATGACTACCCGCAAGATTTCCGGTGATAACTGATATATATATATATCCTCCTCGGGGACCTGAATGCGAAAATTGGAAAGGAAGATATCTTCCAATCAACTATAGGTAAAGAAAGCCTACATGACGTTTCAAATGATAATGGAATTCGAATTATTACGTTCGCAGCGTCAAAAGATCTGGTAGTGAAAAGCACGATGCTCAAGCACAAGCAAATCCATAAAGCGATGGAATATCTAAAAGAAAGTTCCGTTGGGATCAACGGGAATGAGCCTGGCGGGTGGTGGTTTTAGTCGGTAAAAACCCGGCATGCCCCTGGATCGGTCTAGAGGTATCTTTTGAAGATTTCCACCTTCCTACCGAAACCAAAAAAACAAAACATGGATATCACCCGACGACGTAACGCGTAACCAAATAGACCACTTCCTCATAGACAAAGGACGAATATCCTTGACGTAAGATCATATAGAGGAGCAGATTGCGGCTCCGATCATCTTCTAGTGATGGGCAAAATCAGGAGTCGGCTCGCAGCAAACCCATATGAGCAGTCACGCGAGACACGCAAAAAGTTCGAGATTGATAAGCTAAAAGACCTGCGCGAAAGGGCTGAATCTCAAGACGAACTAACGAATAGATTTAGCATCCTAGAGAATGGGAGCGACGGAGATGGGAGGACAATGTTAGGTTTGACCGTGGGGAGGTCGGATCGGCTGGTCAAGCGTGGAAGGAGAATGCACAGGACAGGGAACGATGGCGGAGTCGAGTCGGTGAGGTCATAAACTTCCGGGTTCCTACAGGCCAATAACTAGTAATAGTAGTAATATTGTGACGCATATGACAATCAGTACTAGAATGTTCTAGAAAGTACTGGAAAACTGGAGACTATGAGTAGTGGAAAATTCGAGGCTATGGAACGGACGGAAACTAAACACCGAATCAGAATGAGGAAACGGTATAAATACGACACACGCAGATCAAGAAGTGAGAAGTAAGCAGTCGAAGACGCGATAAACACGGAAGCGGTCGTTAAGTGTACGATAAAAGTAACGGTAATTATTAACGGACTAATAAAGTGTTAGATTAATTCAAAATCGATTTAACGGCTCTTATTTATTAAAATAATTAATCCAGCGAACCCTAAGCTCGCTACAATATATATATATATATATATATATATATATATATATATATATATATATATATATATATATATGTATATATATATATATATATATATATATATATATATATATATATATATAGAGAGAGAGAGAGAGAGAGAGAGAGAGATGATTCAACAGAGAACAATGGGAGTGTCCGCCGGCGGAAATTGGTTTTAGCTGGCAAAAATTCGACAACGTCAGGATCAACCCAGAAATACCTTTTAAATATTTCCGTCTTCCCAAAGGAAAAAGACGACGCAACATTCATAGTCCTGACTGTTTTTGTTTTTTTTTAAATAGATTCGTGATCTTGATCGTTTTTTTTATATACAAAATAGTCTAGATGCGCTACATGTAACCACAATACTTCACTGATCAATTTCTCAGACACTGATATCTTCTGCTGCAGCGATGCTCTATGTGTGTACACAGGCACTACTATAGCGTTTGAAATAATAGTGAAGAAGATCGTGTGATTCGAACTGACGCTATGACAGTTTGAATCACGAAAAAAATTGAACCTAAGCGTTACCCATCAGGCTACTGACCGTGTTTTGAATTTAATTTTTAAACTCGAGTATACTCCACTGATGTGAATTGTTATGTTATCGCTAGGTATACGGTTCTGATTTATTTTCTTATTCGATTTTCGTTCGGTGTCCTTCACTATTTTTGCTTGTGAATTGTGTGTATCTGTTAGAGATGCCACACTACCATAGCACTAATGTTTATAATTAAAATTTAATATATAATAAATGAAACCTCTCTACAGACAAAGAAACAAAATTTCCGATGGTTGAGTTCAATATCTCTACAGTAATTCGTAATTTTCTCTGACTACATTGTAAATAAATTGTAGTGACAGATTAGATGTTTAATCATCTTTTTAATTATAATATACTCGTACTTTACATTTCCTTCCAGTTGCTAAGTCTATTAATTTTTAAATATATTGTTTTATCACTATTTTTTAATATTGAAATTTTGTTTTTTGATTACTCGTTTAATACATTTAATGTTATTTCTTTTAATGTATGTGTAATTATTAGTTTATGTAAATCAGGTTAATCATTATTCTATAGTTGCCGTTAATTATTGTATTTGTTACTATTAAACATTATAAACATATCCGTATAACATATACACATTCTTTTCTGAGTAATGTATAACCTATGTAGAGCTAATATATATGGCACACCCACAGGCAAGCAAATGATAACTATTCAATATCAAAGTTTCACTAGTTAATCAGCGAATTTCGTCTAAGAAAAGTTTTTTTCGAAATTCAGGCCAACTATTATAAGTGAGGTAAAAGAAGTCACACACAGCATACTTACCTCGGTTACTACTTATTTCATAGAGTACAGCATTTAGAAAGCGAAAAAAGAAATATGAATTAAAAAAAAAACCTTACAATTTCATACCAAGTTATCGTATGAAAAAGATGAATGTGAACTTCAACAAAAAGTTTATTTACATTAAAAAATTAAGCCAACAAGGGTCATGTCAAGAAGCTTATTATGCCGAATGACATTATAATTTACGTCCCCCTCCCTAATTACCATTTACCCTTACCACCCTAACATGTAAGCCATGAAATAAGTCATTCAAAAGCACGTGAAAGAATTACGCGACTTTTAAAAGTTACCATCTTGAATCTGCAAACTGAAACTTCACTTCCAGCTGTATGATTTAAAATAGAGGATATCCTTAAACGTTTACACTTCTTCGCAAAGGACGATTACTTGCGCCAAAGGCAGCCAAGTCGGAGTGGGAGTAAACATATCAAGTCGCAATGAATAAGTACAATAAATAAGGGAGACCCTAGTTAAAATCTTGTCAGTCACAGATAGCAACCCCAATAGCTTCAAGGCAACATTGTAATTATCTAACAACTCAAATACACAACTTATTTCCACGTCACTTACTCGCTGTTCTAGGTATTTTTGAGACGAGATAAAGAAAACCGATTTTTTGACAATCATGTTTCCCTTTGAAATAGGTCGAAATAAAAATTCATTTTTATTTGATGCTGTTAAAGATATTTACATACAAAAACTGAATATACAACCCCCTGTCCGCCACCGCCCCGCCAACCAACGGCACCACAAATTAAAGTCATATAAAATTGTTCTACAATCTTCCAAAGGGTGTTTCGCACCACGTCTCACCGTCTCTCAAGTCTTAATCTTATAATTTTCCAACAAGATAAACATTGATAAGGTTGCGATGAGTTACACGGGTAATAGAAAAGGTAACGACAAGATACAACATTCCATTAAACATACACTTACTGCGGACGTACCTGTTGTAATAGCACAGAAATGGTTGCCTTTATATACCATAGATGTTAGGCAAGACAAGTCAGAAGGAATTTCCATCCGAAGAAAAGATGGTCTTCATGTAAACAAGCGCACACGACAATCTATCGTGAGATGAAAACGCCAGGCAGTACATTTACACACTTTTGAAAGTGCACTTGAAACATGTGCCCGCCTGTGGGAATGAACGCTGTTGAAGGTATTAGAAACGCGGAAAACGGCAACAGCAACAATAATGAAAACATGTTTCCTTATATTGCTTATTTCTATTGAACTTGTTGATTCCAAGTGTGATAGAGACTCCGAGTGGAATCTCCAAATAGAAAAAGCATAAGAGGATAAAAACAATTCTAGAGCAGGATGTGGATGTCAAGTGTTCTTAGTAATCGACTCCTTTGTTACTTTTATGATGTAGTTTACTTGCACATAGAACTCATAAGACCAAAAATAAATCGGATTATTCTACGTATAACATTTAACGGCAATTCAACTCACGGGAAGATTCGTCTATTTCAACTTACTGACGACTAGTTACATTCTTCATTAATGGTCCTCGAATTAAATTCGTTTTTAGGTGTTCAGTTCACTAAACCTATTTGTCACCTTGTAGCCTAACTGTAATCTACTTAACCTTGGAAGATCTTGATCTTAGTCCGCCATTCATCTTTACATGAATATAAGCTAGCCATAGTTACCTGTACGGGGTGGACCATTTAAACCGTCGGCCTCTCGCAAACTTGCAAGTTTTACATCGGTTTTCAGATTGAGTTATGATAACGCGCGTTTAAAGTATGAGTTCAAGAAAATTTATGCCAAAGAATACTATACGTTACCACAATGCGCTGTAACGTGCAGTTTTACATTCAAAATATGTTTTGAATTGGAAAAAAAATGTATCATGGGCGATGACGCGCATTTTTATTTAAATGGGAGCTTTAAAAAAGAAAACGGTCGGTTTGAGGCTAATAAAGGCAATTTAATTCCCGAGGAACCCTTGCATGGCAAAAGCGTGCTTTTTAGGGTCATCTAACATCACGGCATGGTGCATTAGTCCGACCCCATGACCAAGGAATATTAGGTGGTTTATGAAATACAATTTTAAACGAGAATTTGTGCGGAAAGTATAATGAGACTGACATTCGAAGACAACACTGTATCAGGCGGGTTAGTGTCCATGGTGTCCATAGTGCCCCCCTTTTGCAGTACTTCGCATTGGTCGTATGCCCTAATGACCTTGCCCGGAAAAAACAAATAATTATGGAAAATTTAACAAGCCTCAGGACTTGCTAAATAAGGCCAAGACCGGCTCCCGGTGCCGATGATGATGATGATGATGATGACGTATCCCCTGACCTAGGAGTGTTACGTAGTTTATGGACTACCATTTTTTTGTGCGGGAAACGTCATTGAACTGTTCTTCTTCGAAGACAACCCTGGAGCGTCCGTCAATGGGGAGTGTCATCGAGCTACGATAATGGATTTGTTGTGCCAATTCTGGCTTATAAGGGCAGGGACAACGTTTGGTTCCAACAGGCCAGCGTCACAAGCTCGCAGATCTGCAACCATGAAGACTTAATTACGCCCCCATTGACTGACTTGGTACGGAAGTTGTGTCACCCGTTGTTTAATTGTGCGTACGTAGGTTATACCGACTTATTCCCGCTATTGAGGGAGTTCGACAAAATTAGTGAGTAGTAGGTTAGCTCAACCAACCGGTGAAATGATCATCATCATCATCATCGGCACTACAACCAGGATCCGGCCTTGACCTTATTTACCAAGTCTCTAGGATTGTTAAATTTTCCATAATAATTTATTAAGGTTATTAACTTTGCGCCATAACCGGTGAAATATCATCTCATAAAAGTATAGATTCCGTAAAATAGTTGACAAAAATCCTTGGACATTTTCCGGAACTTGGCTGATAGACCCGCTCGAGAAAAGGTTGCATCTCAGACGTGAAATGCTTGATAGGAATCCTTGGCCATTTTTGGGAGTTTAGCTGATGAAAACAGTTGAAAATAGTTGCACCTCATGTCATCAAATGGTTGATAGAAGTCCTTGGCCATTTTACGGAGCTTGGCTGATGCACTCAGTTGAGAAAAAGTAATATATGAAGCCGTGAAATGGTTGATATAAATCCTTGGCCATTTTTCGGAGCTGGACTGATAGACCCGCTCGAGAAAAAGTTACATCTCAGCCGTGAAATGGTTGATAGAAATCCTTACCAATTTTTTGGGGTTTAGCTGATGGACCCGGTCAAAAAAAGTAGCGTATTAAGCAATGAAATAGTTGAATAAAATCTTTGGGCATATTCCGGAGCTTGGCTGGTGGATCTATAGCGTTTGGGATGATAGTGAAGAACGTGTGATTCGAACTGACGCTATGACAGTTAGAATCACCAAAAATTGAACCAAAGCGCAACACATCAGGCTACTGGCCGTGCTAGAAGATTGCCTCTCCTGAGAGATGTAAAATAAAAAATAAATAATTATAAAACATTTTGTTCATCGGTAGCCAAATTTCGCAAATTAAAATTTATAAAAATAAATTTATAAAAAATCACCACAAATTGAACCAAAACGCAACCCATCAGGCCAGCGCCGTGTGTAGAATTCGATTTTTAATTTCAAGTATATTCCACTGATGTGAATTGTTATGTTAACGCTATGGTATTCGGCTCTGATGCATTTTCTTATTCGATTTTCGTTCGGTGTTCTTCACTATTTGCTTGTGTATTGGGTGTGTATCTGTTAGAGACGCCACACTACTCCCTCCTCAGTAACTTTGTGACGATCAGCTTCGTGTGCAAAGCAGGCGAGTGTGCCAGTGCTCTATGCGGAAGTCGTGATCGTGTCGTGAAGTTCTGTTTACTATGGGAAAGTATATGCTGTGTGTACAGATCACGTCGGTGAGTCACCAATTATAGCGTTTGGAATGATAGTGAAGAACATGTGATTCCAACTGACGCTATGACAGTTAGAATCACCAAAAATTGAACCAAAGCGCAACACATCAGGCTACTGGCTGTGCTAGAAGATTGCCTCTCCTGAGATGTGTAAAATAAAAAATAAATAATTATAAAACCCTTTGTTCCTCGGTAGCCAAATTTTGCAAATTAAAATTTATGGTTACCGACAATAACAATATAATAAATATGTATACAACATGTATCGGGTTTTCCAATAGGGACTTGACAACTTTGAATTTAATTTGTGAACGCACCCTTTCACTAATCATCGAACTGTCACTGTCAATTTATTCAGTAAACTCAACATTTTCATCATAGTTAAGTACACAAACGAACAACGTCTGCAAATTATAAAAATTTACTACCGAAAAAAAATTGTCAAGTCCCTATTGGAGAACCCTTTATAATAAAACAATATTTGTTCAAGATGCGATATTCCTGTTTCTCAATTTTTTTTTACGAAGACGAAAGCAGCGTCACTCAAACGACTGTAGATTGTAAACGAAAGAACAAAATATCGCGAAACTTCATAGATTAACTGGTAACAAACGAGCCTCTCGAAATGAGTTAAGTTCATTTTCTAGTGGCGCCACCGATTGAAAAATGCCTTCGGCCAATGTAGTAAGCTACCTATTAAAAAATGCCAGCACCTTTCAGCCTATGTAGTATGTACAATAGCAACTAAATGATTGTCGAAGATCAATCGTATACCGTCTGGACAAATTCTATCAGCGTCTTTCTGAGTATATGTCACCACCACGAAAGATGGCACGGGATCTGTCATTTGTGGCGAATCTTGATCTTACAGACCCGAATGTTGAATCTGGCGTCAAGTTGGGCCTCATTACCTCTACCCTACGCTTATCCTCGATGGGTTGAGGAAAAACGAGCGCCCCGACCTCATCGCGACCAAAGCGACCACAATACCAACGATCGACCGGAGAGGTTATGGCCTCCGTCTTTTTTGATGCGCATGGCATAATCTCCATCGATTTCCTGGAGAAGGGGAGAACAATCACAGGAGAGCATTATGCCGAGTTATTGGACAAACTGAACGACGGAATAAAGAAAAAATTGCCCCATATGGCGAAGAAAAAAGTTCTGTACCATCAGGATAAAGCACCGTCACACACTTCCTTGTAAGCGATTTCCAAATTGGACCAATTAAGATTTGAATTGGTTGCTCACCCACCATATTCTCCAGACTTGGTCCGCAGCGACTTTTATCTGTTCTCGAACTTCAAGCAGTGGCTCTAGGGAAAGAGATTCAGATCGAATGTGGAAGTTATAACGTTTGCGACGAAAGTGAAGAACGTGTGATTCGAACCGACGCTATGACGGTAAGTATCACTAAAAATGGAACCAATGCTCAACACATCACGCCACTGCCGCGTGTACGAATTCGATTTCTAAACTCAAGTACATTCAACTAATGAGAAATTGCTATGTTTATTGCTTGGTATACGGCTGATGCTTTTGCGTAGACGATCTTCTTTGTGTGTTATTCTTCACTATTTGCTTGTGGACCGGGTGTACACTATAAAATCATCGCGGAATCCGACTCGTATTTCGAAACCTTGGACGTTTCGTACTACAGAAAGGGCATCGAAATGTTGGAAAATTGGTATACCAAGCCTTCGAAGGCAACTATGTTGAGGAATAAATACAACTTTGCTCATAAAACGCTTGTTTTCTTTAAAATCCCGGGACTTTTCAGCCTAGGTAGTAGTTCCCACAGACTTTTTCCTATGAAGTTGATTGATGTCCAAAGTTTATGTCAACTACCCACGGACCCTGGGAACCGTGACCAATAATATTCGACGAGAAATTCAACCCAAAATAATTCAAAAACTCATGGAAAATACAACAACAAAAAACAGCCCATTGCATCGTTCGATATGGCGGCCACCGTTTACGTGATGCTATATTGAAAAAGTGATTAAAAAAAGTTTGCAGGGATCAGAATATGCGAAAAGCCACTTGAACTGGACAGCAAATAATTTGTTTTTTTTTTTAATTATTAGCCAAAAAATCCCGAAATATTAAACGGCCCACCCTGTAAAATGATTGTCCGGGAAATCGAATCCAGAGTCAAAATGTTTACCAGAGACTGAGCTGCACCTTCCCCATATGAAAAATTAATTTGGAGTCATGTTTTGCATATAAAAATTTCATTCTGTGGAAGAAATATTCGGAATCAATCTTTTAACAATCCCTTCGCTCACCATGGTATACGAGGGTGGGCTGAAAAGTTTCCGACCTCAACGTGAAGATAGCAACACTCGGCAATAAAAGCTATTGAATGTAGTTGTGCTACTTTTGACAGTTACTCACCAAAATTTCAGTCATTTTGACACGTAGTTTTTATTTGGCAGTCGTTTGAGTGAGTCGATGTGAGTGTTTTTGTGAAAATGGACAAAATTGAGTATCGAGCTGTCATTAAATTTTTGTTTTTGAAAGGCAATACGCCTACGCAAATCAAAGATGAGTTGGAGTCTGTGTATGGGGACTCTGCACCATCATTTAGCACAGTGAAATTTTGGGCAGCTGAATTTAAACGTGTTGGCTCCTCGATAGTATAGTGGTTAGTATACCTGCCAGTCACGCGGCAGACCGGGGTTGGATTCCCCGTCGGGGAGCCTCTGGCGCAAGACTAATGACCTTGCCCGGAAAAAACATATCATTATGGAAAATTTAACAAGCCTCAGGACTTGCTAAATAAGGCCAAGACCGGTTCCCGGTTGTAGTGCCGATGATGATGATGATGATGAATTTAAACGTGGCCGTGAGAGCTTGGGAGACGATGTACGTTCGGGACGTCCAAAAACTGAAACAACTGACGATAACATCGCTAAAATTCACCAAATAGTGCTAGATGACGCCGAATTCAAGTGAGAGAGATAGTGTAGTAGTAGATGTTACTACTGGCCTCGCTCCCAGGTAGCGTGTCTCCTTATCCTGAAAAGGACGAGGGATCTCTTTAAGACCGCTCCTGAGGGGACCCGTTGCGGTCGCCGCCGTGCTTTCTCAAACCTTGAGGGAAGAGCAACAACCGATCGTTCGTGGGACGTCACTTTGGGAATAGCGTCCCTGTACCTTGCAACCTTAGTACCTTCTGTTGATGTCCGTAATCGTGGACGCTATAAGGGTTAAAACTTTGGTCTTGACACCACTCTACTCACCGGTTCCTTTTCCAATTTTTAGGAGTCGTCCGGGTACTCAAAGAAACAGCCAACGTTTGGTGACGACGCACAATTCCAAAATAACAATAAAATGCGTTTGTTTTAATTACAGTTCAGGTTTATTAAACGTTGATTCTCCTGGGGGCGATGCCTCCAAGGCAAGAGGGATATTCCGATACTACTGCTCTCGGATACAGATGCAGATATAAATTTGATTTTAAAACAGTGTACTACTGCTCCTGGATACAGATGCAGATATAAATTTAAATCAGTGTACTACTGCTCTACGGCACGAGGATTAAGATACTGCGGCCTGGAGATCACTTTACTATTCCTTTATAAAGGAAAACAAATCGAGATTTGTATCCCGAAAATACACATTTTCATACAACAATCTCGATTTTTGGGTATCCTGAGTGAGATGCTCAGTGTTTACTTTAGATAAGAATTCAATTTCTTGAATTCTTACGAAACTATTTTGCAGATGTGGGAATGTATCTGGATTTTGGTTTTCTATTTGTTTTTCTTAATGGACATTTTCAGATAGAGATAACGATCTCTGAATTTTGGTTTTCGATTGATGCCGTGGGGCAAATGTAGAACGATAAACGAATATTAGATTCGTTTATTGTGAATTTGATTTTAATTTGGGATTTTGGATATACTTATGCCGTGGGGGCAAATGTTAGGCGATAAACGAATGTTTGATTTGTTTATTGCGAATTTTGAATCATGTTTGGGTTAATTCGGGTTTTGATAGGATTTTGGGTTTTAGGGTAATATAGCTGGGATTTGGATGTAGGAATGGGGGAAAAAGGTGGTAGGGCTTTTTGGAGCACTACAATAGCAGAGGCTACGAAAATGTCCAAAGAACGTGTATGTCACATATTAAATCAAGATTTGGGCATGAGAAAGCTGTCCGCGCGTTGAGTGCCGCGTTTGCTCACATTAGACCAGAAACGTGTTCGAATGAACATTTCCAACACTCTGTTGGATCAGTTTAGGTGCAATAAATCCGAGTTTTGGCGCCGATTAATTACTGTTGATTAAACTTGGATACACCATTATACGCCTGAAATAAAAATACAGTCAAAACGGTGGACTGCAAAGGGGGAATCGGCTCCAAAAAAAGCAAAACCTGTTTTTTCGGCTGGGAAAGTGGTGGCGACTGTTTTTTGGGATTGTCATGGAGTTATCTTAATCGATTATCTTCAAAAAGGAAAAACCATTACAGGAGCGTACTACGCACCATTACTTGACCAACTGAAGGCAGAAATTGCGGAAGAACCGCCACATTTGTAGAAAAAGAAAATCCTGTTTCACCAAGACAACGCGCCGTCTCACACCTCAGCGGTTGCCATGGCGAAAATCCACGAATTACGATTTGAACTGCTTGACCATCCCCCTTACTCACCAGATCTAGCCCCAAGCGACTTCTTTTTGTTCCCTAATCTAAAAACTGCGCTCAGAGGACAGAGATTTTCGTCAAGGCAATCACCTTCGTGAACAGTTATTTTGCAGAGAAAAACGCCGAGTACTATTTGGACGGGTTAGACAGATGGGAGCATCGCTGGGAGAAGTGTGTAGAGTTACGAGGAGACTATGTAGAAAATAAAAATAAATTTTAAGAAAAAATGTCTTGTATCTTTGTTAGGTTGGAAATTTTTCAGCCCACGCTCATATTGCTCTCTAAATTTCTATCACAGAGAGAAACGTCAAAAGAAAAAAAATAGGTGGCCTATTTTGTGGTAGAACAGTGCCCAGTTTTTGTACCATAATAAGGCCAGCAAGTCAACAAATGACATCGGCTGAACACCGTATTCACTTGACATCACAGTATTGGAAACTAAAATTACCACGTCTAGAGTTGAGGGGTTACATGGGTTTGGAAATATCTTAAAATATATTTTTCAAAATCTTTTTTTTTGTGTGTAATAATACAACCTGTCAAAAATATTAGCGCATACTTTCAAGTCAATCGGAGTAAATCTGTGGAAGGGGAAGCCCTTACAATTTTCCCTCATTAGGCTCTACAGACCTGGAAGGACGTAGGTGTACCCCGAAATACTGTTTTTTTCTCAAGAGGCCTCCGAAATTTGGTCTCAATTTTGGGCCTTTAATACAAATTTTATAAAACATTACTTCATTGTAGTAAGTTATTAAAGTAATTGATTTCTTGTTTTCAAAAAATTATAGAAAATATCATTTTTTAACCTTCAAAACTCATGTAACCCCATACTTGAAGGTATACCGCAGGGCACCCAATTATACGATGAACGAAGCCCCTGTCAACATACTGACTGAAAAGTGGCATAATCGTCAATTGAAACTACACACGACTGTGCGTGTCGCAACTGCACCGCATTAGAGGATAAAGATCTTAAAAAAAAACTCCTAAATAATTTCGGTATTAAGCATATAAGAGTTTGTATTTGTGACATTTAAAAAAAAAAACCCACAAGACAAAACATCATTATGACACGATAGTAAAACCAGTAACCTGAAGATGAGGATGGCCTCATTCCTTCACAGTCCAGAAATAGTATCCAAGGAACAATAATGAATCTCCAACAGGGATCTCTGGCCTTAATACTGAGGTATTTTTATAGAGCATTTTTTTTTAACCCATAAAAACTTTCAGCCACCGTAACTGAGGTAATGGTGCTAGGAATACAATCAGCCACCGCCATATGGGCCCGGCTAGCTATTCCATGCGAATCATTTTGCATGTTATTCCGGATCTTTTCGATTTATCTGTTATTTCTACTTCGAACTTTGTTAAAAAAAAAAAAAAACAACAAATTGATTTCACGATCTATATGTATCCAGAATGTTTTTGGTTCAGAAAGTCTGGTCTTGTAAACTAATTATTTTTAGACTAATTATAAACAAAGAGGTCATAAGAAAACCATTGGGGGAACTGTATGAAAAGGCGGATGGAGGAACTGCGGGGCTTTGAATGAAACGCGTTCGTCACGATGTAATAATTATAAGCCAAACGTGAAGGTGTCAGACAACTTTACTGCTACGTTGTAATTTAATTAAATGTTCGTCTAAATTGTTATTGGGAAAAAATTAGATTTCCATTCGAATGCTCCCCATGACAGGATTAGTGACCTTCTCAATTTAATTCGAAAAGTTTAGCTCCATGGGGAGCGTCATATTCACAGCGAAAAAAAAACGAACTTTACGCCTTCTGCTGTTTCATAGGAATAGAAATAATAAGCCCATTACGAGTAAAATAAAAACATACAAATGAGGAAAGCAATAGTCGTCAGTGGATGTAGATGACCGGGATCTGAATGGATAATGGCGACCAGGGTTCATTTGATACGCCCGTTGTTTACAGGGAATGGCGAGACATATTTCAAATGGATTTACTGAGAACCAGATATATTTTAAGAGGGGAATTTAATATTATATTTGGTTATAGTTTAAGCATAACATAGGTTTCCAAAAGACAGAGGACGGTTTACGACGGTTGCCTTTTATATTTCGGGATTAGAGAACAAAAACAAATATTGATCATCGAAAATCACTTTATTGTTTTTCAAAATATTCCCCATGAAGATCTATACACTTTTGCATGCGTTTGAACCAATTGTCGAAGCACTTTTGCCACTCTGATTGAGGTATCTCCAACACATGCATTCTGAATGCAGCAACCGCTTCTTCAGGTGTCGAAAAACGTTGACCTCTCAATTTGTTTTTTACGTACGGGAATAAAAAGAAGTCATTCGGTGCCAAGTCAGGACTATACGGCGGATGACCCATCAAATCGATGTTTTGGGTGCTCAAAAATGCAGTTGTCGCAGCCGATGTGTGAGAGCTCGCATTGTCCTGGTGAAGAGTGATCCGTCTTCGGCGGTTGGTTTTCCTGATTTCTTGGAAGACAACTGGCAAACAAATGGTTGTGTACCACTCAGAATTGACTGTTCTGCGTTGCTCTAGTGGTACGGCTGCGACATGTCCAGTTTTTCCGAAAAAACAGGCGACCATTTGCTTGGAAGTGCTTCGTGCGCGAACAACTTTTGTTGGATTTGGCTCATCTTGAAACACCCAGACAGTCGACTGCTGTTTACTTTCGGGCTCATACGCGTAAATCCACGATTCATCACCTGTCACGATGTCATAGACGTGTTTCGAAGCACCGCGACCGTATTTTTTGAGCATTTTTTTCGACCAATTGACACGAGCCTTTTTTTGGGCGATTGACAAATTGTGTGGGATCCAACGCGAACAAATTTTTTTGACAGTCAAATGTTTATGCAATATTGAATGTATGCTGGTCCCACTAACGCCTAAGGTTGTCTCAATCTCACGATAGGTCACATGACGATCTTCCAATATCAGTTCGCGCACAGCATCAATGGTTTTCGGAACAACAACTGATTTTGGACGACCTTCACGAAATTCATCTTGGAGTGAACTATGACCACGATTGAATTCACCATACCATCGATAAACACTGGTCCTTGATGGAGCTTCATCGCCAAAAATTGAATTAAGTTCATCCATGCACTGTTGCTGAGTTAATCCACGCCGAAAGTTGTAAAAAATAATCGCACGAAAATGCTGACGATTTAATTCCATTTTTGGGCCAAGATGAATCTTTTAAGTTACTGTAAACAACACAAATAGCGCTCGTATGTCAAAACGTTCTGAGTGCGTATAACCTCAAAAATGCCCAACTTTACGACAGAGCTGTCAATTGCCGGATTGCAACGCTAGGGTTGCCAAATCCCGAAACATAAGAGGCAACCCTCGTATAATGAAGGTAATTCGTCTCGAACAATGGTAAGATATCCAGATTAATTATTGATTACCATAAAATGCCATGGAGATCACGTTTCAATATAATAGGGGAATTAATGTTTTGGATTATATAATATGGACCCATTAAGGCGATTTTATTGATACTATGAAATGTTAAAGCACAGTACAGACGGAATGTAAAAAAATAAAAATCTAAGTTGCATCATTTGTCACAACTTTACAAGAAGGTACAGAGATTACTGTGTAACCGCAACATAAGGTCGTGAATTAAACCTATGTACGCCCAGCCACTTGCGTTCCCAACCTAAAATGTCTATATTGGAATATGATGACGGGCCAGTAAACTGTAGTTAAACCAGCACCCACAGGGGAGACAAAACGAGCTGCTAAAAGGATTACAGGTTCCAGGACAAGATGAGATTGAAGAACGTCATGATGGCCAAGACAGAAATACTTAGTACAATTTATACTAATGTGTTCAAAAATGCTAATTCTCATTTTTTTTATATCTTCATCTGTTGCGGATTCACTGGATGCAACCAGCGAATTCGTAAGTCAACGCAACAATAGCAACCAAATAACAAATGTCAGCAACTAGCTGACATATTCAATTTTGGTTGTCAAGGAAGAAAACCAACAATCTCTCTCTTCTTTGTAAACCTTTAGGCGACACAGTTCGCAGTAATTTAATCAAGATAATTTAAAGCCATCAAACAAATAAAGACCATTTAATTAGTTCAAACAACCCAGATTGTTAGTATCCTTTTTGGATGAGAATTATTTGACGAGACTTGCTGCTCCAATTGAGGATTGGTGTGGAATTGCTGCAGGTATTCTTCTCCTTTCATTCCTTCACTTTTCTCAGTGTTTCAGAACACAACGCTTCCCCGACGACATTCCTCGGTCGGCAGAGATCAATCATTTTGGTCCTTCAAGCCGGATTCAGTCTGTGGATCCAATCCACTGCTGCCAGCTCGCAGCACTGCAGAAGGTCGCGGGACATTAACGTTCAGACGCGAAGACCCACCGTTATCAAGTTCATGATAACAGTTAGCTCAAAGCCCAGAGCACAAAGCAATGTCAGCGAAGTCAAACATGACAGCTACATTGGCGGAACAACTCATCAGCGCCCAGTTCATCGCCCAGGAACGGATGTCGGGTGCATTCCTCAATCTGGAAAAGAGAGGCCCGCCAACGTTGTTCGTGGTGGACATACGCCAGCACAACCTCCAGATCGAATGGGAGGACATCCGAAAGAACCATGAAGAGATAAAACGCCTGGCCAGTCCAGAGATAACCAGCGGCCACCGCTAGTTCGTGGACGGATTCATCGGTCAGGCCGAGAAGTTATATCTGAACGAGGCCACAAAATTTGTTGAGGCAAGGCACGCCCTCACATCCGATCGCATCCAAGACTGCGACGGACACCGTTAGTCACCCAACAAATCGTTTGCCGCCATTGATGTCGCAACCACCTGCAACTAACGCCGCCAAGGACATCAAGAAGGTTCCAGAGGCAGCGAAGGAAGTGAAAACGACTGCAGCATCATCCCTTACCGCTAAAGCGACACTACCAAAGAAGGCTGATTTCAGCAAGAAGGCACCAGCGGCTGCCAGTACACCAGCACCAGCGAAGAAAGATGCCAAGAAATCCGATGCACCCAATCAAGGAAAAGAGCATGCTGGAGAGAAACCCGCCGATCAAGGCAATAGACAACTACCGAGACTGCTCGAGGCCCAATTCGCGCTCGACCCAGTCTCCCCAGCCACGGTGGATCACGCCGACCAACTCGACATTAGCAAGCTGCCAGAAGTCGCCATCAACCAAGCGGTTACGGAACCGCGCACACTCCCAGTGAGTAACAGTCAGCAGGCCGCCGAACGGAGCGATGCCTACCCAATTAGTTAACCGCATTCCAGTCCGGGAAGTATGCACCAGCAAGCGGCCGACCAGAGTGCCGCCTACCCAAAGCTCAACTCGGCCTCTGTTCCGATGCTCGGAACTTACAACTCCGACCCAGAGGAACGGGTCCACCAATCGATGGTCAAAAACCGCTACCACATGTAGCCTCCCAAATAGGGATAGGAGAGCGCAATGCCCCGCTTGGCGGGCGGCACTTCCCAGCATCCATGGATCAACCGCATCCCAGCCAACACGCGCGCCTCTCAGTCATCCAGAAGAGGCGGTACCTCACTAAGCCCAACAGGCACTGAGTCCGCACCTGTCATTGGAGCCGCGGACGGTGCCATGGAAGAAGCCGCACCAGACGCAGCATTGCGACATCACAGGCCATAGGCTGCATCCCATCGGTAGATACCTTCCAGCGACGGAACACTCGTCATCGCCAATTCAGGGCGGACGGCTCTCTCCCGACCTCCGCATCACTATAAGTCCAAGGCCCTGGGCCTCCGTCCCCTGGAACAAACGGATTCGCCAATGATTGGCGAGTGCAGCTGCAAGTAGTCACCACCAAGGCAGCGGAAAAGGAGCCGCACCACTCCCCAGTGAGTGCGAATCACCAGCCACTGACCGGAGCGCCGCCTGCCCAGAGACGGAACCGCATCCTCTTCCAGAGAGTGAGCATCGACAGGCCGCTGACCGAAGTGCCGCCTGCCCAGAGATCGACCCGACCCATGCCCTGATGCATGGACCAGCGCCGGAGCCCCCACGGAGACAATCGCCATGCATGGTCTGTGGGGCACACCACCAATTGACCGGTCCTCGGGGGTTGCGACTTTACAACTCTGACTCAGAGAAACTGGTCGACCATACGACTGATGACAGATCCCAGCAGGGGACAAAGAGGAGACATCGTCGACGTCGACACCGGAGACACAAGCGGTACATTCATCCAGCTACCGCCGAACCCCCTTCTGGACCATTCATCAGACATGCCCCTCGCCCGCTGAACGGCCGCATGGCCAACGGGCAATTGAAGAGCCGGGAGCCTGGCCGCCCAAAGGCTTCAAGGCAACACCCAGGTACCACCATCGACCAAAGAGAGCCATCGGCATCCCCCCCGACCAAGCACCGGGCGACCACTGGAGCCAGAAGATTCGCCAATGACTGGCGAAGGCGGGCGGAATTTTGCGGATTCACTGGATGCAACCAGCGAATTCGCAAGTGAACGCAACCATAGCAACCAAATAACAAATGTCAGCAACTAGCTGACATATTCAATTTTGGTTGTCAAGGAAGAAAACCAACAATCTCTCTCTTCTTCGTAAACCTTTAGGCGACACAGTTCGCAGTAATTTAATCAAGACAATTTAAAGCCATCAAACAAATAAAGACCATTTAATTAGTTCAAACAAGCCAGATTGTTAGTATCCTTTTTGGATGAGGATTATTTGACGAGACTTGCTGCTCCAATTGAGGATTGGCGTGGAATTGCTGCAGGTATTCTTTTCCTTTCATTCCTTCGCTTTTCTCAGTGTTTCAGAACACAACGCTTCCCCGACGACATTCCTTGGTCGGCGGAACTTCAGAGATCTTCTCCGACGACATTTCTCGGTCGGCAGAGATCAAACATCATTTCATATTCCAAGTCTATTTCGTCGACTTCAAAGTAATCTCCATCAGACACAATACACTTATGCCAATCTTTTTTTCAAACTTCGATACCGTTCCTTTAGTCTATTTCTGGACCGACCTTCAAAGCGCGCATCGATTCCGCTTGTACCTTGTTGAGCCAAATCGGTCTCCCAAGGGTGATACCCTGAGTTCTGGGAATAGTCATATCTCACAAGGTGGTAAACTAGGTAGTTGTAGAACGATTTTAGTCGAATTTTTAATGAAAAACGGCTGAAGAACCGATGCAGGATGAGATGGCGCATTACTGAGGTGCAAAAACTATGTTTTGTCACAATTCCAACCTCTTTTTGAGAATGTGGGGAAGAAGTATGGTGTGCAGGCGTACTGCACTGGATTCCCTTCTTCCTCCGTCATAATTTCGCTGTAAATAGTTCACCGGACACAACGACAGGATAAAGGTGCACCGCGGATACCAGGATAGCATTTCTATGAAGAGCACACAGTTGATTAATGAACTGGAATTGTTTTTAATTATTGATTTATATGAATGTGAACAGTGCACGGCAAACCAAAATCTTTACATAGAGCGAAAACACATCGTCGCGTTTCGAAGTCCTCCGCTTGTTGACACACTAGTTAATCGTTACCAATGCATTCTGTAGTACTGCGCTTGCTGCGACTATCCACCGAGGAGAGGAAAATAAAACACTTAGATTCGCTTGTTTATTGTTTATTAATTAAAAGGTTACTTCGTTGAAGGTAACCGATAGTTACTTTTTGATTGATTAAATGAAACACATGAATTAAAAGTCACTTGGACTCTTTCAAATATCTTAATTTAAGCGTTCTCATTACACCGTTCAAACGTACACAATTCACGATTAGGTGGTAAACGTTAATTACGTGACTCGCGGTTGAATTTCGCGTCCCGCAGTGCTACGGGAGCGAAGTTGGAGACCCGACGGTGATGGAAAAAGTCTCACTGAGGGTTGTCATTCGATCCGTGATCCAACCCCCAGTTCGATGGTGAGATCGAATAAAGAGAGAGAAAAATTTCTCTTTAGGGCGTGGCCACCAAAGAAATGTAATCTTTCCTTAATGCCAGTGCCAATGGGTGGCGATCTCTGTATGCAGTGGTGTGTATGTGTGATCGTGCAGATCGGATTGTTTAACGAGGCATTTCGGCCAAGGCCGGCTCCTCGATAGTATAGTATACCCGCCTGTCACGCGGGAGGCCGGGGTTAGATAACCCGTCGGGGAGCCTGTGGCGCAAGACTAATGACCTTGCCCGGAAAAAACAAATCATTATGGAAAATTTAACAAGCCTCAGGACTTGCTAAATAAGGCCAAGACCGGTCCCCGGTTGTAGTGCCAATGATGATGATAATAAACGAAACCTAAACAAGGGAAAAAGAACAAAGGGATAAGCGACCTAAGGCATCGTTCTGTAATGAGGGTCAGCTAAATCAATTAGCTGCAACTCATTAGGTGTGAATGCATTTGGGATACTTCAAACAATTTGGATTGTTTATCGTATCGCCAGAATGCTTGAAGAAAAACCGAATTCTTTTGTTTGCCCACGTGATGCATGTTGAAGAGTTCGGTTTTAGCGGCTATTACACTGATTGTTTGCAGCTGCGTCAACAAGCTGCTTGGAGTTGCATTATGTCGTTAGACAAATAAGTCACCAAGCAATGTGCATGAAAAGCAATTTTTGTTGCACATGCGAGGCTGGGAGTAACCGACGCGAAGATAATATTCGCTGATTATAATGGTTACTTATGTATGAACGAATTGTTTTCGGGAAAACGCAATTATGCGTTGATGCGAGGAATCATGATGGCCTTGGTGGTGGAAATGTGGTGTACACATATGTAGCAGGATTGCTTGGCATACAATGGGTGTCGAATAGGTTTTGGGTTTATGATTCTGTATGATGAAAAGAATTCTTGTAGGGAATTTTGAATGCGAATTGATGCATGAAAGGTAAGAATTCTTTTACAGGAACTTTTACGTTATGTGTTAGATAACCTCGATGCATGAAGCATTTACAGGTGCTAATGCAATTGCATTAGCGGGAAACAATGGGAGTTGGGTTGTAATTATGGGGGCTTCATCAGGTA
This sequence comes from Microdon myrmicae, assembly GCA_963931805.1. NCBI lineage: Eukaryota > Metazoa > Arthropoda > Insecta > Diptera > Syrphidae > Microdon > Microdon myrmicae. Next base: position 88,603,092 of record OZ007500.1, read on the forward strand.
AGCTTTAAAGAACCCCCACAACAATAGCTTCACGCAAACGACGTATAACACTCAACTAATACTCCCTGTTAACAGATTGGCCCGACGGAACGAATTCATAGCGCACAATACCAGGACAATCGAAGAAAACTGTTAACATCATCTTGATTTTATGCGACTTTGGCGTGCTCTTTGGGTCTTCACTCACCTTTGGCACGATATTCCCTCGATTGTTCCGGTTCATATTGCCTCTTTTCCTGTAACAATAATACGACTTATAATCAGAAATCATCTCCTCACAAATTTCAACACGGCGCTCTTTTTCAAAGATGGTCAGCGTTTCTCATGCCAATCCAGATTTAAAGCGATACATGTCAAAAATGTCTTTTCAAATGTTGTTGACTGATCATTTTGAAGTGTCAACAACGTCAACAAGATCCCTACTGTTAATCATCTGCGTTTGAGCAACAAATCTTTGGTTTGATTGATGTGATTTTCACCGGGTGCTCTTCGTTTTCAACTCATCTTTCCTTTTCCTTTTGTACCTTACAAGTGGTACATTTCTTTCCAATGAAGTCTCCTTACCGACGGCTGTCATTTCTCTTCAAGAAATTTCATTTCGAAAATGAATTTTAATACAACTCTTTTGTTCGACAAGCTCGCACATTCTCAAAATCTAAAATAAAGTTTGTGTCACACAAAACCAAGCGAAGCTGAAACACTAATGACGTTTTTGAGGTCAAATTTGACACAGATGTCTGTTACAGTGCTACCAATTTAGAAAAAAAAAAGTCTGACAATAGATATCATCATCATCATCATCATCATCATCATCATCGGCACTACAACCGGGATCCGATCTTAGCCTTATTTAGCAAGTCCCGAGGCTTGTTAAATTTTCCATAATAATTTGTTTTTCCGGGCAAGGTTGTTAGCCTTGCGCCATAGTGTTTAACATCACTGCCTGAAAAATACCAGTCATTCATTTCAATATTTCCCGAATGTACTCCTGATCTAACACTGTTGCAAAGAGTACCTGCTGATATTCTGTTAAGCCCAAAAGACGGTTTAATTAAAAATTCGCTTCGGATTTCTCGTGATGATCGTTTTCATCTATTGCAATCCTTGAAGGTACATGAACAGATCATTTGTCTTCAACGAACTGGAAAATGAAAAAGAACAAAAAAGAAAAACAAAATCTTAAGAAGTTTTGTTTATGCTATAAAAGGCTGATACCACACCTGTTACATACCTGTTGCCAGAGCATGTTAAAGACCTCTTCCCCTTGGCAGGCTATGCTCCGACTGCAGTTCAATGCTGTCAGTACCATATCCCCAAAACTTGCACACACTCATAAGCTAACTTCTGTGCTTACATAACAATCATTATAGCAACTAGCCGGAATCACGTTACGTATATGTCCAAACGTTCTTACCTGGGCACAACCACTTAATCTGCCTTATATTCCTCCACCACCAATGTAAAGATCGCGTCGCGACCGATCGCATTCCTCGACCTATACTTTCCAATACATGTACGGCCTTCGCGCGCCGTCGCTCCGCGATAGAGTGTCTTGCAGTTCAAGCGTCTGTCTACCTTCGATCGGGAACTTTTTAAGTTTAAGAATTCCTAGAGAGAGAGCTACCGGGCTACCTCATGCCCGTACACCATGGCTAGCTTATAGGTACACAGATGCGTACACGCACGATCCGCTCTCGAGTGCGTGTTAAACGCCTTCAATAATTTATTCGTTGTCATTCGTCTTGCGGAGTATTTGTCTTTGATAAATCGGGCAGAGAGGAACCTGGAGTACGAACGGGTACAAGTATCTGGCGCTGGATCCATCTATCCATCCATCGGGTCGGGCCTGGTTGTTTATTTATTGAAAATACAACCTTTAAGAATTTTCTTAGATTTGTTAAGTTCTTCTTTCTATTTCCCTTCGAGTTTTTTTTTCTTTTTTTTTAATTTTTTTTTTAGGTTTTTTAATTGGCTGAAGATAGTGGTTATTGTGTGTTATATCTTTGTATCGCTCATCAACGTTGCCGGTGGTAAGCGGTGCGGCAAGAAGTTGTTGTTAATTTTTTTTTGAGTTTGTTTTTTGTGAGGATATGTCTGGCAACCTGTTTGGACTGGGCAAAGTATTCTCTAACCACATTATGTTAGAGGTAATTGCCGGTGGTTGAGCGCATATGGGGGTTCGGTGAGGGCTTTTGTGTATTACCTTATATCTACAACCAAGTGGTGGATACCTCTTTTTTCCTCTTTGGTTTGTGTTATCCGATGGAAACTACTGGAGTGTAGTGTAAAATGAACGCGCTGGTTCAGTACATTTTCTGTGATAACATTGACGAGTTTTGAGTAATACTTGGCTGCATACAGGTTTGAGGTAGTGGACCGATGTTTGTGAACCATCGACGGCTCCAAAGACCTCAGTAATTGCATTTTTATGCACGGAATGGTAATGGCGTAACGGAATGCATGAATTAAGAACAAACAAAATGAAAACAAAAATACAAATAAAAACAAAAACAACGTGTTGATGTATTTTTTACGGATGCACAGAAAAGTATGAGGGCACCTATTTCAGCCAAAGCTTGTTGCGCTTGTCTCGAAGGCAATAACTGTTCAACAATCTTAATGAACATTCTGAGAGTCTCCTTCCACACTCCGTCGCGTTTCTCAGATGATCTTGGAACGAATATAAAAAATACGAAGACAAAACACAATATCTCATCTATGCATCGATGAGTTCGACTTTTATAGTTCACGGTCGATCACTACGTATGCCGTCCTTACTTCAAATCAATCAGTAATATATGTCAGGTTTCATCAGTTCATAGCTCTTATATAACCCTTCCAAATATGGTTAAAAACCAATAACCATGTCCATGTACAACCAAAACTTTCTAAGATTTCGGATATTGTAATTTGCCATAATTTGACAGGAATAAATAAGAAGATTTATTGCTTAACCGCCACAACAGCGCTCACTCCTCTGTTGAACCCGTGGCCGAGCATTCTACATTTGTGTTCTTCGGCTGAAGAACAATTATTTTTATTTATTTATACGTCTGACATTAATTTATAATGCGAATTATTTTTAATAGCATTTTGCGATGGTAGTGAAGAACATGATTCGAACATGTAGAAACTAAAACACCTACGCATCAGGCCACGATCGTTCGATAAGATCCAACAAAAAGAACATTTGCTGCGACCGTTTCCTTCTCCATCTTGTATTTTGAGGAAAACTTAGAATATAATTTATTCATTTCAAATAAAATATAAAGCAAAAATCAAAAATAAGTCTGCTCTTGATTTTTACGTAGTTCGTGTGCCTTTGGTGAATGATTATTATTATATTATTATTTATTGGCCTGCAGGAACTCTGTGGCGAATGATATATATTGTGACGCATATGACAGTCAGTACTGGAATATTCGGGAAAGTCCAAAACAAGCACTGGAATATTCTATAAAGTACTGGAAAACTGGAGACTAGAACATCCAAGATTATGGAACGGACGGAAACGAAATGAGACTGTGAGAAACGATAAAAAGACGTCGAGACAGCTGATGGTGACAGACAAGAGAGGAAAGAAATGGCAAAGCAAGCGATAAGGAAGAAAATCGTTGAAGTACGGTTGTTATTAACTAATTAATAAAGTGTTATATGTATTAAAAATCGATTTAACGGCTCTTATTTGCTAGAAATAATTAATCCAGCGAACCCCAAGCTCGCTACAATATTTTAATAGAGGTTTATGGTGAAGATAGTCTCGACGCCAGCATGGGCGAGAGTTCTACTATCCACCCACTCGCCGCTAACGTTCCAATGTCACTCACGATTGTTTCGCTGCCTGCAAACGAATGATCACCAAGAAGAGGAATAACCACAAATAAAACGCACAGAGTTGATTGGTGATCACCGCCTGTTTATTACTATACTTAGAACTTATTATTAATATTAAATTGATTTTTATAAATTTTATACAAGATGAAACACTTCTTTCTCGATACAACTTCGGTATATCTACGCTTTTCCGCCGCGCGACGGAGAGCGGGAGGCAGGTCGACCGGCTCGGTCGGCTGATGGTAAAGGACTCCCCGAGGATAGAACTCTGACTTGAATTCCATCCTCGGTTAGGGTTAAGGAACGGAAGAGAGAGAGAAAATGTTTCTCTTAAGGGTGTGGCCAACAAGGAGATGCGATGTTTTGGTGCAGTGGTGTGTATGTGTGTTCGTACACATCACCGTGTTTATCGATGCATTTCAGCAAGGATAAACAAAACCTACAGCTAGGGAAAAAGAACAAAGGAGAAGCGACCTAATGCATCAGTCTGTGATTAGGGTCAGATAAATAAATAAGCTGGAACTCATTAAATGGGAATTGCATTTGGGATACCACAAACTATGTGGATTGTTTATGGTATCGCCAGAAAACCTTTGAAGGACAGCGGTCTTTTGTTTGCACATGGTGCGAGTTAGGGAATTAGTCTCAACGTCTATGGTACTAATTACATGCAGCTGCGTTGGACTGTTTATCGTTGGTTAAAGTGGTCGCCAGCCAATGTGTATGTAGGTAGTTTTTATTGTACACATGTTGAGGCTGGGATAAGCCAACTCAAGGGTAAGATTCCCTGATTATGCGGTTGTATTATATGTGAACCGATGAATTTTCTTTCAGGGAATTTATGATAAGTTAGGAAGGAATTCTTATAGGGAATTTGTATGCGAAGAGATGAATGAAAGGTGGGAATTCTCTTCTAGGGGCTTTTAGCTAAATAAACTTGATCAATTTGATGCGTGAAGCATTTAAGGTGCTAATGCGATTGCATTAGAGAACTTATAAGATTGGGTTGAAGTTATGGGGGTTTTTCAGGTAAGTGTGACTTGGGGATTAGCGGAACCGCCACAGGTTCGCAGTGCAACTCATTTATATACGAAATCTATGTTGTGTAAATAAAGTATACGAATCAATGAACTTGAACTTATTTTACGTGCATTTTTTTTAAACATATGGAAATGGTGTATCACAATAACAGGACAGCCAACCTATCGATTTCTGATGCTCAGTCTGAAACTTACACGGATTTTAAGGTGTACTTAAGGCGTTGTGTTGGAGGATAACCTTTACACAATGAATTTTAGAACCGCCGACTAGGTTTACCTTCTCCTTTTGAAACATAGCTTTTATACACCGGGTACGACGTTTAACAATGAATTAGACATTCAATCATTCCTATTGAACGAAGAAACAGCACAAAACAGGGGATTCCAAAGGATAGCACGGGGGTAGTTTAATTTGACAGGAATATCTTAACTTGATTTTTAAGTTATGATCGCTACGTTAATGTTCTGGTACCCGGCGGAGACACTTTTTTCATCGATTCTCTTTTGGTGCTGGGTTTTCACTACGATTAATCCTTGGAATCGCCGCGCACCCTCTGATTGACTGCTATCGCAGGAAAATGTTCAAAGTGGTGGAATTTTCAAGTTCAATAGAGCAACGACCGTGAGTATCTATAGAGAAGAAATGGCAAAGATATGTTGTCTCTATGTTCTAACGACTAAACTGCAAGCCTTGCCCAGGTTCCCAATGAGTTTCACTGCTGTTTTTTTTTTTTTTTTTGGCATCATAACGAGCACGTGCACCATTGTTTCAGATCCGCCTGGGCAAATATGGGAATTGGATTCTACTTGAGTGACTTTTATATATCACAATGCCTTGCGGGACACGGGAACTTTGGACAATGTCTGGACGTGAAAATGTTCGTTTAGTTGGTAGTCAATCCCAAGGTGAGATTCCACCCCGCCACGCTGTGCATTCCGTGATATCGTCGGGAGAAATCTTCGACTATGTTTTGGATGTATGGCTGATGGCCCGGACTGACACGGAGATAAGTCATGATGGTACTTTCTGAGATAAAGAATAATTCCGGAGGTAAACTAGTTTCCCGTTCGGATCTCCGAGGGGACTAAGTCATGGGGAACATCATGCAAATATTCTGATAACCAAACTAAGAAAGTCGTCATCGCATAATCGTGCTCGCTCTCGAGGCTCGATCGACGATCGACTGGTAACGGTATTTTGTAACATCAGGGGCTTCGGTTTCACCAATACGAATGTAAACACCGTCCACCAATATCTGCTAATTGCGAAATCTGATATCCTTGCCCTAACTGAGACTGAGGTCGATTTGATATATTTTCGTTATTCAGGATACAACTTACATTCGAGATTCCGTTTTAAGGGCAGAGTCTGCGTCTTCGTGCGGTCCGATCTGGCTTGCCAGAGGATGGACGCGTTGGAATCCAATAACTTGGACATCATATGTTTGAAGGTCGTGCTAAGGAATTCTATTAAATTTCTTTGTTGTCTTCACCGCTCCCCGAATGACGATCGACCAGCGACATTTTTCGAACAACTTTCACGTACCGTCGACTGGATACAGATCAACCACCCGACTTCTGAAATTATCGTCCTTGTCGATTTTACTGTACACGACTGGTTGGTGCATTCTAACAGAGCTGACGAGGCTGGGAGGTTGGCGGAGATGTTCGCTGTTAGCCGCAATTTGACTCAACTCGTGGAGGAATCGACGCGAGTGCCGGATGCCCGAAGTTATTCTGCGAACACACTGGATCTGTTTTTGACATCCGAACCGGGTATTTATACTGTGGAGGATTTTCCGCCACTGGGAAACTCAGATCACTGCTCGGTATCGGTCGCGCAACCACTTGCATTTCAAGCGAATAACCGACCTAAGCACATACGCCATGTATGGATGTATGGGGCTGCTAACTGGGACCATTTGCGAGATATCTTCGCGTCCTTTCCGTGGTCGGAGGGGTGCTTCGGAGACTCCGATGTTAACACCTGTGCGGAGTCCGCCACGGAGATTATTCTTCTCGGGAAGATCTATATTCTGCATTCCATTAAACGAAGTTCATCTGATTAACTTTGGTTTGATAAAAAATGCGAGCAGATTACAGTGGCAAAATATAGAGCTTTTAAACAATGGCGCTCCAATCCCACTGAAGTTAACAGAACGAATTTTGTTAAAATCAGAAACGCGTGCAACCAGGCGATTGATACAGCGAAGAAGGCCCACAACAACAGAGTGACTTCCAGTGCCCGACGGGTTCGCGTTCCTTCTGGTCAATGGCAAAGGATGTCAGCAGTAATTTCGCTTCCTCCTCTTTTCCTCCTTCGATGACGGGCGCCGGGACGTTAGTCACAAATTCAAAAGATAAAGCTTATGTGTTCGTGAATTTATTTTCCGCGAATTCAATCTTCGATGCCGGTCTTTTGGAGCCGCCTGTGATAGCGCCGGTATGGTCTTCGATGCGGTATGTGAGGTTTCGCCTGCGTACCATTCAACGCATTCAACGTGGATTGAACTATATGAAAGCAACAGGCCCGGACAGAATACCAGCAATAGTCTTTAACAACTGTGCTCCAAAACTATCGCCGGTTCTTGGCAGCCTCTATCGCTTATCTCCATCTTTTGGAGTGCAACGGAATTCTGAATGAACGTCAATACGGATTCTGTGGCAGGCGGTCGACGGAGACCTTCTGACCCTTATAACCGCTATATGGAGATCTGCGACTGAGGGGCATGGTGAGTCAAGTGCGGTCGTTTCGAATATCTCCAAGGCTTTTGACTGTGTCTGGTATGGGTCATTGCTAAGCAAAGTACGTTCATATGGACTTTCCCAGAAGATTTGCGGCTGGACGAAGAGCTTCCTCGAAAATCGATCGATCCGGGTTGTGGACGGCGAGTGTTCAGATCTGTATCCTGTTAATTCGGGGTTCCCCCAGGTTCTATTTGATGAATGATTTGTTGCTCTGCTCCTAAACATACCCTCGACCTACTTGAGAGCATACAAAACCGAGCAATCCGCCTGATCGGGGATTTGGCGCTGATATCAAGTCTACAGTCGCTATCACATATGTTCTTCGGAGATTCGTGGTATTGTTCCGCGCAATTCGGTTTATATGCGCTCCACGAGCAAATCCGACAGAGCGCACGAATTTGCGGTTCATCTCCCGACGGCGCGAACATCTTTGCAGCAGAACTCGTTCCGTTACAGAGCAAGGAAGCTGTGGAACTCCGTTACCGCGCGACTGTTCCCGGAGCGTAACAACGTGCAATTGTTCGAAAAGAACTGCAACAGTTATTTGGTAGCATCTCGGGGCGCCCACTCGGTCCTCTCCTGAGAGAAGTGTAATTAAATAAAAATAAAAAATAAAAAACATGTTCCAGTACAAGAGGAGCTCACACTGCTCGTTCTGGAAGAGATGTGTAAAATATGCGAAACACGTCCTCACTGAATACAGTAGATTCCAGGAGAAGCGCAATATAATAGCACTGCACACCAACGGTGCAGTGGATGCGGCCAACATAAGAGTGCTAATGTTAAGTTCAATCAATGGATGGCTGAACAACGTCATGCAGAAGATTCGTAGACAACAAACGTAGAACACTAGCGAAAAAATATGTCGAGCACTGGAAAAGTGTCAGAAAACAATCCATATGGGAACAAGCAGGACTGTGTTGCAATCTAGGGATTGTCCGTAGGCATTAGTACATATACGAGTGTGATTTAAATATCGGGTTTTCCAATAGGGACTTCACAACTTTGAATTTAATTTGTGAACGCACCCTTTCACTAATCATCGAACTGTCACTGTCAGTTTATTCAGTAAACTCGACATTTTCGTCATGATTAAGTACACGAACGAACTACGTCTACAAATTATAAAAATTTACTACCGAAAAAAAGTTGTCAAGCCCCTATTGGAAAACCCATTATAAACGGTAATTGTACTTTTTGGTTAGCAACAAGTTGCGAGCTAGATAATCTTGTACGCGGCTGTTGTTTGGTTTATGAATAGTAAGGGGAACCAAATGACAACATCCGTCCCGTTCGAGAGCTTATTGAAAGTGATGGCCACTTAACTGTTGGAAAAATCTCATCAGAAGTGGGTGTCAGCTATGGAAGCGTTCAATCCATCACTTTCAATAAGCGCTCGAACAACATGGATCTTGTCATTTATACGATTTGTTCTTGGGCGTCGATCAAATTTGGCAAATTCCCTTGCAACCACTCATTTTATACCCAAATTCGCAAACGATGCAACTAATTCTTCTGACCCCAAGCGCAAGTCATTTACCCTGCCGCAGTTTCACTCATTCGGGTTTGACCCATATTGAGTGGAATTGCCCGGCACGAGTCATTTGCTTTGCTTAAATGATATTCGCACTTGATCGATCCACTAAAGTGCAGTGGCCCTCGTTCAAGCAATTCAAATCGCTTAATTGATATTGGCAGTGGCGTTTTGTTGTTATGCCTGTGCCTGCCTTTCGTAGGCCTCAGCATTTTGGCGGAGACTCCGTTAAACGGCATCATGACTCCTGGCGTGCGAGAATTGTCTTTGAAGACGCCGGCTGTGTCCCATGCCAGGTGTGAGGCTTGTTTTTGGATACGATACAAAAAATGTACTTACAATTGGATAGCATGTGGCTTGGGGAGGACAGTGCGTCATTGGGTGCGCAATTAACGAGGGATCGCATTGTGTGCGATATTATGTTCATTGGATTGAAATGAATTATGTTAATTGATTGTAGAATGGGATTTATGTAGTGGGAAACAACATTTACAAAAAAAAATCAATCTCCCAACTTTTCTTTCAGCTTTACGTAGATCGTTTAAAACTGTTTTGTGGTCGACCTCTAACTCCTGAGCTCCCACGACTGCAAACGTGTCGGTCCGCTTCGATCTATTCCATGATTCTATCGACAATTTCAATGACGAGTCTATGTCTGCAAGATGGATCTTTAACATGGAAGCGACAAACCAAAATTTACCGTAATTGGCTGGGACGGTTTCGGAACCATAAGCGCCATTCACAACTTCAGCCGCCTGGCTTGAATTTTCGCCTTTATTATGGCAAAATTATGATTTAATCGAATTTTCTCTCTCTTAATTTCTCTATTCTGCACCCTATAGCAGGCAGCTAAATTAAGCAATATAAAAACTGTCAAGGAATTTGTTTAGTACGGAATGCCACTTTTTCAACGAATACAAATCTAAAATTGTCTGATTAATACTTTATGAGATATATCACCACAGTGTCTGGCTAAAAGTTATAGATTTCCTTGTCCCCAAGATAATATAACTGACATCGGAGTGTGTTTCGTAACCGACGAGCAATCATCATTATCCATCATCATTCTTAGATGGCTGAGCTGGGAAGGTGTTTGCGATATGGATTCTGCTGTATGTCTGCAAGTTAATTTGATGACAGATTGTACTATTGTGAAGGTCAGGCAATATATTTTTTTCTCTTTATTTTGTGATAATTGACTACCATCTTACATCTAGCCTGATGAACACACAAACGTGCCGACGTTGTTGTTTGTGTGATGCTCCAAGTGTGGTCAACAATGCTATAGAACATTGTATCTACGAATCAATTTCGATTCCACACGACTCTTTATAAGTACCTTAACGGTCAGAAATAACTACGGTCATATTCTGAAACTCCATTTCATTAATGAGATAATAAAAGATTCCAGTCGTGATGCAATATAACTGAACTATGATTGAAAGAGGATTACGTTTGCCAAGGTATCAAGTTCCTTCATTCTGTAGAACGAAATAAATGAAAGAACCTGTATACCATCATCCATGCAGATCTTGTATACCATCTATAATGAATATTTGCTTTTGTCATTTGTGATTGGGAGCAACCCAATCAATTATGCTTCACCTAAAAGTCCTTTGAAGCTTCACAAGAACCATTCAATCTTTGCAGTATACCTATGCTTTTCTAATATATTCAGTTAACAATACTATCATTAGTATTCGATCTAATATATCACATTAAAGAACCTACGTACTCGTACATCACAAAGTGTAGAACAATGGACACGACTACTAATATGTGAACAGGACAAAAGCTATCCATCAGAACAATCCAAAATATGGGTGCGATGCTTGATGAAGTAGGCCCAATCTCCAAAACCGGGATAACAAAAAACACACTAAATTTATAAAGCTTCTGCTCTGGAAGGGAAAGAAAGAAACAGTTAAATAAAAAAAATCCACAAAGAAATAATATTGGAAAGTCAAATAAAATACGATTGCCGTACATAGGCGACGACCAAGTTGTGGCGCCATTACATTATGATTAATGACTTACAAGTTGTACACTAACAAAAAGGCGTTTATCGTAACACGAAGACGGAAACTGATATCGCACAAAAAGGATACATTCCATGTAAATGGCCTCCCAAACTGCGACGCGTTATTATTATTATTTATCGTTTTCCTCTTATTGCTACTGGTGATTCCTTTGAATGTTCAGGAATCTTCTTAGATACATTGAACTGAAATTTCAGCCCTCGCCGCTGATAGAAACAGAAGACACAAAAAACAATCCGATTCAAAAGATTACAAAATGCTGACAACGTAGCGACGTTGGATTTCAGAAAAAATCAATGAGAAACTATTTAAATATTATCTTACGACGAATAATACAAAAAGCTGCCTATGTGGACGAAAGTCCAAAAAAACAGATCGAATTCCCACCTATTTGCCTTTTGGCTATGACATCTGCTTGTGATTTGTAACTATTTGTATTTTTTTTTTTTAAAGCTGATTAATCCAAATGGATGAAAGATACAACAGGTGATTGAAATCTTGCCGTATATCTAAATGTCGAGTGATTTTTAATCATCAGGAGATTTGTGGTGTGAGACTTGTGTAAAGTATGTCATGGAAAGGATGGATTTCGGCACGGATTCAATGGGGCACAACACGTATAGTGGGCGCTGTCGCTTATCTATTACGGATCCTGACTTCCATCTTATTCTGGGCCGGTATTGATTGTCTGCGCCCTGCTACTGCAATCACACAAGAGTTTCGCGTCGATCAATGCAACATTCAAATTTTACGAATCCCGACTGATATCTTATTCTGACGCGGTACTGGTTTTCTGTGCCCTGCAACTGCAATCACACAAGAGTTTCGCGTCGATCAATGCAACATTCAAATTTTACGAATCCCGATAGACATCTTATTCTGAGTGGCTATTGAATTTCTGTGCCCTGCTACTGCAATGACACGAGAGTTTCGTGTCGATCAATGCAATACTCAAATTTTACGAATCCCGACTGACATCTTATTCTGACGCGGTACTGATTTTCTGTGCACAGCTATTGCAATCACACAAGAGTTTTGCGTCGATCAATGCAACATTCATATTTTACGAATCCCGACTGACATCTTATTCTGAGTCGCTATTGGTTTTCTGTGCCCTGTTACTGCAATGACACGAGAGTTTCGTGTCGATCGATTCAACATTCATATTTTACAAATCCCGACTGACATCTTATTCTGACGCGGTATTGATTTTCTGTGCCCTGCTATTGCAATCACACAAGAGTTTCGCGTCGATCAATGCAACATTCATATTTTACAAATCCCGACTGACATCTTATTCTGAGCCACAATTAGAGCTCTCAAGCCTAAGAAAATGGCAACGAAGGTGGGATTTTTGCATCAAAGGAATTTGGACCCACACCATGATACGTGATATAGAAACATGAATGAAAAGAAAATATCGCGAGCTGAACTACCCCCTGACTCAGCTGATATCAGGACATGGGTGCTTTCGACAATACCTGCACAAGTATAAACATGTCAACCACCCATACTGTTTGTACTGTGAAGGCAAAATAGAAAATCCGGAACACGTACTCACAGTGTATGAGATTCAAGATCGCACGAATGATCTTGGAGAAACATGCGATGGGCCGTTATTCCGATAGGCGTAATAAAATACATGCTAATTTCCAAACAAGCACGGTCCGTAACAAATGATATTCTACGTGTCATAATTCAGCAGTTGCAGACGAGTGGAGTAACATTTAAACTCCATCCCGCCCCGCGATGGAATATCTAAAAGAAAGTTTCGCAAGGATCAACGGGAATATGTGCTGGCGGGAAGTGGTTTTATTCGGTAGAAACCCAGCTTGTCTCTAGTTCGATCCAGATACACCTTTTGAACATTTACACCTTCCTATCGATACCAAAAAAAGTCTTATTCTGAGACGGTTTTGGTTTTCTATGCTTAGCTCATCTATCGCTGGTCCTGACTCGCATCCCTTTATCAGGCGGTATTGGTTTTCTGTGTCAGGCCATTTCAATGGAACGGAAATTTCACGTCGAACTTTGTAGCATTCGCGGCCTAAGATGCAATTTCTCCTCTGTGTTTGCCCATGTCTCTAAGTAGAAACCAGCAATCCTTGCACTTAGTGAAACCCAGGAATAGCTAATACAGATTTTACTATACGAGGGTAGACCAATAAGTTCTTAGAAACGCCTACGATGGCGATCGTAGCATCGCTAATGGTCTGTTTTTAGTAAGCATCATTCCTCATAGAATTCTTGACGGTAAGCCAACTGGAAAGAGACAGACAGGGCGGCCGCGACGGAGATGTGAGGACAATCTTAGGCTGGACCTCGAGGAGATCGGATCGGATGGTCGAACGTGGAAGGAGAGCGCACGGGACAGGGAACAATAGCGGAGTCGAGTCGGTGAGGTCATGAATTTTCGGGTTCCTACAGGCCAATAAATAGTATAGTAGTAGTAATCATTCCTCACTAGGTCAAATCTGTCAATTTTCAAATTGTTGCATGTTTCAATTTTGCATGATAAATTGGGTATGAAAAAAATATCTGCGAGATGGGAGCCGCATTTCCTCTCACTTGAGAACTTTTGTATCGCATGCTTCACAACCCAGATGAGTTTCTGCGTAGATCAGTAACTGTAGATGAAACATGGACACACCACTACACTCCCGAAACGAAAGATCAGTCAAAACAGTGGATTTTTAAAGGCAAAGGGCATCCAAAGAAGGCAAAGACGGAGAAATCAGTTGGAAAAGTTATGGCTACTGTGTTTTGGGATGCACGTGGTATTATCTTCATTGACAATTTGGAAAAGGGACAGACGATAACTGGACACTATTTTGCGTCATTATTAGGACAGCTAAATGAGATAATAAAAGAAAAACTTTCTCATTTTCTAAAGACTTATTGACCTGCCCTCGTATCCAGTTATAACTTAGTGCATTTGTTCTTTCCACGGCGTGGTATCGCCACATACAAACAAAGTGACATTGCTTATCAGCTTCTGCCACAATATGGGCTCTGCTTCAATCCAGAATTTAATTTTTCGTGGCTAAAACTTCACGTTCGTAAGCATATCATATTGGGGTGTACCTAATGAAATGTCAGATTTTCGCTCGGTCGGAAATAAGAAGTTCTCGAATGAACATCTGTGCCAGAACGTTACATTTTCTTTTTGATAAAGTAAAGCGAGAATTTTAGGATTATTTTATTATTCTAAGAATTATTATTATTGTTATTATTTTTTTTTTCTAGGAATTGTTAACCATGCTGTCGGCAGTTTATATTCGACCCCTCTTCCTTTATGAATTTAGTTAGTTAGTATGTCCAACTCTTTGCTGTTTCAAATAGTTTAACTCAACTCGTCAATGAGCCAACACAGGTACGAGATATAGATGGTAATTCCGCCAACATTCCTGTTTCTCACCTCCCACCCGAACAAATACACGATAGCAGTTTCTTCGCCCTTGGGCACTTTAGACCACGGCATCGTGTCAGCTAATTTGCTCTATCCAACAGCTACGCTAACGAGAAAAGTCCCAAAAGAACAGTATGGTTGTATGAGGAAGCCAACAACTTGAGCATAAGTAGCACACCATGAGCCAAATTCACTTTCAAACGCATACTGTTGCCCGCGCACTCAAGGAGCTAAACGCAAACAAATTCGTTGGCCCGGATGGCATTCCCCCAATTCTCTTGACGAGATGTTCTTCTTTACTCGCTAAACCACTGCGGAACCTCTTTCATTTGTTTTATTCTACTACCTGCTTCCCAAATAGCTGGAAGTCAGCGAACATTCAGCGAATTCCCAAAAAGGTCGACAAATCGTCCCCCTCTTCTTATTAACCCATAGCACTAACTTCTATTCTCTTGAAGGTAATGGAATCACTGATTAATCGTCCACTTCCGAAATATCTGGAATCAAATGACCTCCTCAATGACCGCAAATATGGCTTTCGTAGCAACAAGTCTACAGGAGATAATATACATAAGAAGGGAGATATCACAGTGTGCAGCAACTATAGGGGTATAACATTGCTGAGTACTGCCTATAAGATACTCTCCACTGTCCTACAAGATCGGATAGCCTCATACGCTAAAGCCATCATTGATCAATATCAGTGTGGCTTCATCCCAGGCAAATCAGCGATTGATCAGATATTCATCCTTAGGCAGGCGATGGAAAAATGTCTGGAATTTAAGATTCCATTATATCATCTATTTATAGACTTCAAGGCCGCTTACGACAGCATAGCCAGGGTAGAACTACCTAATGCCATGAGAGAGTTCGGCTTCCCAAACAAATTAATACAACTTTGTAGCTAGACCATGACCAACGTAACTAGTCAAGTAAAAATAGCGAGATTACTGTCCAAACGAATAAACATCTTTAATGGACTCCGACAAGGGGACTATCGGGCCTGCCTCCTCTTCAACCTGGCGTTGGAAAAATCAATCCGTGACCCTGGCGTTACAACTAGAGGAACTATTTTCACCAATTCTAGCCAGATACTTGCCTACGCAGATGACTTCGATATCATCGGTAAATCCGATACGGCTGTACAGGACTCCTTCACCCAGATCGAGCAGGCGGCACAAAAACTGGGACTGCACATTAATGAGGGTAAAACAATGAGGGTAGCAACTTCTGCGAAGAGAAGACCTAACGTTGGTCAAACCATCAAGGTGGCGGAGCACGAATTTGAGGTAGTGCAATCCTTTAACTACCTTGGGTCAATAGTATCAGCCGATAACAATATGGAAGAAGAAATACGCGAAGGGCTGATCAAATCCAATAAAGCCTACTTTGGTCTATCAAGGCTGTTTAAATCTCAAAATTTATCCAGAACATCCAAGTACCAGTACTCATGTATGGATGCGAGACCTGGGTGCTCAATAAAAGGCACTCTGAACTCCTAGCCGCGTTCGAGAGGAAGGTCTGAAGGAGAATTATTGACCCTGTATGTGTGGTAGGACGACTCCCGGAGACACTACAACCATGAGGTGTACGTGATCTATCTCGAAACTAATGTTGTAAGAAAAATGCAGCTCGGAGGACTTCGGGGGGGGGGGGGGGCACCTAGCTCGAACGAGCGAAGAGGTGTTACCGACCTCGCGTTCATGTCCTCGCCTAACACCCACTAATTCCCTTTCGCAAATGTTTCCCCTCTGCCTGTAAAGGGAAGAGAAATCGTCAAGTAGTTAATTTGCATAAACTACTTTATGCAAATTCTACTTGGCAGGAAGATAACAAAAAACGGCGTTGGCGCCGAATAAAAAATAAACGTCAACGGCAAAAATAGAAAAGAGATCATTCGACGTAAACTACGAACGCGAACAGTCCCCCAATACCGATATAGAACAAAAGAAAAACCAGCTAACACTCGAAAGAGAAAAATGACGAAGACGCCCGCATCAACATCTGCAGTCCTAGTCAGGAAAGGTCGCCCCAGGTTAGCGAAGCGTAACCCGCAGCTATATATAAGCCTTGAGTCCATACCAGCGGAAAGTGGCCTCCACGCGATCCTCTTAATAATCTCTCGCATACAGCAAACACAGAAGAGCGATCCGAATTCAACTAGCTAGCGACGTGGCACGAGACATCAGCGTCAACAACATCAAGATCATCATCAAAATCAACAACCAAGAGTAAGCTGTGCAGGGGAGCACAAAGCTCAACGCCCCCTGCAACCTGCCAGCAGCAGTTGCAGCGACCGAGCCACGGTCAATACAAGTAAGTCCTTTACTTACCTTAAATATATTACTAATATATTATTTAAATTAAATTGTGTAATAATATTATAACGGGGGAGCCTGCCTGGAAAGTCCTTTGTGGCAGGATGTATGGAATGAGACAGCGCGGCATGCCTTGTCTGTGATTGAGGGATGGCGTAGACCAGGACGCCCAGAGCCTGGAAGTGCCAAACTGGGCGACATCGGCTCGAAACCGCGACCGGTGGAGAGATTTGTGAAATAAGGCGAAGACCGGATCCTGGTTGTAGTGCCGATGATGATGAAAATCATTTGTCACTAAGTTCGCACCACAGTCCTCTATCCTGGCGTGAAGGCTTAGGGCGATCTGTCCTTTAGTTTGTTTACAGTGCTCGATTTTGTCAGTTCAGTTTGTCACGTGTGTTTTGCGACGTTTTCTGAATAATCTTCAAAACCTCAACCATGTAAAGATCGTTAAAGAGATGCTACAATGAGTCAATTCCGACCGCACCTTTGACAGAATCTATCCTACCACTTTGCAATCAACGGCACACACATCATCATCATCATCGGCACTACAACCGGGAACCGGTCTTGGCCTAATTTAAGCAAGTCCTGAGGCATTGTTAAATTTTCCATAATGATTTGTTTTTTCCGGGCAAGGTCATTAGTCTTGTGCCAGAGGCTCCCCGACGGGGAATCGAACCCGGGTCTCCCGCGTGACAGGCGGGTATACTAACCACTATACTATCGAGGAGCACACACATCACGGTATCAAAACTCATTTTGTTACATAAACGGGAACACTACGGAATCCCGTTCTGGCGCGAGTGTTTCTGGAGCGCAACAGTTTGGAATTGTACAAAAACAACTCCAACCATTTTCTAATATCATCTCCGGATGCTGACCCGACGCAATAGGTGGGCTTTTTCTGAGAGAAGTATATCATACCTTGAATATAGTAGTAGTAGTAGTTGGCGCAAGGCTAATAACCTTGCCCGGAAAAACAAATTATTATGGACAATTTAACAAGTCTCGGATAAGAACCGGATGTCGGTGGAGAGACTTGCTAAATAAGGCCAAGACCGGATCCCGGTTGTAGTACCGATGATGATGATGAGTAGTAGTAGTAGTAGTTTTATTTCTTATATGGTTTGAATAAGTTCGTGTTAATTAAAATTAAATTAAATTAAAGTTGATTTGAAAGCGTTCTCAAGTTTCCAACAGATGGCGTCACTCGTGTCAAACGTTAGGTGAACTTGCAAAACGAATGGGGATTGTTCACACAACAGTTTAAAAACGTTTGAAAGTGTTAGGAAAGATTCAAAAGGAAAACGCATTGGATGCCGCACGAGTTCAAGCCAGCGAGAATTTATTTACCGTCGTATTTCAAAATAAATAACGTCGAACCAGAAAGGATTTATTATGACTGGCAGTGGGCATAGTCGCATCCTTACAGAAGCAAAAAATCATTGGGACCAGTGGAAGCGATGACCAGTACAACCCATTTCGCGAGCTAGCTAACTAAATAAATAAATAAGCACAAGAATTCCCTTGATTTTTTGGTTAATATTCCTATGGCTTATTCGATGTCAACCCTTCAACATCTTTCACCCTTCATATCGCAACGATTCGAAAAGAAACAAAAAAATAATAACGATAAAAAAATGAAGGTCCTTAAAAACACCACAGACGCACACACATCTTCCCTCTTCTGAATGCACAAAAATGATATAAAAACAATTAGAGTCGATGATTAAATACACAAGTACATCCCCTCATCTATGGAGCTATGACGTATTTCATGTTCAGGTAGAAAGGTGTGAAACGAATATAACAACCATGAGCGTGGCTACAACGACAACGTTATTAGACTAAATATAGGCGACAACGTAGATACAAAATTTCATCTTTTATACATCGGAATATATTGTTACATTGAGATGCACGAGATGTAGCCCACTCTTGAGGCATCCTGCCCACTCCTATTGTCGGCGGCAAATATATATTACATTACATCGAGGCGTACATATAAAAGCAAATATTTACATATATATAGGTTGACTTAGGTAGGTAGATGGGTACGTGTGTAAGGATACTTTTTTTCGTTCAATGCTTCTCAGATAATTGAGTTTAAGCCGATGGATGGCGACATAGATTTCTTTTCTTATCTAACCTTGTCTAGAACGGGTAAGTACACACATATCAAGAGGTTGCTTAGGAGAACGTAACACTTCGTTTTAGATATGATTATTCAAATCCGTATCTATCATGTGACAGGGATTTAAATATACGGTGCACTAATAGTTATTGTACTCGACGGGATTGTTGGGAAATATGTCATACATAAAAAACTACAAAAAAAAAAATAAATACCAAAACGAAAGCAACACTAGAAAAATAATCCTCTGCAACTTGGAGTGGCATGGACGAAACAGGCATTAAGTGGAAGACAAAACCGACGACCAAACGTGAAGTACTTCTCTTTGGATGTCATTGAACCTCAGCCAGTTCTATTAGCTGTTTTATCCTCGGCATGGTCTTCGTCTCTCAACTTCGACTATCTACGCTTCATTTTATTGCACAACTCCTTTCCCCCGTTGTGCGGTTAATCTAATCTAAAGGAGCAAAAATTTCTATCAAAACGTTAAAGTCACAGGCGACCACCCACATATCACAGGTGCGCCTTTCAATGACATACGTTGGCATAATAAATGTCGAAGGAGTAAGAATAATAAGTAAAAAATAATAAGGTACTCACGAACTGTGACCAATTTGGGATCGAATTCGCTGACTTTTCTATCCAAGGAATCAATCTTCGCTTTAATGGAGCGCGCTCGGTCGCCGACGTTTTGCAGCTCCTTATCAAGATCGTGAAATATGTCGCTGGCGATTATCACCAAAGACGCCAATTGTCGCAGTGCATTGCTTAAGGTTATGTTACTGATTGATTCCAATTCGTAGCCGGTAACAACGGTGGATGTTTCAGTAGTTGTTGCATTTGCGTCAGCATCACCATTACGCCAATCACTGTCATTATTATTGCCATCGGCATCAGCGGTCGCAATATCATCACCACTATTGTTGATGTGCTCAACGACGTCATGCCGTTCATCAACGTCATCAACATCGTCAACATCATCAATATCATCAGTATCGTCAATGCCGTCGTCGTCAACTTTATCAATTTCTGTTGTAACGGCCTGAAGGAAGGCATTTCGGCCGCCATTGCAAGATGAATGACAATGATTATCGCCATTGCTATAACCGGATCTATTGGCCAGGAATTCCTTTGGTCCGGTGGTTGCCTCTTGTTGTCCTTGATTACTGTGCGGGGCATCAATTGGTGCAGTTCTACATATCGCCTGTTTGCCACTGTGACTGGCAACGACATCTTCGTCAACTATGTCGATATCAATATCCGCCGTTGAGTAGCTGAAGCTGCTTAGAGAGTTGGTTTTGGCATTGCAACAACTACCGATGATGCCCTTGTTAGTGTTACCGGTTTTATTGTTACTGTTGTTGTGATTATTGTTGTTATTATTGTTGTTGGCAATTGATCCTTTGCAGCAATGTTGTTTGGAGCAACAGCAACAGCAACAATTCGTCGATTCTGTTTTGTGTTTGACACCAACAACAGTCGCCGCTAAAGGATCACCCTCATTGCGTTTAATTACTATAGCATGTGCCGGCTGCAGTGGCAGCGGTGGTGGTGGCGGAGGCGGTGTCGGTCGCGGTAATGGTGATGGTGATAATGATGCGCCATCAATAGTATCGTCAGTATTAACAGATGGCCGGGAGGGATTGATCCGACTAATCGGTGAATGAACATGAGCCCGGGTTTTTCTTATACAAGTAGTTTGAGATGATTTTTGCCGGCTGACCGCGGTTGTTCTAACAGCCGTCCTAGACTGTCGATCGCAAAAAGCATTTCCGTGAGCTCGTGACACATATGTTGGTTGGACGACTCGCTGGACGAAAGGCATCTTATTCGCCGTTACATCAACTCATTATATTCAAAATCTGTTCAAATATCTCAGCTACCTGCCAAGCAATGTCCCGATTTTGTTATTCACTACACTATTATTATTATTATCATTTAAATGCGAGAACTTTAACTAACAAATGATCTATCATTCTAAAATACACACGAAATTTATGTAGCTATGTATAGAGATTCCTCTTTTTCAATAGACAACACCGATCTTGGCCCGGGGATCGTAGCACATACTCCACATTTTCTGTGTATTGAAATTCTTTACAATTATAAATGAAATTAAATTTATGGATTCACTTATTTATTTAGTATTGCTATTATTATTGTGATTATTTCAATTCAAAAAGAAGCAGCGGAAGAGGAATATTGTTGAAACGAACGAAAAGTAACGAAAGCCAAACACAAAACTGGAATTACAACTTTTTTCCTTCGTCTCCTCGTGAGTGTCGGCATCTGCTGTGTGAATTATAATTAAAGGGAGATGTATTTTGGCTATGTCCGCATGCAGGACCATAAGGATATTGATGGTCAGAAGAAGGCGGCAAGAAAATAATTCAAATTCCTAACCCTGGCGCGCACTTAACAGATATTTGAAATTAACGTTTTTATTTTTGAAACTTTCAACAAAACGTCTACTCATTTATGCACAATATGTAATTCACTATACGTTCTACCGGTTAATTGAGAGTTTTTTAAATGCAATCTTGTAATTAAGTAAACAATATTTAACAATAGTATAAGTCGGAAACGCGCGGACACTTCGTAACAGCCGGCTGATGACGAATGGAGCACCGCCTCACCAGTACAACTCCGAAATCCAACTGGATTTAGGGGACACACAGCCGGTAGTAAACGAATGAGACGTGTAATGGAGACAACACCTAGGCGGCCAGTGCAAAAGCCGGTCACGAGAGCAGTGTACAAGAGAATTACTTTGAGATTCACTATTTACTCATCGTGGGGAATTTCATTTCACCATCTTAGCTTTCACATTTCACCACCGTTATATAAGCACAAAGCTTTGGCAAACGTACCCGTGGTTCGGGTATTGGATGGCTCAAAACCACGCTGGATTTTATTATCCTGTAACCACTCTAATTTTTCCCGGCGGTTTATGAAATCACTTCTTTTTCATGAAGTAAAAACTAGAACCAGTATAAAAGCGAGTTTCATAACTTAAGGGGTTATGCCACTGTAATTTTTTCTAAAAATCTTTTTTTTAAGGGTTAATTATTATTATGGTTATACTTTGTTTTTTTCAATATACATTCCCAATCACTAAGTGAGACCACAAATTTTGCAATTGATTTGCGCTCTTTATCAACACCATCGGCACTACAACCTGGAACCGGTCTTGGCCTTATTTAGCAAGCCCTGAGCCTTGTTAAATTTTCCATAATGATTTGTTTTTTTCCGGGCAAGGTCATTAGTCTTGCGCCAGAGGCTCCCCGACGAGGAATCGAACCCCGGTCTCCCGCGTGACAGGCGGGTATACTAACCAGTATACTATTGAGGAGCTCTTTATACCTGTTTGAAATTTTGTACCCGGAAACGTACAGTGGTGGAGAAAATAATAGACACACGTTTGATCTTCGACATTAATCGTTAAGAACAAATGTATTTGGGAAAAAATATGAATTAAAAATATACTAATAGATTTGGTGCACTGTAATACATAAGAGAAATACTAAATTTTTAATAAAACAAAGAGAGAAATAGTGAAAAAAAATTGATTCCGGTTTTCCTTGGATTTGCCTGGAAAAAATAACAGAAATAAATTTGTTTTTTGTTTGCGTTTTGTGAAGAATTTATTTACAATAAACGTGCCTCGCGCGGGGGGGGGGGGGGCGTGGGATCGAACGTACAGGGCAAAGTCTCAACCCAGCGAAGCCCAGGACGATCCGTGTCCCTTTTTTTTTTGTTCAACTAACGCGCGCACAAACGGGGATTTTGAAGTACCCTTAAATATCAGAGCACAGTGCGAGCGGATGGGGGGCAAGTGGATAAGGAAAGGAGGTGTCCATGTATATTGAATGTCTTTTTTTTTTTTTATTAGACTTCTCTCGGGAGAGGCGAACCTACAGCGCCGAGTGGGCGCCCCGAGATGCCATCAAATAACTGTTGCAGTGCTTTTTGAACAGTTGCAGGTTGTAACGCTCCGGGAACACTCGCGTGGGAAAGGAGTTTCACAGCTTCCCCGCTCTGTAACGGAACGAGTTCTGATGCATGGATGTCCGCGTCGCCGGGAGATGAACCACAAACGGGTGCGATCCGTCGGATTGTCTTGTGGAGCGAATCTCCGAAGAACAGTAGCTGTAGTAATATCTGTAAAACAGACAGAGGTCGGCTACGCGCCTTCGATGTGATACCGACTGTAGTCCCGACGTCAGCGCCGAGTCCCCGATCAGGCGGATCGCTCGTCTCTGTATGCTCTCAAGTAGGTCGAGGGTATGTTTAGGAGCCGAGCTCCAAACATGAGAGCAATATTCAAGCGCGGGTCTAATTTGGGATTTATATAGGAGAAGAAGTTGGGCCGGAGTAAAATATTTCCTGGCTCTAAAAAGATAACTCAGTTTTCCTGAGTCTGAGCTGGCGATACTCGACACGTGTTTATGCCACGACACATTCCCACAGACCGTGACGCCGAATAATTTCAAACTTTCCCCTGTGTCGAGGGCCCAGCCATTCATCATCAGCTGTGGAACCGATGATCCACTTTTCTTTGTGAATGTTGTATATTGTGTCTTCGCTGCATTGAAGTCGACGAGATTGGCCCTTCCCCACTGCAGGACCCTATCTAGATCCTGATTTAGAGAGTCAATCTGTCTACATCTCAGCCGATGCGACGTAGATGCACCAATCGGCCGAACACTCGAAAAGGAGGAATCAAGCGTACTATCATCCGCAAAGCTGAACACTTTGTTATCCGTTGTCTCCAACAAATCATTTATGTGAAGCAAGAACAAGGTTGGAGCCAAAATAGAACCTTGGGGCACCCCCGAATTAACAGGATACAGATCCGAACACTCGCCGTCCACAACAACCCGGATCGATCGATTCTCGAGGAAGCTCCTCGTCCAGTCGCAAAGCTGTTGGGAAAGTCCATATGAACGAAGTTTGCTCAGCAATGCCCCGTGCCAGACGCGGACAAAAGCCTTGGAGATATCCAATGCGGCCGCCCTTGACTCACCATGCCGTTCAATCGCAGATGTCCATGTATCGGTTATAAGTGTCAAAAGGTCTCCTGTGGACCGCCTGCCGCGGAATCCGTATTGACGATTATTCAGAAGTCCGTTGCACTCCAAACACTTAACCAACTCTGTATTGATGACTTTTTCCATTACCTTAGATAAAATAGGCAGTAGAGTAACTTCAGGTATTGTGGTATGGTTGGGAAATGTGATATACCATCATATTTTCCGAAATAATCAATTCTCGACAAGAATTTTCTTGTCAACATGATGGCAATGGAAAAGAACACGTGCTGCAGTTTTAGGCGCGCTCGCGCTCATTGCGTTGTATGTCAGTGCATTGAAATTGTTTAAGGTGTACAGTCGACAGTTTTTTTTGTGTGAGCTTTATGTTATATTTCCGCAAAAATTGGAGCAAAATTAAAAACTGAAGTAATACATTTTGTTTGTGTGTGTATAGAGCTGACAGTATATTGGGTGAGTTTTTAATTCAGTGAAGTGCATTTTTAAAAAAATCTCTTGATTGTTTTAAAAGCCATATCACATTGTCCGCCAATTTTAATAAGGGGGGTTACAGAGATTTTTTTATTTTGTTGTAAATAGCTGCAGATTGGCTTACGCTGCAGGGTTCTGAAAACGAAATATAATTCGCAATGTATCAAAGAGCTATAATGAATAGTGCGGCAAAAGGTATGTAATAAAAATTACGAATAATTGTTAGAAAACAAATACCTATATCACAATACCCGAAGTTACTCTAATGCTATCGGGCGGTAATTTTGTGGGAGACACTTTTTTCCAGTCTTTGGGATTGGCTGAACTCGAGCAATTTGCCAGCAGGCAGGAAAGGTCCTCCGTGCATAAGATAAGCGGAAGAGTCTGCCAAGAACCGGCGATAGTTCTGGCGCACAGTTCTTAAGGACTATTGGTGGTATTCCGTCCGGGCCGGTTGCCTTCCTACAATCCAGTTCACGTAGAATGCGTTGAATAGTGCGCGGACGAAATCTCACATCCCGCATGGAAGACTGTACCGGCGAGATCCCAGGTGGCTTCAAAAGGCCGGGATCGAGGTTTGAATTCGCGGAAAATAAATCCGCGAACACATTAGCTTTATCCTTTGGATTCGTGACTAACGTCCCGCTGTCTGTCACCAACGTAGGGAAAGAGAAGGATGCAAAGTTACCGCTGACAGCTTTTGCCATTGACCAGAAGGAGCGCGAACCAGTTGGGCACCGAAGGAGCTTAATGATCACCCTGTCATTGTGAGCCTACTTCGCGGTATAAATCGCGTGGTTGCACGCGTTTCTGGTTCTAAGAAAATTCATTCTGTTAACATCGGTGGGATTGGAGAGCCATTGCTTAAAAGCTCTATTTTTTGCCGCTGTAATCTGCTCGCATTTTTTGTCAAACCAAGGTTTATCAGACGAACTTCGTTTGATGGAATGTGGAATATACATCTCCATCCCCAGAAGAATAATCTCTGATACCGACTCCGCCCAAGCGTTAACATCGGAGTTTCCGAAGCACACCTCGGACCATGGAAAGGATGCGAAGAAATCCCGCAAATCGTCCCAGTTAGCGGCCCCATACTTCCATACATGGCGAAGCTGCCTAGGCCGGTCATTCGCTTGAAATGCAAGTGGCTGCGCGACAGATACCAAGCAGTGATCTGAGTTTCCCAGTGGCGCAGAAACCTCTACGGTATAAATACTCGGTTCGGATGACAAAAACAGACCCAAGGTGATCGCATAATCGCCTTGGGTATCCGGCACTCGCGTTGGCTCCCCCACGAGTTGAGTCAAGTTGTGGCTTACAACAAACATCTCCGCTAGCCCCCCAGCCTCGTCGGTTCTGTTAGAATGTAACAACCAGCCGGAATAGTGCACATTAAAGCCGCCAAGGACAACAATTTCAGAAGCTGGATGGTTGACCTGTATCCAGTCGACGGTATATGAAAGATGTTCCAAAAATGTCGCTGGTCGATCGTCATTCGGGGGGCGGCAAAGACAACAAAGAAATTTAGCGGAATTCCTCAGCACGACCCTCAACCATATGATGTCCATATTATTGGGTTCCAACGCCTCCATCCTCTGGCAAGCCAGATTGGACCGCGCGAAGACGCAGACTCCGCCCTTAAAACGGAATCTCGAATGTAAGTCGTATCCTGAGCAATGAAGATATCTCGAATCAGTTGACGAATCGACCTGGGTCTCAGTTAAGGCAAGGATATCAGGTTTCGTTGTTTGCAAATATTGGTGGACGGCGTTTACGTTCGTATTGGTGAAACCGATGCCTCTGATGTTACAAAATGTCGTCACCAGTCGAGCGTGGGCAGAGCCTCGAGAGCGAGTCCCGAGAGCGAGTTCCATTATTTATCATGATATCTGCATGATGTTCCCCCTGACATAGTCCCCACCGGAGATCCGAATGGGAGACTAGTTTACCTCCGGAATTCTTTATATCAGAAGGTACTATCATGACTTATCCCCGTGTCAGTCCGGGCCATCAGCCACACATCCGAAACACCGTTGAAGATTTCTCTCGGCGATATCGCGGAATGTACAGCGTGACGGGGTGGTATCTCACCTTGGGACCGACTACCACCTAACCAACCTTTTCTCGAACCGGTCCGTCAGCCAAGCTCCGAAAGATGGCCAGGGATTACTCCCGACCATTTCACGGAGCCTATAGCTTGATGGGATGGTATTTCACCGAGCGCACAGGGCGTTGGGACCCCGGCTACCACTCGGCCTTTAGTCGCCTCTTACGAGAAGCCGGCCTAGCTGTGAGTATATTCTAACGCCCTACTCATAGGGCTGGATATCACAACGGCCAGGAAACACATGATCGGGCAGAACATTCCACATTCGTGTGGTTCGGCTAAAGGATGACTCTCTATGTTTATTTGTGCGCCTGAAGTCCACGAGGTATCGATGTACATTGGTCTTAAATGCCTGGACACTACAACACATGATCAGGTAGAGCAATCCGCATTCGTGTGGTTCGGCTAAAGAATGACTCTATGTTTATTTGTGCGCCTAAAGTCCACTTTCAACGTGAACTGATGCACATTCACAGATTGACGGGTATCCCGGGAAATTGTCTGAAGGGGCGGAACACATTCAGCAAGTTCAGTTGAGCAACGAGCGTGGTAATACCTATAGAAAAGAGATAGGCATGATACGTTGCGCCTGTGTTCTAAGGACAGAATTGATCGACTTACGGCTGTGTCCCCAATAAGTTTCACTGCTCGTTTTTGCATCATCTCGAGCACGTGTAGTGCAGTTTTGGATGCGCCTGACCAAATATGGGAGTTTAACTCCATTTTTGGACGAATATACGTCTTGTAAATAGTGGCCAGGTTGGATGGAGTGAAGTATCTTTTGCATATCTTAAGGAACCCCATACATTTGGCTGCACTGTTCGCAGCTTCAAATATGTGGTCATTCCAGTTAAGAGTCGAATTAATTCGAGTGCCGAGGATTGAAAGTTCCTTGGCTTCGTCAATGCCGTTCATAGACAGTATATTTACTTTGGGGCTCACCTTTGACGACAAGAGGCAGCACTGAGTTTTTAGTTCATTGAATTCTACTCGGTTAGATAATCCCCACTGATATATCTTGTTGAGGTCTGTATTCAATGTATCAAGCATAAGTTGCTGGTTGGTAGTGACGTACGAAGAGTTTGGACGGGAGTGTTCGTATGATTATGAGAAACTCAACGTGCAATTTAAATTCAAATGATTAGACAAGAAATCGTGTGTGCCGTTAAAGTTTTAGAAATTGAAATAAAAATAAATTAAAAAGACAACAAAAGAGATGTGTTTCGAAATGGTTCGAGAAAAATATCCGTAGTGTTATACCAGTTCTTCCCTTTCCGAATGGAGTAATACTCGATGGTGTTGAAAATACTTTAATGCACATTTAATTGGATCTCTGTGAAAAGTTCTTGGAGTATGTTTCTGGATACGTGCTAGTACTAGTAATAGTAGTAGATATCCCGTATCTAATCGAATTTGGATAAAAAATTATAATCGGACTGCTACCAAGAAGAAAAACGAAGCATCACAAGACCACGCAGGGGTAAGTTTTGTGGACACAATAATAATTGAATAAATAATTGTTAAAAAACGGATGGAGAGGAAGCGGATAAGGAAAGCAGGTGTCAATGTATATTGGTCTTGACTGCCTGGACATCACAACGACGAGGAAACACATGATCAGGTAGAGCATTCCACATTCGTGTGGTTCGGCTAAAAAATGCCGTTCTATGTTTATTTGTGTGCCTGAAGTTCACTTTCATCGTTTTTTTTTCAATAAATTTTATTGGTTTTCATAAGTTTGTCAAGAATCAATATGGTAGTCGTTATCACGACAAATGGAAATCTCCTTTTTCAGCTCAGCATGTAAATTTTTATATCTTCTGTTTAGTACATAACCAGGTTACTTAGGATACTTAGTGCATGTTTTTCTCAGTTTGTTCTTAACTACAACTTTGTTGAAAATCCACGTGCAGGTTGCTTTCTCAACGCCTCTTTCCACCTCAGGCCAGAGTGACGAGAGGAAACATCGGGTTGCCGCCAACAACAGCGAGTCATATGTGACATAGTAGTAATGGATCCATAGTTGCTGTATAACAGCAATCTCACCAAGCTGGACATAACAGGGAGGTAAATACAATATTTAGAAAGAAAGGTTATATTGATATTCCATGCCTGCGGACTCCGGAAAATTGTCAAACACTGCTGAACGCAGGACTTACCCTGGAATACATCAACTCCAACGGAGAGTTGGGATAATAATCGAGGATCCGCAAAAGAGCGCGAACTCAATTGGTGCTTGTTTCGAGGCAGTATATATAGTATACGAAACCGTTCATTCCAACTGCGACCTGGAAAATAAGCCTCTCCAATACCATATTTCGATCCGCCACTTAACTGACTGAACTTAACAGTTGGCATCTCGAAAGTCAAAGTTACACTACCTTTAATGAAAACAATAGAGCGGTTTCCCCCCTTAGAATTATAGACGCGAGAATACCAACGGTTGGGCTAATAGCCTTTTAAGTACGAGGGAAGGAATCCAGACTATCTTCGACTAATTAAGAAGCAAAAATTCAGTGGGAATAGATGGAGTACCTAACATTGTACTCAAGAACCTGCCCCCAATGGCAATAGATATATACACAATCCTATTTAACAATGCGTTGAATAATTCATACTTTCCCGCGCGTTGGAAAACGGCAATCATACAGCCCATTCCCAAAAAACCAACACTGTACAAACCCAATGAACATGCGTTCGATAAACTTACTCCCAAGCATCAGAAAAGTATTCGAAAATACCATTAACAAAGCTCTACTAAAATGGGTAGACGACAACAACATGATTCCGAATAACCAGTTTGGGTTTAAGACGGGTCATGAAACCACACAGGCCGCAGCTAAACTGGTCTCTGACATACAATGGAATAAATGTAGGAACCAATGCACAGGTGCCTGTGTGATCGGCTTGGAAAAAAGCCTTTGATACTGTCTGGATCGAAGGGTTATATTACAAACTGGTCAGACATGGCATACATAAGCCTTTACTATATGTACTTTATGATATGTTAAAGGACGGGAGGTTCGTGGTCAAAAATGGTAATGTGACCTCCAATAAAACGTATAATATCAAGAATGGCTTGCAACATGGCGCGGTACTCTCTCCGATTCTTTTTCACATTTACATTAGCGACTTATTAGATGCACTTCCGCAGGCTATTGCGTACGCAGACGATCTCATAATTTACAGAACAGCTCTGAAAGTTGAGATCGTAAATAGTTTAATACAGCGAGACTTCAACAACGTGCAGCGCTATTGTGATGACTGGAAACTTAAGATCAACTTCCAGAAATGTGAAGCCATCCTATTTAGAACTCCATTATATATAGCCACGAACGACACAAGGAAAAACTGGCGAAAGCTAGTTATCGTGGGACCGCATGGAGATAAACTGGAAACCAAGAGTTTAGTTAAATACCTTGGCATCTGGCTAGACCAATATCTGTATTTCAAGAGACACGTAGAGGCTGCTTTGCTCAAAGCGAGGAAAACTTTTGCTATGACAAGGGGGCTATTTCACAGTAGCCAACTTGACAGCAGGGTAAAAGTCATATGCTACATGACGCTAATCAGGCCAATGCTCATATATGGTTGTCCAGTATGGTTTAACATAGGTCCAAATTTGATGGAAAAGCTTCAGGTGTTCGAAAGGAAGTATCTCAGAAGTTGTCTCAGATTATATCGGACACCGGAATCGAACTATAAAAAATATTATTCAAATGAGACTTTATATAATGAAGCGTACATAAATAGGGTGGATAATTTTATGATTAAATTAATCAGAGGACATATTGCGAGAGCAATAAGCTCGTCCAATGACCTAATTTTCGGGGCCTATTATCCAAACACTCTGTACTATGAGAGCGTGCGTCACAACGGCTTTGTTCCATCAGAGGCGTTCCTTGACTCGGACATGAAAGGGCTTGTAGCGTTCTACGAACGCACAATTCCGCGCAGGTAAGGTTCCTACCTTCAAAGAACTTACTTACCTGATAACGCAACGCACGTGCCCACAGACACGCGGCCAATAGTCATTACAATACCTGTAACAAAGGTCATAGGAGGCTGCAAAATGCGAACCGATATAAAAAGAAGCAAGGAACTGAACGTCCCAAAGCTCTCAATATCAAGCAACAAGCCGAGTGTAGCCTACCTGAAACAAAGGTAAAAGCATTCATTCATCTTATCCATAAAGATTGAAATGCGCCGCACTCCAACACTGCACAATCGAAAATCCTGAACATCTACACGATGTTACAAGGGTTCGCTATCACCAGCAAATTCTCAGAATAACGGATGCACGTGCGGGTGGTCTATCACAAATACCACCAAATCTATCACCCAACAAAAGAAACGGCAACCGTAATTATCTCAACAAGATAATTCAAAATGTATGAGGTTTAAAACCTACAAGGGAACTACGCCTATCCCACGGTGTCTGTTTGTGAACCCATGAACCATACATCCATGCAAATTGCAGTATATCTTTCGGCCGCGCGCCAGATGTGCTATGCAAATAGAAGCGGCACACAATCGACAACCGTCGATCCGAACTTCGATCACCACCACGGATGGTGATAATGATATAAGGATGTATGCGTCAATGACTTTCTCCTTTCAGGAAAATAGAAAATTACCCCTGGGATAAAATAGCATGCTGCTAACAGAGATTTCCGGAATTCTGTTGGCAGATCGAATAGAGAAATTTTTCCGTACAGATACAGATGCCAGTTTGGAATCTGGATATCTGTGTGTGCAGACAGGAAGTGGAATGGTGATCGTCAACGAGACGAGGAGTCTACTTCGAGTACCTCAACGACGAGGTTGAGACCGAACACGATTAAAGGAAAAGGGAGTCGTTGTCGTGTGTCGATATTTAACGGTGGTAATCTTAAGTTAAAGGCTGTAACTTAAGGACAAAAAAAATTAAACCTAAAAATACGTAAAACAATAAACAGTAGCTGAAAACAAATTTCTCCGTGTTGGATTTATTTTTGACAGTGTCTCTTCGCTTGTTAGTGTTTACCTGCAAACAGTGTTCGGCGGAACACTAGGACAATCTAAAAACGTCCGCCAAAGGCTTATACAGGATAGATCCGGAATTCCGCTGATCTATCATGTAAATAGATCATCCGTAGAGGGGCGATTGTGCTACGACCGGAAGGTAATGCGCACCGTAGAAGAGCTCTTGCGCTTCAGTAAGGCTATCTCCCACAGAGACCAGGACGATGTGGTTGAATGACACATAAAGACCTGGATACCAATGTCGGTATAGAATGACACTATCATCAGCCAGCTTACATAGACTTAGCTTTTAAGTTAAGTAAAGTTAAGTGTTTTTAAATAAAATTAAAAATTAAAAAAAAATTAAGTGTCAAATTTTAACAAAAAAAAAAAAAAACAAAAAAAAATTGACAAAGTTTTTCAAATTTTTCTTTGTCCTTCAAATAATTATAAGTACTGCCACAAAGTTCTGTCGCCGAGAGGCAAATTATACAATTGTTAAGTAATGTTTAACTTAAAGCGTCTGCGAAGCACCAGTAAGTTATTATATAAGATAATTAAGCTAGAATTTAAGCATTTTTTGTCTAGCATATAATTTAGAAATTAAGAATATAAAAAGAAAATAAAAAATGTTTTAAAAATGTATGAAAATGGTAGTGACGTTCGAAGAGTTTGGACGGGAGTGTTCGTATTATTATTATTTATTGGCCTGTAGGAACCCAGAAGTTCATGACCTCGCCGACTCGACTCCGCCATCGTTCCCTGTCCTGTGCACTCTCCTTCCACGCTTAACCTTTCGATCCGACCTCCTCAAGGTCAAACCTAACATTGTCTCCCATCTCCGTCGCGGTCGTCCAGCCGGCCTCTTTCCCGTTGATCTACCGTCAAGAATTCTACGCACGGTCCTATCGTTTCCCATTCGCGCCACGTGTCCGGCCCATCTTAATATTCGCGACTTGATCACTCTCACTATTGTAGGTTTGCGATATAGTTCTTCCAATTCGTGGTTATGGAGTTTCCTCCATTGTCCTGCCTCCTCGTCATATTTACCGCCAAAGATACCCCTCAACACTTTATTCTCGAATATGCGGGATTTGTTATCTTCCCGTTTTGTGAGAGCCCATGTTTCGCATCCATATAGAACAATCGACATGATTATGGTTCTATAGACACGGAGCTTTATGTTACGTGATAGCAGTTTGGATTTCAGCAGTTTACTGACTGCGTGCCAACTAGCGTTGCCGCAATGCAGTCTTTTGTTAATTTCCTTCGACATTTCGTTACTGGCCGTCAGTATCGTTCCCACATATTTAAATTCTTTAACTTTTTCAAATATCTTACCTCTGACGTTTATATGTGTTCCCTGAGGTCCACCTGCTCTCGCCGTAATCATGTATTTTGTTTTGTCTTCATTTATTTCTAGGCCTACCTCTTCTGCCGCTTGCATGATGATTTCACAGTTTTTACACAGTTTCTAGATTATCTCCCAGAACGGCGATGTCATCCGCATTGGCGAGCACTTGTGTTACTCCGTTCAGGGATGATCCGGCCATGTTGTCGTCTTGTACCTTTCTGATGACATACTCGAGGACAAGGTTAAAGAGACATGGTGAGAGGCCATCGCCCTGTTTTAGTCCGTCCCGGATTTCAATGAGGTCTGAGAGGTGGTTTTCTATTCTAACTCGCCCTTTGTTTTCGTGCCTGCGAATTTGAATGAGGGCGGCATATTTTTTCGGGATTCCCAGCTCAACTACAATATGGTAGAGTGTTTGCCCTGCGACTGAGTCGTAGGCTTTTTTGAAGTCAACGAACAGTTGGTGAACCGTCTCTCCGTATTCCCACTTCTTTTCTAGCAGTTGTCTTATTGTGAACATTTGGTCGCTTGTTGACCGGTTCCTACGGAATCCACATTGGTAGTCTCCCAGTATCTCTTCTGCGTACGGTGTGATTCTCGCCAGAATGACATTTGTTAATATTTTGTATGCGGTTGGGGGCAATGATATTCCTCTGTAGTTTTCGCAGTCAGATCTGTGGCCTTTTTTTTAAATGGGAACGACTATTGAGGTTTTCCATTCTTCCGGAGTGATTTCCTTATCCCATATTCTTTGGATGAGCTGGTGGATCTTTCGAGCGGTTGCCCCTCCTCCATGCTTCACAAGCTCTGCCGGTATGGAGTCGACTCCGGGAGCTTTGTTGTTTTTCAATCGATTTATTGCGTCTACAACTTCGTTGAGAGAGGGCTCTGGGATCTGAGGCTCGGCTGTATGTACGCTTGGTGCGTTTATTTGTGGTTGATGGGTGCGTACATTGAGCAGGTTTTCAAAGTATTGCTTCCATCTTGTCACGATATTGTTTGTTTCTGTAGCCGTTTGCATCTCGAATTATTTTGACTCTCCCTCGGTAACCATTTCTAATTGAATTTATGCTGGCATACATACCTCTGATGTTCTTTGCTCTAGAATTTTCTAGGATTTTTTCGATCCGAGTCTTCTCCCATTCGCGTTTTTTTGCCTTTGAAGTGTCTCATTGTCTCTCTCCGAATCGTCACGGATCTTTCTGCGTTGACTTCATCATATCTTTCTAAGTAGATGTTCGTCTGAGGATGAGAAACTCAATGTGCTATCATCAGCAAACGAGTGAATTGGGTTGTGAGTAATTAACAAGAGATCATTTATAAAGATGAGGAAGAGAGTGGATGAGAGTACCGAACCCTGGGGAACACCTGCATTAATTTGATGGGAGGTAGATTTGACACCATCAAGAACCACTTGAATCGAACGGCCAGAAAGATAGTCTCTTATCCATTGGATCAGGGAATTGTCCACTCCATATGAATGCAATTTTGACAAAAGGGCTGGATGCCAAACTCTGTCGAAGGCTTTTGAAATATCCAATGCGACTACCTTGCTTTCACCGAGGTAGTGGATGGAATGGCTTCACTTTTCGGTAAGGTACGCCATCAGATCTCCTGTGGACCTGTTGCTACGAAAGCCATATTGGCGGTCATTGAAGACGTCATTTGATTCCAGATATTTCGAAAGTTGACGGTTGATAAGAGATTCCATTACCTCGGAGAGAATAGAAGTTAGTGCTATGGGTCGATAAGAAGAAAGGGGTGATTTGTCACCCTTTTTGGGAATTGGCTGAATATTCGCTGACTTCCATCTATTTGGGAAACGACCAGTAGAATAAGACAAATGGAAGAGTTTCCGCAGTGGTTTGGCGAGTGAAGAGGAACATCTCTTCAAGAGGATTGGGGGAATGCCGTCCAGACCAGTGGATTTGTGTGTGTTTAGCTCTTTGAGCGCGCGGGCAACAGTACGCCTTCGGAAGTGAATCTGGCTCATGGTGTGCTGCTTATGCTCAAGTTGAGGTAGAACTGATGTGGTATCAGGCAGCGTTGAGTTGGCTGCAAAATGTTCTGCAAGTAGATTCGCCTTCTCTATTGCAGTGGTGACTGGTTTGTCATCGACTATAAGCGATGGAATTGATGAAGAGACTGAGTTTTGAATGTTTTTCACGAATGCCCAGAAGTTTCTACTACCTGTGGGAGAGTGTATTATTTTTTGTCTCACTCTCTGGTCATGCAAGAACTTGGCGCGTTGAATATACGCATTGCAGTCATTCCTAGCTCTCTTAAATCTTTTCCGGTTTTCTTCAGTATTGTTTGATGTATACAACCGGAAGCTCAACTCTTTGGCCTTAATGGCTTCTCTGCGCCCAGAATCGAACCACATATTTCTCTTGGGTTTGATACTCTTTACTCTATGTGGAATAAAGGTTCGCATGCCAAGTAGAATCGTGTCTGTCAATGTGACCGCTATAGAGTCAACATCGTTATGGAGGAAAAATAACGACCAATTTAACCTCCCAAAAAAGTCGTTCAGACCTTCCCAGTTGACTTTCTCGTAGAACCATACTGTTTTTTTTTGGAGTTTTCTCATTAACGTTACTTTTGGTTAGACGAAATTTAGCTGACACCACACAGTGGTCTGAAGTGCCCTAGGGCGCAGAAACTTCAATTGTGTATTTGTTTGGGTGGGACGTGAGAAACAGGTCCAGTGTGTTGGCGAAATGACCATATATATCTGGTACCCGTGTTGGCTCATTGACAAGTTGAGTTAAGCTATTTGAATCAGCAAAAAGCTGGGCATATTGACCTTCGGGTGTTGTTGTTCCGGAGTGACGAAGCCACTGAGAGTTATGGACATTAAAATCACCCGCAATAACAATTTCAGTGTGCATATATAGGGTCAATATCCTATCGATAGAATCAGACAGAACATCAAATTCGTTAAAGGATGCATTTCTATCCATGTTTGGGCTTCTGTATTCCTATTCAATCCAAGTTGATATGCAGTCTCCACATGACACCCCTGGATAGCTACTTTGGCACCCGCCAAGTAGTGAACCAATGCATCCAGCGACATCCTCAAAAAGGTCGGCGCAACCCCTTATTTGGCGCAAGGCTAATAACCTTGCCCGAAAAAACAAATTATTATGGACAATTTAACAAGTCTCGGAGAAGGACCGGATACAGGTGGAGAGACTTGCCAAAATAGGCCACGACCGGATCCCGGTAGTAGTGCCGATGATGATGATGATGAAAAGTGTTTCACATCCTTTTAATACTTAGTTGTTGCACCTTTGTTTTTAATGACTGCTTCGCATCTTCGTCCCATGGAATTGACTAGTTTGGTACAAGTCGCGGGTGCTATAGAGTACCATTCATCTTTTATTTTGGACCAAAGTTCTTCCTTATTTTTGGCTTTGCAGTATACTACCTGTCGGGGAGCCCCTGGCGCAAGACTCATGATTTTGCCCGGAAAAAAACAAATCATTATGGCAAATTTAGCAAGCCTCCGGACTTGCTAAATAAGGCCAAGACCTGTTCCCGGTTGTAGTGCCGATGATGACGATGATGAGTATACTACCTGTAAATACGTACCTAGTATTTTCCCAAAAGAAATTCATAAAATTAAAGGGTAATTAAGGAACGACCATTGGAATTTCCCAAGATCAAATAATAAACGAGTTAAAAATATAAAAAAGTGCGTCACTAGGATGAGGCCACATCCAAAAATTTAGAAAAGAAGGAAACAATTAATGAAACGTTTACATTGTATGGTTTTAAAACATTGGTTTATAACGTTTTTCTACATTAATAATGAGTATGCCGGCCGTTTTTGGATATGACCTCTGTAAGACGGTTTGGAATAGAATCATAGACTTTTTTAAATCATCATCATCGGCACTACAACCGGGATCCGGTCTTGGTCTTATTTAACAAATCTCTCCACCGGTCCCGATTTCGAGCCGATGTTATCCAGTTTGACACTCCCAGGCTCTGGGCGTCCTGGTCTACGCCATCCCTCCATCGCAGACAAGGTCTGCCGCGCTGTCTCCTTCCATACATCCTGCCACAAAGGACTTTCCGGGCAGGGTCCTCTTCGCTCATTCGAGCTAGGTCCCCCCCCCCACCGGAGTCTACCGAGCTTAATTTTTCTTACAACATTAGCTTCAAGGTAGATTGCATACAACTCATGGTTGTAGCGTCTACGGAATCGTCCTACCTCACATATGAGGCCAACAATTCTCCTTAAGACCTTCCTCTCGAACGCGGCTAAGAGTTCATCATCATCATCGGCACTACAACCGGGAACCGGTCTTGGCCTTATTTAGCAAGTCCTAAGGCTTGTTAAATTTTCCATAATGATTTGTTTTCTCCGGGCAAGGTCATTAGTCTTACGGCTAAGAGTTCAGAGTGTCTTTTATTGAGCACCCAGGTGTCGGATCCATACATGAGTACTGGTAAGACCATGGTTTTGTACAGTAGTAGCTTGGATGTTCTGGATACATTTCGGGATTTAAAGAGCCTTGATAGACCATAGTAGGTTTTGTTGGATTTGATTAGCCCTTCGCGTATTTCTTCTTCCATATTGTTATCGACTGATACTATTGACCAAGGTAGTTACAGGATTGCACTTTTTCAAATTCGTTTGACCAACGTTAGGTCTTCTCTTCGCAGAAGTTGCCACTATGTACTTAGTTTTCTCCTCATTAAGGTGCAGTCCCAGTTTTTGTGCCGCCTGCTTGATCTGGGTGAAGGAATCCTGTACAGCCGTTTCGGTCCTACCGATGATGTCGATGTCATCTGCGTAGGCAAGTATCTGGCTGGACTTGGTGACAATAGTCCCTCGAGTTGTGACGCCAGTCACGAATTGTTTTCTCCAACGCCAGGTTGAAGAGGAGGCAGGCCAGACCGTCCCCTTGTCGGAATCCATTAAAGATCTCTATTGGTTTGGACATTTGGCGGTTTTTTATGTGTGATGGTGTCAATGTGTTCCGCCGAACACTAGTTGTGTGGTGATGAAATAACGTTCAAGTAGAACGACACTCACAAAACAAGTCAAATAAAAGTCACTGTGAGCTTGGCCTGGGTTTGGCTCTTTTATTTTCTGGGTATTGACTAACAACCCCAGTAATTAGTAAAACATAAAGGTACACTATATTTATTATCGAATCTTATTTAATATTTTCAC
Source organism: Microdon myrmicae (assembly GCA_963931805.1). NCBI lineage: Eukaryota > Metazoa > Arthropoda > Insecta > Diptera > Syrphidae > Microdon > Microdon myrmicae. Next base: position 88,641,326 of record OZ007500.1, read on the forward strand.
GGCTTCATCGGGTATACCGCACAACAAAATGATTATTCCACTCGTTAATATTGTTTTAAAATAGATTTTCTTATTTCATATGTTTTAGCTTTAATCGGTATACCGCACAACAAAATGATTATTCCACTCGTTAATATGACTTTTAATATATGGCACACCACAACTGTTAACTCTACGTTTCACTGCTTCTCCAAGACTGATTTCTCAATTCATCCCGACTCGCAATGGTTACCTCACACGCAACCCCTTTTCTTATTTTTTCTTCTTTCTATTTTGCACACTCAGCGCCAGGACCCAAAACAGACCATTGCCCCGACCACCATATACGGTGCGCCTTTAGCTTTTTGCTAGGCGAACAAGCAAAAAAGGAAAGGGTGAATACACATACACGCTAATCGCGTCGGTCGCTTACGTGCGTGTCCCCCAGCATGCAGACAGGGGATCATCGCCATCCACATGATCTGCAGGTTTGCACAGGGGTTGAATTGTTTACACGATCACTAGTGCTTGAAGCATTATTGTTGATCGTGCAAACTTCGCTAGTGTATCTTCCATAGGAACGACGAATATTCATACGATCGCGATCACAGCCAGGATCGCCGCCGATCGCATATCGATCGTCGTGCAAATGGTGCAGGTGGCTATTCCCTGTGTTTTCTTCTCCTTTAGGCAAGCATGTTATTACTTGCCTGTAGTTGGTTTTTGCCACCGAATTGCCCGCCGTGTTCGCTGATGAAAACAAAAGGGGGGCAGCTTGCCTGTGTGCGACGGTGCTGGATCGAAGATATTCTTGTCCGAATATCTCGATTGATCCGTTGGTTGAGGATGCGACCGTTTTTCTCCACTCGAGAAAGGGTGCATGTTGGCGGGAACCAATGTTGGAATATTTTCCGTTGACCGTCGGCGCCGGTTGAACTTTCCCGGTGTGTGCTGTATGTTGAGCAAATTCTATCGGATATTCATGTTGTGTTACGCACAAACAAGCTATTCATCCTTGCAGGAAATTTTACTCTTTTTTCCTATAGAACTTGATGCTCTGCGACGACCAGGCTTTTGTTGTTTCCGTTGAAAATGTGAGGCGGGCAGTGGCGTCGGGGGAAACCGCCACAGACAGCAATCCCGCTATTTTTACTTGACTAGTTACGTTGGTCATGGTCAACCTACAAAGTCGTATCAATTTGTTTGGAATGCCGTACTCTCTCATTGCATTATATAGTTCTACCCTGCCTATGCGGCATTAAAGTCTATGAATAGATGATATAATGGAATCTTAAAATCCAGACATTTTTCCATCGCCTGCCTAAGGGTGAATATCTGATCAATCGCTGATTTGCCTGGGATGAAGCCATACTGATATTGATCAATGATGGCTTTAGCGTATGCGGCTATCCGATCTTGTAGGATACTGGAGAATATATTATAGGCGGTACTCAGCAATGTAATACCCCTATAGCTGCTGCACACTGTGATATCTCCCTTCTAATGTATGGAGCAAATTATACCACGACCCCAATCTTCTGGCAAGTCCTCTTGCACCACGATCTCATAAATTGCGTGTTGTAACGCTGTCCCTTCTCTTTTGATCAGCTCAGTTGGCAAGCCATCAACTCCGGGGGCTTTATTTGATTTGAGCTGTCTTATGGCTTTTACTATGTCCTCAATGCTTGGTGACGGCAGCATTTGGTCTTGGTCTTGCATTGGTGGAGCCTCCAATTCTTCTGTGAGCTGACCAATTAGCAATTCATTGAAGTGCACTTCCCATCGCTCCAGAATGCCTTCAGGATCGGTGATCAGATTACCCTCTTTATCCTTGCAGTAAGTGCAGCGTGGTGTGTACCGCGCCATACTGCGGATTATTTGGTTGAACTTCCGCGCCTGGTGCGGACCTCGCTCTCTACTTTTCTCTATTTCACAGACAAGGTTTTTTTCCCAGGCACTTTTCTTTTGTCTGTGAAGTCTTTTTTCAGATCTTCTGAGCTCTTTGTATTTCTCCGCGCGTACCCGCGTCCTATGAGACTGCTGCATTGCCCGGTATGCAGCATTCTCACGTTCAGTCGCGAGTTTGCACTCATCATCAAACCAGTCGTTCCGATCTCTACGACTACTGCCTAAGATGGAGTTGGCAGTACTAATGACAGTATTCTTAAGGCGTGTCCATTTCTCTTCTACGCCCGGCATTCTGGCCCCAGGACTTACTCTCCCTCCGTCGAGCTCTTCGAGGGCGAGTCTTAACGCATGACCAAATGTGTTGCTGGTATTCTCATTGCGTAAGGCAGCCGTGTTGATTCGAACCTGATCCGCGGATGCAATACGTCTCCGTAAGGCAATCCGCGCTCGGAAAACTGTACCAACAAGATAGTGATCCGAGTCGACGTTGGCACCTCGGTACGTTCGTACCGTCATCAGGCTCGAGGAGTGGCGGCGATCTATCAGCACGTGGTCAATTTGGTTGCGAGTGGCTCCATCAGGTAATACCCAGGTGGTAGATATCTTTACGCGGAAATCTGGTACTCGCAACGACCAAATTTTTCATTGTCATTAGTGTTCTCATGCAAACTATGGGAACCTGTGTAGTGCCTGAAAACCGGCTCCCGACCTATTTTTGCAATCAAATCCCCAAGAACGATTTTCACATCGTATCTTGGGCAGGCATTGAGGGCCCGTTCGAAGTTCTCATAGTATTCTTCTTTTTCGTCGTCTGGGGACTACTCTGTAGGTTCGTGAACGTTTATGTGGCTTATGTTCTTAAACTTGCCTCGCACGCGAAGAGTGCATAGCCTTTCATTTATCGCATTAAAGCCGATAATGGCAGGCTTCAGTTTTTGGCTGACTAGAAAGCCGAGCACATGGTGTTTTGCGTGACAGCTGTAATAAATGTCATACTCTTTTCTTTGAAAAAAACCACTCCCCGTCCATCTTATTTCTTGTAATGCTGTTATGTCAGCCTTATATTCGGACGGGGCATCGGCTAACTGCTGTGCAGCTTGAGCTCTGTATAGTGAGCGTACGTTCCATGTAAAAATTCTGAAATCATTTAGCCATTTCAGTTTCCGTGGTCGTCGTCGTGTATCCGGTCCATATCCGAGGCTTGTTAAATTTGCCATAATAATTCATTTTTATGGGCCTGGTTATTAGCATTGCGCCAACCTCTCTCATGATGCCGCTGCATGCATTGGTTCACTACTTGGCGAGTGTCAAAGTAGCTATCCAGGAGTGTCACGTGGAGACTGCATGTCAACTTCTATTGAACAGGGACAAGGATCGTCCTGGCCTTCGCCGGGTTGAAGGCAATCAGAGACTTTGCCCTATATGTTCGCACCCATGAAATAAAACAGTAAAATAGATAGAACGATATTGAGATATACTATGAAACGCACTGTCTCTTTGCCGGCGATACTTCGACCGATTGCCTTCTTGGTACTTTGTGCTGACCTTCAAGATGTTCCATGATTTTTGTCTCCGACAACTTGTACTCAGTGCCAATATGTTCTAGATCTAGATTAGCATCGATGACCAACACCTACGGAAGGTAAGCCATCATCATTTACACAAAATCACATCAGCAATTATATAGAATGACAAAATGGCACTTACTGGAATATTCGGTGTCCGTTTGTGTTTTATCAGCCAATCCTCATGTAATTCGTGCAATTCTTGTAGATATTTTAAAGGAACACAGCTCTCTTCAGAACGAGCACGCTTCTTCATTCTGTCATAGACCACTTCCGGTGAGCTTCTCAGGTACACTTAAGTAAAACAGTAAGTAAATAAATAAGTAAATAGTAGATGAACTCTTTTCGAACTATAATCTATTTACCAATAAGATCAGCACGGATGTGAGTCGAGTAGTCAATGTATTTGTACCACTCTTTCATCATTTCATACATTCCGAGGTGAAGCACTCCGTTTTTGTGAAGGTTCTCCACAAAGCAGTTTCTACATTAGATTCCAATTGGTCAAATATGTTTTTGGTAAATATTGATTTAATTACTTGGCACTATAGATGGATCTTTCCATGAGTTTGGCTTTCTTGTCCGTAACCATGGTGTGGCTCTGTAGCATTGTAAGCGTTACATAGCTTTGGAAAGGATATGCCCAACGGTACGGTTCGGTGTACATCAATTCCTGAAAAGCCGATCATTGATATAACAGACATGTGACAGGATTAGCTAATATCGTTCTCTAATTTTCTGAAATAATTCAGGAATGTTGTCTTTCCACTTCCGATGTTGCCTTCAATTAGAACAGTAAACGGTTGTGTATCAGCTGCATATTTCGGAGGAATGTTTCGTGATGTAATTGCAGCCATAGTCCGCCTTAGGAAAACACCTAATTATAAATAAACCGATTTTATTTAAATAATTTCCGCTCATATTCTCGGTTTGGGATAAGTTGTTAAATTTTGGAGATTCTAGCAAACAAGTTTTAGTCGGACAAGTATGTAGTAAATATCCAAGGAAATATGAAATTATCTTATTTCATCACCATACGATAGTTTTGATTTTTCACCACACAATATTTTTTTAATATATGTATATAAACAATTCTTAGGAAAGGCCGACCTATAACGCTGGGTTAGCAGCCTGAGATGCTAATAGATAACTGTTGGAATTGTTTGTGAAGAGTTGTAAATTGTAATGCCTTGGGAACACTAGTGGGAGAGTGTTCTGTAGTTAAACTGGTTTGGGTATAGAGGTATAAGCGCCGCAAAGGGATAAATTGCAAAACCAATATTATATTAATTATTAATTAATTAAACGCGCAATTAATTAAACAGAATTCCTTGGAGTGATACCACGGATTTCCAAGAAACAATATGTAGATATAGATGTGACCCGCTACGTGCCTTCGATGTAAGTAGTCTTGGCGTTTGTGCCCTTCTGGCAGCAGACGGCGTAAATATTTCTTTTAATTTTAAAGAGATAACTGAGTTTGTTTGCGACGAACTTGATAATATTGGACACGTCCATTTCATGATACATTGGCTTTCAACCTTCGCTATATATATGCCGCATATCAACGATATGAATCTTTCCACGTTCTAGGAGTTTGTTCAGATCTCGATTTAAGCTCTCAACTTGGTTGCGCCTTATTAGCAGTCAATGTGTTAACTAGTTGATTGTTTTAAAATGAAGAGATCAGTTTACTATCATCGGAAAAATTGAATATCTTGTTAGCCATTGATACTACCAGGTCAATAACATGAGGCCGGAATAGATTTGGAGCTGACATAGAGACTTGGGTCATTCTCGAATTGATGGAGAAAATACACCTTCGACAAAACCTGAATTCGCCGATTTTCAAGGAAATTTTAGAAAACGAAAGTTGTTGGGGAGATCGAAACTTTTTTAGTAAAGCTTTGTGCTAGACGTCGGTAAAAGCCTTGTAGATATCTAATGGGATTGCCCGTGGACTTGTGGGGAAGAAGTATGTTGCGCCGGCGTACGGTGCTGATTGCCTTCTTCCTCCATCATCACTATAAGAAGGTTCCGCCGCGATTGTCCACCAGGAAAACAAAACAAACAACTCCACAACACCGTCCACAAGGAGTAAAGTAAAACATACAATTTTGTTTGTCAAGATTTGTTTTACTATAGCACTGTTTATTGAGGTGGCAAACAAATACACGAATAAGAATACATTTTTGGTGTAATGTTCATATAAGGTTTTAACTTTTAATATTGGAATTTAGATTCGTTTTTTATAATATGAATGACGCGAATGGCATAGAACCGAGAAGCTCTTTACACACACATTTCGCGACTGGATGCTAAACGTTAAGCACTAAGGGGGGGCGGAAACTGGGGAAGGAAGATGATTCATTAAGAACCCACCGTACCGGCGTCGGTACGGTGGACGGCGGCGACCCGACCGCATTGAAGATAGAAACACGACTCCGACGACGCAATGACCTGGGCACGTGTGTGCTATTGGGCGTTCAAAATCGGACTCCCTGATGCAATCCATATCCGCCAGATTCAACGGTGGTGGATTACATTGGGAGGATTCTATATGTGTCCGTATAGGACAAGTACGTTGCCCTTCAGCCTGCATATCGGCAACGACGATAATGCACCTAAATAAACATGGGCTGGTGTATGATGATCGGTGTACCGCTGGGTGTAGTCCCATCGTACGATAGGGGATCGATTTGTATGTTTATTTTAGGCATTGGATAATGGACAGGAATGCTGGCATTATAGAGATAAGCGATAGCGAAGATCGCCTAAGGAAGACATAGGTTTATGTGTCTTAAATAAACAGAAACGCTATTTCGAGGGTCATAAATCCCTGATGACCTGCGCCTGAGAACGAAATAGGGTTTTGCTTTAAGATAAACAAAAATGCCATTTCAAGGGTCACGATGATATGCACATCGTGTTTACTCGCGCGTTCATGATAATGCCGTTGTAGGCTATACATGGTTAGGTGACGATAGGTCAGCCGAAAATTTGGGTTTTTTTTACATGACGATGCTGGTACATGAGGTGAGGAATTAGCCTTGCAGATGTGCAAGCGTACATCTCGCCCAGGGTGGCCATGGACCAGCGGTCGGTTAATAGGGTAAACACAGTGATGCCACTGTGTTTGTTTGTTTAACCGGCCGGAGCGTCGTTAGGCATGATCTAGGGTATGATTGTCTAACGTCAATCATACTAGTGCCCGAATCCCATGATCGGTAGATAACCGATATAGGAATTTGGTCACAAGTGTTGCGAACCTTGGAATTGGGGCAATAAATGGTTATGAGCCGTAGCAAAACCATCGGCTATAGCTGTGTCAACAATTACGCTGGCCAGCGAGTGTTTATCTATTATAATTGCTGACGACCCGAGCCGATGGAGATATGGTATGGTTCATATAATATGAAACGAAAAAATTCAATGTGATGCATGCCTTGATGAGGTTTAACTTTCAGGTGAAAGACAGCTTAAGCTGCTCGATTGCGGGTAAGAATTCTCTTACAGCTACTTTTAGGTTAAATTATTGGATCTAATGATGCGTGCAGCATTTAAGATGCTAATGCGATTGCATTAGAGAAATTAGTAGATTGGGTGCAAGTTATGGGGGTTTTTCAGGAAAGCGCACCGTGGGGTTTGGCGGAACCGCCACAGACACCATGTTTTTCAAATGCAGATGTCTAGATGTCGGTCACAATTCTCAAAAGGCTCCGTGAAACGTCCGCTCGGGGATCGGCATTGGCGATTATTTATAAGTCGGTTGCATTCTAAATATTTAATCAACTCGGAATTTATGATTCCATCGCCTATTACAAGATAGACAATAAGACAATAGCCTGTTAATTTTGCAGCAGACTTGCCTTTTTTTGGGTTGATTGAATGCGTTTTGGCGCAAGACGAATGACCTTGCCCGGAGAAAACAAATCATTATGGAAAATTTAACAAGCCTCAGGACTTGCTAAATAAGGCCAATACCGGATCCAGGTTGTAGTGCCGATGATGAATGCGTTTCCAGCAAGTGGAAAAACTAGTCTGTCCCCGTATTCGAGAATAAACTTTTAAGGGATATCTTTGAAGGTAAATATGACGAGGAGGCAGGACAATGGAGGAAACTCCACAACCACGAATTGGAAGAGCTATACCGCAAACCTACAATAGTGAGAGTAATCAGATCGCGAAGATTAAGATGGGCCGGACATGTGGTACAAGTGGGCAACGATAGGACTGTGCGTAGAATTCTTGACGGTAAACCAACGGGAAAGAGACCGGTAGGATGGCCGCGACAGTGATGGGAGGACAATGTTAGGTTTGACCTTGAGGAGATCGGATCGGCTGGTCACGCGTGGTAGGAGAGTGGCCGAGTCGGTGAGGTCATGAACTCCCGGGTTCCTACAGGCCAATAAATAGTATGGTATAGCATAAGATATACGAAGAAAGTTGTTAAGAATCGGCAATAGTTCTCGAGGTCGGTTTTTAAGAGCTATTGACGGTGTTCCGGTCAGTCGGTTGCCTTCTTACAGTCGAGTCCATGGAAATCCGTTTAACAAGACTTTACGTCCACCATTTGAAATTGTACTGGTGCCATTACAGATGGCTCTTAAAGACCAACATCTAGGATTGAATTCGCGGGAAATAAATTCTCGAAAACATTGGCTTTATCTTTTGAGTTGGTGGGTAATGCTCCGCTTTCAGTCAGTGATGGAGGAAAGGAGCAGGTACTGAAGTTATTTCTAACTGCCATTGCTATTGGTCAGAAGGGACGTGAGCACTCGAGTAGTTTGTGGTTGGGAATCTTCTTGTCTGTCGGTCTCAACAGTTTGGTTGCAAGCATTTCTGATTCTGACTAAATTAGTTTTGTTGGCCTTCTTTGGAATAGAGTGCCACAATTTGAAAGCCTCGCTTTTGCCAGCTGTGATCTCTTCAAACTTTCCCAAATTAGCAGGTCCAAGGTATTCACAATTACCCTGGTTACCCAGTACTCGTGGAAGCTCCTCCACTAGTGGATTAAAATGTCAGCTGATGGAAACAGGTCCAAGGTTACCCAGTACTCGCGTAAGCTGCTCCACTAGTAGATAAAAATTGCAGCTGAAGGCAACAGGTCCAAGGTATTCACAATTGCCCAGGCTTTCCGACACTCGCGTAAGCTCGTCCACTTGTAGATTAAAATTGCAGCTGAAGGCAACAGGTCCAAGGTATTCACAATTGCCCAGGCTTTCCGACACACGCGTAAGTTCCTCCACTAGTAGGTTAAAATTGCAGCTAACGGCGAACGTTTTAGCTGGTCTCCCAGATTAATGTGTTCTGTTAGAATGTATTAACTAGTTGGCCAAGTGTACATTAAAGTCGCCAAAAATAATCTCAGATGTTGGGTGACTGATTTGTATCCAATCGACGATCGGTGAAAGATATTCGAAGAGTGTCACTGCTCGATTTCGATTTAAGGAGCGGTAAAGACGTTTGTTCTAATACGTCTTCCACTTGACAAACTAAAAAAGACCAATAACAATGAAAGGTCAAAGGGAAGAAGCATTAGAACCTGTGGCGTTTCTAACAGATACAGTCACAATATACAAGCCAATAGTGAAGAACGCCAAACGATAATCGAATAAGAAGAAGCATCAGCCGTATACCAAGCAATAACATCGCAATTCCACATCAGTTGAGTGCACTTGAGTTTAGAAATCGAATTCGTACACGCGGCAGTGGCCTGATGTGTTGAGCATTGGTTCAATTTTTAGTGATTCTAGCCGTCACAGTGTCAGTTCGAATCACACGTTCTTCACTATCGTCGCAAACGCTATAAGCCCAACACTTTGCTCAATGAATTGGACAATGAAGATATATCAAGTCGATTGACGAGTTAATCTGAATCTCAATTAGAGATAGAACATCGTCCTTCACTGTTCGTGAACATTGGTCAACAGCATTTACATTCGTATTAATGAAACTGAGTCCATACTCAAAACTGTTATCAGTTGAATGTTGACCGGGTCTCGGAAGCGTGATGCGCATTCTCAGATTGACGGGTATTGCGGGAAAATGTCTGAGAAGGGAGAACACATTGAGCAACGACCGTGATAATACCTATAGAAAAGAGATAGGCATGATACGTTGAGCCTTTGTTCCCACCCAGCCACGCTCCTATCTCTTACTGAACCAACCGATAACATCGGTTGAATAGATTCGCGACCTGGGCGTCCTATGCGACAAGAAGGTCAAATTCACCGCACATATTGATGACATAATCATTAAGGCCAATGCCGCCCTTGGATTTGTCAAACGCTGGTCGAAGGATTTCCTAAACCCCTACGTCACCCGTTCACTCTACATAACTTTTGTTCGCACACTGTATGCTAGTCAGGTGAGTTTACTTACAATTTGATTTGTTATTAAGTTGCGTGCATGTAGTTCCTCCTGAGGTAGGCACACCGGTGATCCGAATGTGGGACTAGTTTAACTCCGGAATTCCTTATCTTAGAGGGTACCATCATGCCATTTTTTAAACTTTAGTTCAGATCATCTGCTAACGTGCGAAACATAGACCTACCACCTGTTCCAACCTTTTCTACTTGTTAATCATCCAATATCCGAAAGATAGTCAAGGATTTTTCCAGACCATATCGCGGAACATATAGTGTCACGGGATGGTAATTCACTGGGGGTTGGGGTCGACCTACCACCTCTTGCAGCCTTTTCTACTGGTTAATCAGCCATTTTTCGAAAGATGATCAAAGATTTCTCCACACCTCACGGGATCTATAGTGTAATAAGGCAGTATCCCGCCGAGCAACTAGACATTGAGACAAGATGGCCTAGCTATGTGTATATTCTAAAGCCCTGCTCATTGGGCAGGGTAGGTGAATAACCTCTATATATGGAGCAATGACGTTCTGGTATGTTTCACTTATTCACTGGTACGATTAGTGATCGTGCTATTGCGACTTTAATAATCTGCTCCTCAAACGAGCGACTTGCTTAATCCCAAATATAATGTGAAGCTCCTATTTTGTTAGTAGCGAATATCACTATTTTTTTAAGCAAAATTAAATTAATAATATCTATAGACAATTTGACCCTGAGGGTCTAATAAGGAATACCTTGCTGCTACATTATTTTCTGAGTATATTTAATATAATTATTTAAGAAAATAAAGCCTGGACGATGTTCGTTTTACCGGATTGTCTTTTATATTTTATATTTTGTGTTGTGTTCGCATGCCCGTGTGGGTTTTTGGGTGTTATTTCAGATAGATATATGGCGGGGATGACCAGAAACAAATATTTTAATTCCTTTAAATGTAAAATACAATTTGACTGCGGGAAAACTTTCTGTCCGTTCCCGTACCATCTATTCCTTTTGTTTGCGCCTCTATAGCGTCAATCAACATCAATGCCCTCTAATGATTTTTATCATTAATACGCCTGTTTCATTTTGACAAAAATATATAACTATGCAGTAAATAAATTATTAGGAGGAGAAAAGAACTATAGGGATGAACCGGTCTGATGATGATGTTACTATGGCATAATTTGGCCAACCAGCTTTTGAATGGTATTTAATCTAGACAGGGATCATCCCTGAACGGGGTCACACAAGTGCTCGCATATGCGGATGACATCGCCGTTCTGGGCGATAATCTAGAGACTGTTAGTAAAAACTGTGAAATCATCATGCAAGCGGCAGAAGAGGTAGGCCTAGAAATAAATGAAGACAAAACAAAATACATGATTACGGCGAGAGCAGGTGGATCTCAGATAACACATATAAACGTCAGAGGTAAGATATTTGAAAAAGTTAAAGAATTTAAATATCTGGGAACGATACTGACGGCCAGTAACGAAATGTCGAAGGAAATTAACAAGAGACTGCATTCCGGCAACGCGAGTTGGCACGCAGTCAGTAAACTGCTGAAATCCAGACTGCTATCACGTAACATAAAGCTCCGTGTCTATAGAACCATAATCATGCCGATTGTTCTATATGGATGCGAAACATGGGCTCTCACAAAACGGGAAGAAAACAAATTCCGCGTATTCGAGAATAAAGTTTTGAGGGGCATCTTTGGAGGTAAATATGACGAGGAGGCAGGACAATGGAGGAGACTCCATAACCACGAATTGGAAGAGCTATATCGCAAACCTACAATAGTGAGAGTAATCAAGTCGCGAAGATTAAGATGGGCCGGACACGTGGCGCGAATGGGGAACGATAGGACCGTGCATAGAATTCTTGACGGTAGACCAACGGGAAAGAGACCGGTAGGACGGCCGCGACGGAGATGGGAGGACAATGTTAGGTTTGACCTTGAGGAGATCGGATCGAATGGTCAAGCGTGGAAGGAGAGTGCCCAGGACAGGGAACGATGGCGAAGCCGAGTCGGTGAAGTCATGAACTTCCGGGTTCCTACAGGCCAATAAATAATAATAATAAATTGATAATGTTTACAGCCGCCATGGACATTATTCTGACAGGAATATTTATTCAAGACAACAAGGATGATGTAATTATTTTAGAAATTCTATATATGACGAACAGGAATGTTTATTTAGAACCAAACAGGGTCTCGTTCATTTAGGAAATTTGCAAATAAATTTCCGTTGCTAAAATTGTTAAAGAATCTCTTAGTGATTATTGCTTGGCTTGGAACAACTGCGTATCTATTCAAATTTCCTGTACCTAACAAATAGTATGTGATGGGATTGTTATATTGAAACTGTTTACTGCATTTGCATAAAAGATTGTTGGTGTTGTGGTTTTCTGAGACCTTTGAAGAAATATTTGATAGAATTTCCCTCTCCAGATCCTTCCTCACGTCGGCCATTCTGAGAGAAACTCCATCTCCCTTTATTTCAACTTCTTTTTAACCTACCACAACTTCTAGTTCTACTCGCCCAATACTCAACTCGCTAATTCCCCCAGCGGTAAAAATCACTCAGCAACTAATAAACCCGCCACATTGTCGCTACATGCTCTCTAAACAGAGAAATAAAAACACCTGTGAAAATATTCATCTCTTCCTGGCCTATCTCCATGACAAACCGGACATAGTCTGTTTCGAAGGAAAAACCAAAACCAGCGTTATGGTCGCCATTTCAACTAGAAGGGTGATATCCTAAGTCTTCGTAAACTTTTCCTCAAATTTCATGTAAATCTCAACTTGCCACCACATAAAGTGTCTAAGGATCTCCAGGCTTTCGGTCAATACGTTCACTCCATGAGCTTAAATCTTCAAGGCAATAGAGCTGATCGTATGTTGGGATTTTGATTTTCCGGGTGGTTTGGGCTTGTTGATTTTCCATAAACAAAAGTCCAGAGTTGGCAGTGATTGAATTTATTGACTTACTATCAAAAGTGCAAATTCTTTTGTACATTCGAATAACCCTTGTTCTGATAAACAAATTTGTCGCTAAACAATTTACTGATTGATGCGCGGTACTTTATAAAAATTGAGATTACAGTTTGGAGCACGTTTTCCTTTCGCCATTCAATTTCCCTGTTTTTGTGTGTCTGGCAGCAATTTCGAATACTTCGATCAGTGCCAACTTCGGCTCTAAGAACAGAAAGGAAGGTGTGAAGTTGGGACAGGTTCAAGATTGTGTTGGGTAAGATCAGCTTGAAAATTTGATCAATTCTCAACATCGTAATACATTTTTTCGACCCTGCATTGTCCCCATATCTTTCTCCCAGTATACTATTACTATTATTTATTGGCCTGTAGGATGCCGGAAATTCATAACCTCACCGACTCGACTCCGCCATCGTTCCCTGTCCTGTGCACTCTCCTTCCACGCATGACCAGCCGATCCGATCTCCTCAAGGTCAAACCTAAAATTGTCCTCCCATCCCCGTCGGGGCCGTGCTACCGGTCTCTTTCCCGTTGGTCTACTGTCTTGAATTCTACGCACGGTCCTATCGTTGCCCATTCGCGCCACAAGTCCGTCCCATCTTAATCTTCGCTACATGATTATTCTCACTTGTCTTATTCTACTACCTGCTTCCCAAATAGCTGGAAGTCAGCGAACATTCAGCCAATTCCCAAAAGGGGCGAGAAATGATCCCTCCCCCAATTCTCATGAAAAGATGTTCTTCACTCGCTAAAACACTCCGGTAACTCTTTTCTTTTTCTTATTCCACTGGCCGCTTCCCAACTAGATGGAACTCAGCGAACATTCAGCCAATTCCCAAAAAATTCGACAAATCGTCTATCTCTTCTTGTCGACCCATAGCACTAACTTCTATTCTCTCGAAGGTAATGGAATCACGTATCAACCGCCGACTTTCAAAATATCTAGAATCAAATGACCTTGTGGGTTTGTTGCCCAACCTTCACGACCTCGTCAGGACGAACTGTCGAATTTGGATTAAATCAAACACTGACTATCTTGCCAGTTCAGCATTCATCTTTTATTCACTTTTATTTAACAAATAATTTAATTTCAGCGCTTACATTTATATTACTCGAAATATAATTTCAGCTCACAGGTTTTATTTCAAAAAAAGTAATTTTAATTCACATTTATAACTTATAATTGCAATCAAGGGATATTATTTCATAATATAATTTCACTTCACATTCGAAGTATTGTCTTAATTAACAGAGTAAGAGTTCCTTTTGCTCTAGGGATTTCCTTTCAAAATATAATTTTAATTCACATGGAATGTGATTTCCGTTTTTCACCGCTTTTCTATTTCGATTATGATCGACTACCACCGACGAGACAATCAGGACTGACTTAGAATTAACTTATCCCTTGGGACGGCCCAAGAGGGATGTAAATTAACGTGAGGGCGCGACTTGCCCTCACGGAATCCAAACCGAGATTAAATTATTTCATCGAAGCGATAGAATATCAAAATCCCATCATCGCTTCGATGACCATATTTGGTAATAATTCTTTTTGCGTTAGGTTCAGCTCAAAAAGAGGTGGATATACACACACGATGATTGCTTCCGCAGCTCATCGTGTGCGTCCGTAAGTATGCAGACATTGCATAAGTCCCCTTTTTAAGTTCGCAGCAGGTGCGAGTATCTCAACGGCAAAAGGGTTACAATGTTTACACGAACAGTGGCTACGAGTAGCGTGATGCTGATCGTGTGCGTGTTGTTGGTGTATCCTCGCAGTCGAACTCCGATGGTAATTTTCCATTTGCGAATTCGACCGCCGGGGCGCCAGTCGGATGCCCTCATGTATCGGTCGCTCGATGTGGGCATGCTGTGCCAAGGCAAAATACCTTTTTCTGCTGGTGTGCAGCTGGCGTACAAAAGAATATCGTGTAGATATTTGCACAGGCAATATTGGTTGGTTGGTTGTTAAACCAAATTGCCTTGAAGAATATAGCATTTGATGCCGCTGAAATTTCACATCAGCGCGACTTAATGTTTCACAGGTTTTTCTTGTATTTTGCAGGTACAGTACAGAAGATAAGTACAGGCTTTTAATGTATTTCAGGGAACCGTTACCTTGTGTACCTGTAAGGTAAGTAGTGGCGCTCAATGGAACTGCCACGGTACTTGTTTTTCTTTTTGGTTGTATGCCATAGATGGGGGTTTTTACTTAGGTTTATTGGAAGATTGGTTAGTGGCGTTCGAAGGAACCGCCACAACATCCTCAATGACCGCCAATATGGCTTTCATATCACAGGTCCACAGGAGATTTGATGGCGTACCTTACCGAAAAGTGGAGCCATTCCATCCACTATGAATTTGGCATCCAGCTCTTTTATCAAAATTACATTCCAATGGAGTGGACAATTCCCGGATCCCATGGATAAGAGACTATCTTTGTGGCCGTTCAATCCAATCCCATCAAATTAATGCAGGTGTTCCCCAAGTTTCTGTACTCTCACCCACTCTCCTCCTCATCTTTATAAATGATCTCTTGTCCATTACCCACAAACCCAATCTACTCGCTTGCTGATGATAGCACATTGAGTTTCTCATCCTCAGACGAACATTCCCGACCAAACTCCTCGAAGGTCATTACCAATCGGCAGGTTATGTTTAATACACTGAATTCCAACATCGGCAAGGTATATTAATGGGGATTATCTATCCGAGTAGAATTCAATGCATTAAAAACTCAGTGCTGTCTCTTGTCATCAAAGGCGAACCCCAAAGTAAAAACACTGTCGATGAATGACACTTGCATTGACGAAACCAAGCAACCAAGGAAGAAATCCTCGGCACTCGAATTAATTCGACTCTTAATTGGAGCGACCACATTTTTGAAGCTGCGAAAAGTGCGGCCAAGTGCATGGGGTTCCTTAAGAGATGAAAAACATACTTCACTCCATCCAACCTGGCCACTATTTACAAGGCGTTTATTCGTCGCAAAATGGAGTTCAACTGCAGTACACGTGCTCGATAGGAGGCAAAAACGATCGGGGAAATTAATGGAGGACCCTGCTGATCAGTTCCGTCGTTAGTTTATTTTAGTGAGGGCAGAACGGAGTCAGCGGATTTTCCCAGTTTAGTCCACGGAGGGCAACGCGCAAGAAACGACGTTGAACGCTCTCAATCCTGCGAATGTGAGACAATTGCTACGGTGACCAGACCTGACTAGCATACAGTGTGCGAACAAAAGATATGTAGAGTAAACGGGTGACGTAGGGGTTTAGAAAATCCTTCGACCAGCGTTTGACAAATCCAAGGACGGCATTGCCCTTAATGGTTATGTCATCAATATGTGCGGTAAATTTGACCTTCTTGTCGCATAGGACGCCCAGGTCGCGAATCTATTCAACCGAAGTTATCGGTTGGTTCAGTAAGAGATAGGAGCGTGGCTGTGTGGGAACATAGGCTCAACGTATCATGCCTATCTCTTTTCTATAGGTATTATCACGGTCATTGCTCAATGTGTTCTCCCTTCTCAGACATTTTCCGCAATACCCGTTAATCTGAGAATGCGCATCAAATCACCTTGAAACTCAACTTGAGGCGCACAAATAAACATAGTCATTCTTTAGCCGAACCACACGAATGTGCAAGGCTCTACCTGATCATGTTTTCTCGTCGTTGTAATGTCCAGACATTTAAGACCACTGTACATCGATACCTCCTTTCCTTACCCACTGCCTCTTCTTCCGCTCGCACTGTGCTGTGACATTTAAGGGTATTCCAAACCCTTTTGTGCGCGCGTTTGTGTAAAAAAGGAAAAAAAATCGTCCAACACTTCTAGGATCCGATTCCAGTTCAGCGAGATAAATGCATTTTTAACGTCTAGTGTAATGTAACACAATACTTCAAACTCTTTCCTTCAAAGTGAAAATCACCAATAGCACTTGAGGTAAACTAAGATCTTTGGCTGCTAACAACAAAGTTGGCAGATCGCGCTCAAACTCAGCGTCAAAATAGTTGTACCAACATAGGAACAAATGGCTCTGGTTATAATTTTTTAGGATGTAAGTCGCGCTTGCTGCATATCGCGATGTCCTCAAGTGGCACATGTACGGAGCTGCCACCTGCGCTCTAACCCATTGTGTCTTCTTGTTTTGTTTTTGTATATTATTTAATGTTTTGAAAATTATCATTTTTTCATTTTTTTATCACTTGGAAAACACGCATCCACTTTAGGTCCTGAAAATCGACTCCCTGAATATAGTGTCCAATCACAAATTTGAAACGGAGTAAGCCATATTTTACATTTTGGACAAAAGAGGCACGTTTTGGCACAAAATCTACTAGGACGGAGTGCGAGGAAAAATATTTGAATACGGAAAGTAGCTTCATGGTCCGCGACAGAAGATTTTTAGTAAGCATTCTTTTACACTCAATTATTGTATGCCTAGTAGTATATCAAGATGCTTTCTCGGCACCTGCTTTTTCTAAACGACACGCAGGATAACTCAACAAATTTCTAACACTGCCTTGAAAGTACATTTCGAAGTGAAGCACGTACGGGACATTCGATAAAGTCATTTAAACATTATTTCATAACAAATAATTGCCTTATTGTTGAAAGTATTTTAATTCAAATCTTCGCCAATAAAAAAATCTATATTGTTAAAATCCTCTACGCATTTGTACACATGTAAATTGAATATTGCTTTTTCCAACCTACTTGGTTAAAAGTGCTTTAAATTCAATATATATCTAGAGAATGTCTCCGGTGTCACAATTTTTTAATATTTAAATATGTTTTCCTTTTGCCTCTTCTTCCTTTCAAAAAACGTGTTTGTAAACTCTTTCACCGTGTTGCTTCTCAACAACTCTGGATTGTGATTTCGTTATGGAAATTGGTAAGATATTTCTGTCAAGCGATACATCTTTCGTAAATCAGGGTCACTGCGAATATGATTAAATGAATTCCACAATCTAAACAATATTACAAATGAAATGTTGTTAATCAGCATTTATTAATAAAAGATTTGATAAAAAATGGTAAATATGTTTACCCTCATTCAGCTTATGTAAGTCGGGGTCATTTGGGAGGTGGTCCATTTAATATTGACGGCCGCATGCCGCCCATGGTACCAATTGGGGGTGGTGGACCCATCATGCCCATTGGGCCCATCATTGGTGGCGGCCGTAGACCCATCATTGGTGGTGGCATTGGTCCATGTGCACCCATCATCATAGGTGGCATTCCTGGTGGCCCACCTGGTGGAAGACCAGGAGGCAGCATTCCTGGTCGTGGTGGCGGTCCAATAGTCGTTGGTGGTGGTATAGCAACACCGGCTGGCTTAGGTGGCACCGTTGCAAATGGATTCTGTGATATTTTACCAGCTTTAAACGCCGCTGTGGTTGCATCAATCAGATGTTGGGCTTGCTCCTCCATCCATTTTTGATAGTAAAACTTTACATTGTCGCGATGTTTTCGTCCTGTACAATGTGTTTTCCGAACACTCGGCGAATCGTGTGTAAGGTATGTATCACAATAGTCACAATAATACTTCGGCATTTCTGTTAATTAACTTACGCAGCGATATTCCAAATGACCTCTTCTTGATCATAGAGAAAACATCGATTACATTCGTGTTTGACAGTTTTGAAACAAATAATTAGAATGGGATGCCTACTCAAAATGTCATATGTCACTGCTTTGTACTAGTTCTGTTAAAATAGTCCATTCGAATAAAAATATGTACATCAATAATTTTCGGTTTTTTTTTTAAATTATTTATTAATATTATAATTTTATTAGACATTAAATAAATTACAAATTTAAAAAGTACTTGAGCGCAATAATAAAAATACGTATAGCAATAATTTTCGGTTTTTTTTTAAATTATTTATTACTATTATAATTTTATTAAACAGTAAATAAATTACGAATTGAATAAGTACTTGAACACAATAAATAAAAATACGTATAACAATATTTTTCCACTTTTTTAAATTATTTATTATTATTATAACTTTATTAAAAGTAAATAAATTACAAATTTAATAAGTCCGTGAACTAGAATTAGCTGCCAGGGTTATCTACTAGAATCAAATATACATAGCAACATATTGTGAGCATATGACAATCAGTACTAGAATATTCGAGAAAGTCCGAATCAAAGTACTAGATTATTCTAGAAAGTACTGGAAAACTGGAGACTATGAACAGTATAACAGTCAAGGCTATGGAACGGACGGAAATGAAACGCCGAATCAGAATGAGGAAACGGTATAAATACGTCGCACACAGATCATGGAGATAAGTAAAAAGTGAGAAGTAAGAACTAAGCAGTCAAAGACGCGATAAGTAAGAAAGCGATAAGTACGGAAGCGATAAGTAAAGAAGCAAAAAGTCAAGTAGCGGTTGTTATTAACAGACTAATGAAGTGTTTGTAAAGAGAATCGATTTAACGGCTCTTATTTATTAAAATAATTATTCCAGAGAACCCTAAGCTCGCTACAATTGGTGTCAGAAGTGGGATTAATTATTGGTGAAGTGAATAAGTCTGTGAAAGTGTGTTGTAATGTCAGATCGACATTTGGAGGATCTTCGCGTTCCTGAGTTGAAGAAGGAACTTCGGGACCGGAATCTGGATAGCAGAGGATAGAAGCAAATTCTTCGACAGCGTCTGCAAGCAGCATTGGAGGAAGAGGGTGTCGATGTCGACACATATGTTTTTACGGCTGCGCCAGACTGTCCGGATGAAGAAGAAACAGCGAGTCAAGATGGTGCCAATGTAACGGAGAAGAGTTCGCCACTGTTGGACATTTCGGAGATGTCCCGGATGATGACAAAATTCGTCGCGCAAGCTGCAGATGTTAATGCAAAGTTGGATGCCCAAAATTCAAAATTGGACGCGCAAGCTGCAGATGTTAATGCAAAGTTGGATGCCCAAAATTCAAAATTCGACGCACAAGCTGCAGATCTGAATACAAAATTGGATGCCCAAACGCAGTGGATGAAATGTAATTTTCAACACTTTAAGTAAGATATTCGAAACGAAGTAGAAAATCTGGATCTAAAAGTCACCGATGAAATAATGCGAATCAAAAAGAGACTTGAGTGTATTGAGAGAAATAAGACACCGGCTAGCAATCAACATGGCTACAAAGATACAAGGATACAACCGCCAACCTTCGATGGAACTTGACCCTTCTCCGTATTTATAAGTCAGTTTGACGCCGCGGCCAATTATAATAAGTGGTCGGATGAGCAAAAGTCAACATCACTAATCGTGTCACTCCGCGGGGCGGCTGCAGAATTGCTACTGTAGCGAGCTTAGGGTTCGCTGGATTAATTATTTTTTAATAAATAAGAGCCGTTAAATCCATTTTGAATTAATGTAACACTTTATTAGTCCGTTAATAACAACCGTTACTTTTTACCGTACACTTAACGATTTCTTGACTTATCACTTCCGTACTTATCCCGTCTTTTACTTCTTACCACCCCACTTATCGCTTGCTTCACTTTCTACTTCTTACTCATCTCCATGATCTGTGTGCGACGTATTTATACCGTTTCCTTATTCTAATTCGGCGTTTCGTTTCCGTCCGTTCCATAGTCTTGAATGTTCTACTGTTCATAGTCTCCAGTTTTCCAGTACTTTCTAGAATATTCTAGTACTTTGATTCGGACTTTCTCGAATATTCTAGTACTGATTGTCATATGCGTTACACTACCCTCCGCCTAGATTAGTTCGTCCCGAACTAAGTTCACTGGTCTCCTGGGTTAACAAAAGTCGCCAGTCGATCACGATGTACCACTTTCATCTTGGCGTTCGGTCTTCGATGAATCCTATAGACAACGTCGATAATTCTTGTGAGAATCTTCCTTCCCAATGTTGCTGCAACTTCGGAGACCTTCCTTTTTGCCGATGAGGGTTATAAAGCCACACGTTATCGCCTGCATTAAATCCGGATGCGTTGGCTCGAACGTCGTACCTTGTTTTCATCCTGTCACTGGATACCTTGATTTGCTTTCGAACCAAATGATGAATCTCATCGAGGCGATTTCTCCATTCGGCTACGTAGTCTTCGGTCTTATCTATGGCGTCTGGAGGTATTCCGAATCGCAGATCGGCTGGTAACCGTATCTCTCGTCCAAATATAATTCTTGCTGGAGAATGGCCCATCGTATCGTGATTAGCCGATCTATAACTCATGAGGAAGGTTTGTACATATTTGTCCCAATCTCGTTGGTGATCACTAACGACCTTCGATAAATATTTTTTCATTGTTCGGTTGAACCTTTCGACCATTCCGCCTGACTGCGGATGTAAGGGTGTGGCCCTGGTTTTCCTTACGCCCAGTACCCCACAGATGGCTTGAAATATCTGTGATTCGAAGTTTCGGCCTTGATCGGAATGCAGCTCACAGGGAAATCCACATTTGCTGATCCAATTATTGATAAGCTGCTCAAGGAGGGTTGTTGCTTCTTGATTTGGAATTGGAAGGACTTCCACCCACTTGCTGAAGTATTCCATGATGACCAACATGTATTTGTTGTTGTCGTTGGTTTTTGGAAACGGTCCTGAGATATCAATCGCAATTCGCTCGAAAGGGGCACCCACGTTGTACTGCGTCATAGCGCTCCTTGGTTTTGCTGTTGGTCCTTTGGTCGCAGTGCAAGTTGTGCACTTCCTACACCAAGACTCGACGTCATCTCTCATGTGAAGCCAGTAGAATCGAGATCGTAATTTTGAGTCTCTTATTAACCCCCAGATGTCCACCGGAGGCCCCGTCGTGCATTTCTGTTAGTACATCCTTCACTTTTGATGGTGGGACTAGAATCTGCATTCGATAAGATTTTCCGTCCGCGGCTTCCCATTAACGCTTTAGAATTCCATCTTCCATCAGCAAGGAATTCCATTGTGCCCAATATGCCTTAAATGTTCCACTCTTGTCGGAAATATTGTTCCAAGTTGGCCGCTCGTTCTTTTCTTTGTGTTCCAGGATTAGAGACATATCTTCATCCTGAAGTTGAGCTGCGTGTATAGCATCACTCGTCCACCCATCTAGTACTTCTACTTATACATTTCGCAGGTCATACGCCTCTTCTTTCTCTTTTGCTTTATGACAATGTTTACAATCTGGCTTACATGGTCTTCTTGATAGAGCATCATCGTTATTATGCACCTTCCCTTGCTGAATTGAGCTTATCATTGATATGGCTGCACATTCTGTGGTTAACTCTCCTTTTCTTATTGCGACCGGCTCCTCGGACGCATTTAGTACTCTGACAGGTACAATGTGCTTCTTCACCTCAGGTTGGTCCGTTAACAGTCTCCTCTTATGATTAGCGCATGAGCAACAATTCTTACTCGATGTTTCATTCATTCGTCGACGTTTCCTACAGTCAACAGAGATGTGGCCGACTCCGCCGCATGTCCAGCACTTCATAACAGGTCTCGGGGTTCTCCGTTGTACATGCCCGATTCTTTGGCAGGAACATTCCTGGACGGACATTTCTCGGACTCTATATGTGCTCCTCGTAGCCAGTTTAGCAGATTCATATGCCAATGCGAACGCCAGTATTTCATTAGTCGTCTTCTTTCCTGCCAAACGAACGGCTTGTTGCAAGTCCCGATCTTGGAGTGCGTTTATAAATGCATCCGTTGCTACCTCGTTCGGAAATTCCTTAGTCATATTTGAATAAGACAAGTTTGCCAATCGCTCAATATCTGACTGCAACTGTTGAAGATTTTCTCCAGGTTTCTGCGTTCTGCTCCGCAGTTGCATGCGGTAGACCTGTTGCATGTGGTTGTATCCATACCTAGCTTCAAGGCCGTCTCTTACCGCTTGGAAATCTGTTTGCTTCTCTGCTGGTATGGTTTGTAGTGTGACGCGTATGACAATCAGTACTAGGATATTCTAGAATGTCCAAAACAAAGTACTAGCATATTCTAGAAAGTACTGGAAAATTGGAGACTATGAACAGTATAAAATTCGAGGTTATGGAACAGACGGAAATGAAACGCCGAAACATAATGAGGAAAAACGGTATAAATGCGTCGCACGCAGATCAGGAAGACAAGTAAGACGTGAGAAGTAAGCAGAGTCAAAGACGCGATAAGTAAGCGACAAATCAAGAAATCGTCAAGTGTACGGTAAAAGTAACGGTTGTTATTAACGGACAAATAAAGTGTTACATTAATTCAAAAATCGTTTTAACGGCTCTTATTTATTAAAAATAATGTGCGGCATATGACAATCAGTACTAGAATATTCGAGAAAGTCCGAATCAAAGTACTAGAATATTCTAGAAAGTACTGGAAAACTGGAGACTATGAACAGTAGAACATTCAAGACTATGGAACGGACGGAAACGAAACGCCGAATTAGAATAAGGAAACGGTATAAATACGTCGCACACAGATCATGGAGATGAGTAAGAAGTAGAAAGTGAAGCAAGCGATAAGTGGGGTGGTAAGAAGTAAAAGACGGAATAAGTACGGAAGTGATAAGTCAAGAAATCGTTAAGTGTACGGTAAAAAGTAACGGTTGTTATTAACGGACTAATAAAGTGTTACATTAATTCAAAATCGATTTAACGGCTCTTATTTATTAAAAAATAATTAATCCAGCGAACCCTAAGCTCGCTACAGTAGCAATTCTGCAGCCGCCCCGCGGAGTGACACGATTAGTGATGTTGACTTTTGCTCATCCGACCACTTATTATAATTGGCCGCGGCGTCAAACTGACTTATAAATACGGAGAAGGGTCAAGTTCCATCGAAGGTTGGCGGTTGTATCCTTGTATCTTTGTAGCCATGTTGATTGCTAGCCGGTGTCTTATTTCTCTCAATACACTCAAGTCTCTTTTTGATTCGCATTATTTCATCGGTGACTTTTAGATCCAGATTTTCTACTTCGTTTCGAATATCTTACTTAAAGTGTTGAAAATTACATTTCATCCACTGCGTTTGGGCATCCAATTTTGTATTCAGATCTGCAGCTTGTGCGTCGAATTTTGAATTTTGGGCATCCAACTTTGCATTAACATCTGCAGCTTGCGCGTCCAATTTTGAATTTTGGGCATCCAACTTTGCATTAACATCTGCAGCTTGCGCGTCGAATTTTGTCATCATCCGGGACATCTCCGAAATGTCCAACAGTGGCGAACTCTTCTCCGTTACATTGGCACCATCTTGACTCGCTGTTTCTTCTTCATCCGGACAGTCTGGCGCAGCCGTAAAAACATATGTGTCGACATCGACACCCTCTTCCTCCAATGCTGCTTGCAGACGCTGTCGAAGAATTTGCTTCTATCCTCTGCTATCCAGATTCCGGTCCCGAAGTTCCTTCTTCAACTCAGGAACGCGAAGATCCTCCAAATGTCGATCTGACATTACAACACACTTTCACAGACTTATTCACTTCACCAATAATTAATCCCACTTCTGACACCAATTGTAGCGAGCTTAGGGTTCTCTGGAATAATTATTTTAATAAATAAGAGCCGTTAAATCGATTCTCTTTACAAACACTTCATTAGTCTGTTAATAACAACCGCTACTTGACTTTTTGCTTCTTTACTTATCGCTTCCGTACTTATCGCTTTCTTACTTATCGCGTCTTTGACTGCTTAGTTCTTACTTCTCACTTTTTACTTATCTCCATGATCTGTGTGCGACGTATTTATACCGTTTCCTCATTCTGATTCGGCGTTTCATTTCCGTCCGTTCCATAGCCTTGACTGTTATACTGTTCATAGTCTCCAGTTTTCCAGTACTTTCTAGAATAATCTAGTACTTTGATTCGGACTTTCTCGAATATTCTAGTACTGATTGTCATATGCTCACAATATGTTGCTATGTATATTTGATTCTAGTAGATAACCCTGGCAGCTAATTCTAGTTCACGGACTTATTAAATTTGTAATTTATTTACTCTTTAATAAAATTATAATAATAATAAATAATTTAAAAAAGTGGAAAAATATATTGTGTTCAAGTACTTATTAAATTCGTAATTTATTTACTGTTTAATAAAATTATAATAGTAATAAATAATTTTAAAAAAACCGAAAATTATTGCTATACGTATTTTTATTTATTGCGCTCAAGTACTTTTTAAATTTGTAATTTATTTAATGTCTAATAAAATTATAGGGGGGATGGGTGCGAACATACAGGGCAAAGTCTCTGATTGCCTTCAACCCGGCGAAGGCCAGGACGATCCTTGTCCCTGTTCAATCCAAGTTGACATGCAGTCTCCACGTGACACCCCTGGATAGCTACTTTGACACCCGCCAAGTAGTGAACCAATGCATGCAGCGACATCCTGAGAAAGGTTGGCGCAAGGCTAATAACCAGGCCCGTAAAAATGAATTATTATGGCAAATTTAACAAGCCTCGGATATGGACCGGATACACGACGACGACCACGGAAACGAAAACGGCTAAACGATTTAAGGATTTTTTCATGGAACATACGCTCACTATACAGAGCTCGAGCTGCACAGCAACTAGCCGATGCCCTGTCCGAATATAAGGCTGACATAACAGCATTACAAGAAATAAGATGGACGGGGAGTGGTGTTTTTCAAAGAAAAGAGTATGACATTTATTACAGCTGTCACGCAAAACACCATGTGCTCGGGGTAGGCTTTCTAGTCAGCCAAAAACTGAAGCCTGCCATCATCGGCTTTAATGCAATAAATGAAAGGCTATGCACTCTTCGCGTGCGAGGCAAATTTAAAAACATAAGCCTCATAAACGTTCACGGACCTACAGAGGAGTCCCCTGACGACGAAAAAGAAGAATACTATGAGAACGTCGAACGGGCCCTCAATGCCTGCCCAAGATACGATGTGAAAATCGTTCTTGGGCATTTGAATGCGAAAACAGGTCGGGAGCCGGTTTTCAGGCACCACGCAGGTTCCCATAGTTTGCATGAGAACACTAATGACAATGGACTACGAGTCATCGAACTGGCAGCATCGAAAAACTTGGTCGTTGCGAGTACCAGGTTTCCGCGTAAAGATATCCACAAAGCCACCTGGGTATCACCTGATGGAGCCACTCGCAACCAAACTGACCACGTGTTGATAGATCGCCGCCACTCTTCGAGCCTGATGACGGTACGAACGTACCGAGGTGCCAACGTCGACTCGGATCACTATCTTGTTGGTACAGTTTTCCGAGCGCGGATTGCCTTACGGAGACGTATTGCATCCGCGGATCAGGTTCGAATCAACACGGCTGCCTTACGCAATGAGAACACCAGCAACACCTTTGGTCATGCGTTAAGACTCGCCCTCGAAGAGCTCGACGGAGGGAGAGTAAGTCCTGGGGCCAGAAAGCCGGGCGTAGAAGAGAAATGGACACGCCTTAAGAATACTGTCATTAGTACTGCCAACTCCATCTTAGGCAGTAGTCGTAGAGATCGGAACGACTGGTTTGATGATGAGTGCAAACTAGCGACTGAACGTAAGAATGCTGCA
Source organism: Microdon myrmicae (assembly GCA_963931805.1). Lineage (NCBI taxonomy): Eukaryota > Metazoa > Arthropoda > Insecta > Diptera > Syrphidae > Microdon > Microdon myrmicae. The sequence continues at coordinate 88,667,619 of OZ007500.1, forward strand.
TACCGGGCAATGCAGCAGTCTCATAGGACGCGGGTACGCGAGGAGAAATACAAAGAGCTCAGAAGAACTGAAAAAAGACTTCACAGACAAAAGAAAAGTGCCTGGGAAAAAAAATCTTGTCTCTGAAATAGAGAAAAGTAGAGAGCGAGGTCCGCACCAGGCGCGGAAGTTCTACCAAATAATCCGCAGTATGACGCGGTACACACCACGCTGCACTTACTGCAAGGATAAAGAGGGTAATCTGATCACCGATCCTGAAGGCATTCTGGAGCGATGGGAAGTGCACTTTAATGAATTGCTAAATGGTCAGCTCACAGAAGAATTGGAGGCTCCACCAATGCAAGACCAGGACCAAATGCTGCCGCCACCAAGCATTGAGGAAACACTAAAAGCCATTAGACAGCTAAAATCAAATAAAGCCCCTGGAGCTGATGGCATACCAGCTGAGCTGATCAAACAAGGAGGGACAGCGTTACATCACGCAATTCACGAGATCGTGGTGCACGTATGGGAGCAAGAGGAGATGCCGGAAGATTGGCGTCGTGGTATAATTTGCCCCATACATAAGAAGGGAGATATCACACTGTGCAGCAACTATAGGGGTATAACATTGCTGAGTACCGCCTATAAGATACTCTCCACTATCCTACAAGACCGGATATCCCCATACGCTAAAGCCATCATTGGTCAATATCAGTGTGGCTTCATCCCAGGCAAATCAGCAATTGATCAGATATTCACCCTTAGGCAGGCGATGGAAAAATGTCTGGAATTTAAGATTCCACTATATCATCTATTTATAGACTTCAAGGCCGCCTACGACAGCATAGCCAGGGTAGAACTATATAATGCCATGAGAGAATTCGGCATTCCAAATAAATTGATACGACTTTGTAGGTTGACCATGACCAACGTAACTAGTCAAGTAAAAGTAGCGGGATTGCTGTCCAAACCAATAAACATCTATAATGGACTCCGACAAGGGGACGGTCTGGCCTGCCTCCTCTTCAACCTGGCGTTGGAGAAAGCAATCCGTGACTCTGGCGTTACAACTAGAGGGACTATTGTCACCAAGTCCAGCCAGATACTTGGCTACGCAGATGACATCGACATCATCGGTAGAACCGAATCGGCGGTACAGGAATCCTTCACCCAGATCGAGCAGGCGGCACAAAAACTGGGACTGCGCATTAATGAGGGAAAAACCAAGTACATGGTGGCAACCTCTGCGAAGAGAAGACCTAACGTTGGTCAAACTATCAGGGTAGTGGAGCACGAATTTGAAGTAGTGCAATCCTTTAACTACCTTGGGTCAATAGTATCAGCCGATAACAATATGGAAGAAGAAATACGCGAACGGCTGATTAAATCCAACAAAGCCTACTATGGTCTATCAAGGCTCTTTAAATCCCGAAATTTATCCAGAACATCCAAGCTACTACTGTACAAGACCATGGTCTTACCAGTACTCATGTATGGATCCGAGACCTGGGTGCTTAATAAAAAGCACTCTGAACTCTTGGCCGCGTTCGAGAGAAAGGTCTTAAGGAGAATTGTTGGCCCCGTATGTGAGGGAGGACGATTCCGGAGACGCTACAACCATGAGTTGTACGCAATCTACCTTGAAGCTCATATTGTAAGAAAAATCAAGCTCGGTAGACTCCGGTGGGCGGACACCTAGCTCGAATGAGCGAAGAGGACCCTGCCCGGAAAGTCCTTTGTGGCAGGATGTATGGAAGGAGACAGCGCGGCAGACCTTGTCTGCGATGGAGGGATGGCGTAGACCAGGACGCCCAGAGCCTGGGAGTGCTAAACTGGATGACATCGGCTCGAAATCGGGACCGGTGGAGAGATTTGTTAAATAAGGCCAAGACCGGATCCCGGTTGTAGTGCCGATGATGATGATGAATAAAATTATAATATTAATAAATAATTTAAAAAAAAAACCGAAAATTATTGATGTACATATTTTTATTCGAATGGACTATTTTAACAGAACTAGTACAAAGCAGTGACATATGACATTTTGAGTAGGCATCCCATTCTAATTATTTGTTTCAAAACTGTCAAACACGAATGTAATCGATGTTTTCTCTATGATCAAGAAGAGGTCATTTGGAATATCGCTGCGTAAGTTAATTAACAGAAATGCCGAAGTATTATTGTGACTATTGTGATACATACCTTACACACGATTCGCCGAGTGTTCGGAAAACACATTGTACAGGACGAAAACATCGCGACAATGTAAAGTTTTACTATCAAAAATGGATGGAGGAGCAAGCCCAACATCTGATTGATGCAACCACAGCGGCGTTTAAAGCTGGTAAAATATCACAGAATCCATTTGCAACGGTGCCACCTAAGCCAGCCGGTGTTGCTATACCACCACCAACGACTATTGGACCGCCACCACGACCAGGAATGCTGCCTCCTGGTCTTCCACCAGGTGGGCCACCAGGAATGCCACCTATGATGATGGGTGCACATGGACCAATGCCACCACCAATGATGGGTCTACGGCCGCCACCAATGATGGGCCCAATGGGCATGATGGGTCCACCACCCCCAATTGGTACCATGGGCGGCATGCGGCCGTCAATATTAAATGGACCACCTCCCAAATGACCCCGACTTACATAAGCTGAATGAGGGTAAACATATTTACCATTTTTTATCAAATCTTTTATTAATAAATGCTGATTAACAACATTTCATTTGTAATATTGTTTAGATTGTGGAATTCATTTAATCATATTCGCAGTGACCCTGATTTACGAAAGATGTATCGCTTGACAGAAATATCTTACCAATTTCCATAACGAAATCACAATCCAGAGTTGTTGAGAAGCAACACGGTGAAAGAGTTTACAAACACGTTTTTTGAAAGGAAGAAGAGGCAAAAGGAAAACATATTTAAATATTAAAAAATTGTGACACCGGAGACATTCTCTAGATATATATTGAATTTAAAGCACTTTTAACCAAGTAGGTTGGAAAAAGCAATATTCAATTTACATGTGTACAAATGCGTAGAGGATTTTAACAATATAGATTTTTTTATTGGCGAAGATTTGAATTAAAATACTTTCAACAATAAGGCAATTATTTGTTATGAAATAATGTTTAAATGACTTTATCGAATGTCCCGTACGTGCTTCACTTCGAAATGTACTTTGAAGGCAGTGTTAGAAATTTGTTGAGTTATCCTGCGTGTCGTTTAGAAAAAGCAGGTGCCGAGAAAGCATCTTGATATACTACTAGGCATACAATAATTGAGTGTAAAAGAATGCTTACTAAAAATCTTCTGTCGCGGACCATGAAGCTACTTTCCGTATTCAAATATTTTTCCTCGCACTCCGTCCTAGTAGATTTTGTGCCAAAACGTGCCTCTTTTGTCCAAAATGTAAAATATGGCTTACTCCGTTTCAAATTTGTGATTGGACACTATATTCAGGGAGTCGATTTTCAGGACCTAAAGTGGATGCGTATTTTCCAAGTGATAAAAAAATGAAAAAATGATAATTTTCAAAACATTAAATAATATACAAAAACAAAACAAGAAGACACAATGGATCAGAGCGCAGGTGGCAGCTCCGTACATATGCCACTTGAGGACATCGCGATGTGCAACAAGCACGACTTACATCCTAAAAAATTATAACCAGAGCCATTTGTTCCTATGTTGGTACAACTATTTTGACGCTGAGTTTGAGCGCGATCTGCCAACTTTGTTGTTAGCGGCCAAAGATCTTAGTTTACCTCAAGTGCTATTGGTGATTTTCACTTTGAAGGAAAGAGTTTGAAGTATTGTGTTACATTACACTAGACGTTAAAAATGCATTTATCTCGCTGAACTGGAATCGGATCCTAGAAGTGTTGGACGATTTTTTTCCTTTTGTATACAAACGCGCGCACAAAAGGGTTTGGAATACCCTTAAATGTCACAGCACAGTGCCAGCGGAAGAAGAGGCAGTGAGTAAGGAAAGGAGGTATCGATGTACATTGGTCTTAAATGCCTGGACATTACAACGACGAGAAAACATGATCAGGTAGAGCCTTGCACATTCGTGTGGTTCGGCTAAAGAATGACTATGTTTATTTGTGCGCCTCAAGTTGAGTTTCAAGGTGATTTGATGCGCATTCTCAGATTAACGGGTATTGCGGAAAATGTCTGAGAAGGGAGAACACATTGAGCAATGACCGTGATAATACCTATAGAAAAGAGATAGGCATGATACGTTGAGCCTATGTTCCCACCCAGCCATGCTCCTATCTCTTACTGAACCAACCGATAACCTGGGCGTCCTATGCGACAAGAAGGCCAAATTTACCGCACATATTGATGACATAATCATTAAGGCCAATGCCACCCTTGGATTTGTCAAACGCTGGTCGAAGGATTTTCTAAACCCCTACGTCACCCGTTCACTCTACATAACTTTTGTTCGCACACTGTATGCTAGTCAGGTCTGGTCACCGTATCAATTGTCTCACATTCGCAGGATTGAGAGTGTTCAACGTCGTTTCTTGCGCGTTGCCCTCCATGGACTAAACTGGGAAAATCCGCTGACTCCGTTCTGCCCTCACTAAAATAAACTAACGACGGAACTGATCAGCAGGGTCCTCCATTAATTTCCCCGATCGTTTTTGCCTCCTATCGAGCACGTGTACTGCAGTTGAACTCCATTTTGCGACGAATAAACGCCTTGTAAATAGTGGCCAGGTTGGATGGAGTGAAGTATGTTTTTCATCTCTTAAGGAACCCCATGCACTTGGCCGCACTTTTCGCAGCTTCAAAAATGTGGTCGCTCCAATTAAGAGTCGAATTAATTCGAGTGCCGAGGATTTCTTCCTTGGTTGCTTGGTTTCGTCAATGCAAGTGTCATTCATCGACAGTGTTTTTACTTTGGGGTTCGCCTTTGATGACAAGAGACAGCACTGAGTTTTTAATGCATTGAATTCTACTCGGATAGATAATCCCCATTAATATACCTTGCCGATGTTGGAATTCAGTGTATTAAACATAACCTGCCGATTGGTAATGACCTTCGAGGAGTTTGGTCGGGAATGTTCGTCTGAGGATGAGAAACTCAATGTGCTATCATCAGCAAGCGAGTAGATTGGGTTTGTGGGTAATGGACAAGAGATCATTTATAAAGATGAGGAGAAGAGTGGGTGAGAGTACAGAAACTTGGGGAACACCTGCATTAATTTGATGGGATTGGATTGAACGGCCACAAAGATAGTCTCTTATCCATGGGATCCGGGAATTGTCCACTCCATTGGAATGTAATTTTGATAAAAGAGCTGGATGCCAAATTCGGTCGAAGGCTTTCGAGATATCCAGTGCAACAACTTTGCTTTCTCTAAAGTAGTGGATGGAATGGCTCCACTTTTCGGTAAGGTACGCCATCAAATCTCCTGTGGACCTGTGATATGAAAGCCATATTGGCGGTCATTGAGGTGATTTGATTCTAGATATTTTGAAAGTCGGCGGTTGATACGTGATTCCATTACCTTCGAGAGAATAGAAGTTAGTGCTATGGATCGACAAGAAGAGATAGACGATTTGTCGAATTTTTTGGGAATTGGCTGAATGTTCGCGGACTTCCATCTAGTTGGGAAGCGGCCAGTGGAATAAGAAAAAGAAAAGAGTTACCGGAGTGTTTTAGCGAGTGAAGAACATCTTTTCATGAGAATTGGGGGAGGGATCGTTTCTCGCCTCTTTTGGGAATTAGCTAAATGTTCGCTGACTTCCAGCTATTTGGGAAGCAGGTAGTAGAATAAGACAAGTGAGAGTAATCAGGTAGCGAAGATTAAGATGGGACGGAATTGTGGCGCGAATGGGCAACGATAGGACCGTGCGTAGAATTCAAGACAGTAGACCAACGGGAAAGAGATCGGTAGCACGGCCCCGACGGAGATGGGAGGACAATGTTAGGTTTGACCTTGGGGAGATCGGATCGGCTGGTCACGCGTGGAAGGAGAGTGCACAGGACAGGGAACAATGGCGGAGTCGAGTCGGTGAGGTTATGAATTTCCGGCATCCTACAGGCCAATAAATAATAGTAATAGTATACTGGGAGAAAGATATGGGGACAATGCACGACGCCGGTACGGTGGGTTCTTTAGGAATCATCTTCCTTCCCCAGTTTCCGCCCCCCCTTAGTGCTTAACGTTTAGCATCCAGTCGCGAAATGTGTGTGTAAAGAGCTTCTCGGTTCTATGCCATTCGCGTCATTCATATTATAAAAAATTAATCTAAATTCCAATATTAAAAGTTAAAACCTTATATGAACATTACACCAAAAATGTATTCTTATTCGTGTATTTGTTTGCCACCTCAATAAACAGTGCTATAGTAAAACAATTCTTGACAAAGAAAATTGTGTGTTTTACTTTACTCCTTGTGGACGGTGTTGTGGAGTTGTTTGTTTTGTTTTCCTGGTGGACAATTGCGGCGGAACCTTCTTATAGTGATGATGGAGGAAGAAGGCAATCAGCACCGTACGCCGGCGCAACATACTTCTGCCCCACAAGTCCACGGGCAATCCCATTAGATATCTACAAGGCTTTTACCGACGTCTAGCACAAAGCTTTACTAAAAAAGTTTCGATCTCCCCAACAACTTTCGTTTTCTAAAATTTCCTTGAAAATCGGCGAATTCAGGTTTTGTCGAAGGTGTATTTTCTCCATCAATTCGAGAATGACCCGTCTCTATGTCAGCTCCAAATATATTCCGGCCTCATGTTATTGACCTGGTAGTATCAATGGCTAACAAGACATTCAATTTTTCCGATGATAGTAAACTGATCTTTTCATTTTAAAACAATCAACTAGTTAACACATTGACTGCTAATAAGGCGCAACCAAGTTGAGAGCTTAAATCGAGATGTAAACAAACTCCTAGAACGTGGAAAGATTCATCTCGTTGATTTCAACGCGAAGACGCAATATGCAGCATATATATAGCGAAGGTTGAAAGCCAATGTATCATGAAATGGACGTGTCCAATATTATCAAGTTCGTCGCAAACAAACTCAGTTATCTCTTCAAAATTAAAAGAAATATTTACGCCGTCTGCTGCCAGAAGGGCACAAACGCCAAGACTACTTACATCGAAGGCACGTAGCGGATCACATCTATATCTACATATTGTTTCTTGGAAATCCGTGGTATCACTCCAAGGAATTCTGTTTAATTAATTGCGCGTTTAATTAATTAATAATTAATATAATATTGGTTTTGCAATTTATCCCTTTGTGGCGCTTATACCTCTATACCCAAACCAGTTTAACTACAGAACACTCTCCCACTAGTGTTCCCAAGGCATTACAATTTACAACTCTTCACAAACAATTTCAACAGTTATCTATTAGCATCTCAGGCTGCTAGCCCAGCGTTATAGGTCGGCCTTTCCTAAGAGTTGTTTATATAAATATATTAAAAAAATATTGTGTGGTGAAAAATTAAAACTATCGTCTGGTGATGAAATAAAACAGTAAAATAGATAGAACGATATTGAGGTATACTATGAAACGCACTGTCTCTTCGCCGGCGATACTTCGACCGATTGCCTTCTTGGTACTTGGTGCTGTCCTTCAAGGTGTTCCATGATTTTTGTCTCCGACAACTTGTACTCAGTGCCAATATGTTCTAGATCTAGATTAGCATCGATGACCAACACCTACGGAAGGTAAGCCATCATCATTTACACAAAATCACATCAGCAATTATATAGAATGACAAAATGGCACTTACTGGAATATTCGGTGTGCGTTTGTGTTTTATCAGCCAATCCTCATGTAATTCGTGCAATTCTTGTAGATATTTTAGAGGAACACAGCTCTCTTCAGAACGAGCACGCTTCTTCATTCTGTCATAGACCACTTCCGGTGAGCTTCTCAGGTACACTTAAGTAAAACAGAAATTAGTAGATGAACTCTTTTCGAATTATAATCTATTTACCAATAAGATCAGCACGGATGTGTGTCGAGTAGTCAATGTATTTGTACCACTCTTTCATCATTTCATACATTCCGAGGTGAAGCACTCCATTTTTGTGAAGGTTCTCCACAAAGCAGTTTCTACATTAGATTCCAATTGGTCAAATATGTTTTTGGTAAATATTGATTTAATTACTTGGCACTATAGATGGATCTTTCCATGAGTTTGGCTTTCTTGTCCGTAACCATGGTGTGGCTCTGTAGCATTGTAAGCGTTACATAGCTTTGGAAAGGATATGCCCAACGGTACGGTTCGGTGTACATCAATTCCTGAAAAGCCGATCATTGATATAACAGACATGTGACAGGATTAGCTTGATAACAAAACTTACCAATAGATTGACTCCATTCAAATCACGCCATTTGTCGACAGGCTCTGTGATGAGGCAAATATCGTTCTCTAATTTTCTGAAATAATTCAGGAATGTTGTCTTTCCACTTCCGATGTTGCCTTCAATTAGAACAGTAAACGGTTGTGTATCAGCTGCATATTTCGAAGGAATGTTTCGTGATGTAATTGCAGCCATAGTCCGCCTTAGGAAAACACCTAATTATAAATAAACCGATTTTATTTAAATAATTTCATATTTCCTTGGATATTTACTACATACTTGTTAGACTAAAACTTGTTTGCTAGAATCTCAAAAATTTATCGTCAACTTATCCCAGACAGTGAATATGAGCGGAAGTTAAGCTCAATAAGAAACTGGCGCGAAGTTACAACCGACTTTTGGGGTATTTGCAAACGAATCTCCATCAGAAAATCCCAATTCGCGCCAACAGAAAATAGGCGGTTTTTAATTTCTATTTGTGTTTGGTTATCACGTCAAGTGACATGACATCAGCTGTGAGGGTCCGATCACATTGACACATTAAATGAGCACGAAGTAATTTTTGATGTGTTCTCCTTTTTTAATTGTGCACAAAAATCGAAGTACTGTTTCCAAATGTACATTATTTTCTACATTTTACAGATTATGATGAATAATAAAATATCATGAAAAGCTGAGCGGACTGACGAGCCGATTCATAATTGAATTGAAAAGTGTTGCCAACATTTAATCAAAACAGATTAAAAAAATCAATCAATGTCAAAATACCAATAAATATAAATTGTCGTTAAAAATTTCATTGAAAGAAATCATAAAATTAATTGTAAAATAATATATAATTAATTTCTTTATATACATATACTTGGCATGCGAGTTTAGATAAATTTGAGATTATTTTTTATTTTTTTACACTAACGCACGCACAAAAGGGGATTTTGAAGTACCCTTAAGTGTCAGAGCACAGTGGGAGCGAATGGAGAGGAAGTGGATAAGGAAAGGAAGTGTCGATGTATATTGGTCTTGAATGTCTGGACATCACAGCGGGCAGGAAACACATGATCAGGCAGAACATTCCACATTCGTGTGGTTCGGCTAAAGAATCACTCTATGTTTATTTATGCGCCTGAAGTCCACGATGTATCGATGTACATTGATCTTAAATGCCTGGACATTACAACGACGACAACACATGATCAGGTAGAGCATTCCACATTCGTGTGGTTCGGTTAAAGAATGACTCTCTGTGTTTATTTGTGTGCCTGAAGTTGACTTTTAACGTGAACTGATGAGCATTCACAGATTGACGGGTATCGCGGGAAAATGTCTGAAGGGGCGGAACACATTCAGCAAGTTCACTTGAGGAACGACTGTGGTAATACCTATAGAAAAGAGATAGGCATGATACGTTGCGCCTGTGTTCTAATGACGGAATTGCTCGACTCACGGCGAAGTCCCCAATAAGAGTCACTGCTCGTTTTTGCATCCTGTCGAGCACGTGTAGTGCAGTTTTGGATGCGCCTGACCAAATATGGGAGTTGAACTCTATTTTTGGACGAATATACGCCTTGTAAATAGTGGCCAGGTTGAATGGAGTGAAGTATCTTTTGCATATCTTAAGGAACCCCATACATTTGGCTGCACTTTTCGCAGCTTCAAATATGTGGTCATTCCAGTTAAGAGTCGAATTAATTCGAGTGCCGAGGATTTATAGTTCCTTGGCTTCGTCGATGCAACTGCCGTTCATAGACAGTATATTTACTTTGGGGCTCACCTTTGACGACAAGAGGCAGCCCTGAGTTTTTAAGGCATTGAATTCTATTCGGTTAGATAATCCCCACTGATATATCTTGTTGAGGTCTGAATTCAATGTATCAAGCATAAGTTGCTGGTTGGTAGTGACGTTCGAAGGGTTTGGACGGGAGTGTTCGTATGAGTATGAGAAACTCAACGTGCTATTGTGGCATTTCTAACAGATACACACACAATACACAAGCAAATATTCGTTCAGAGGAGCCTGGACCTGTGCGGCGTTTCGAAGAGTTGGGCGATAGAAGTTTAACATGCCCAGATAACGCCTAAGTTCTCGCACATTCGTGGGGCGAGGAAATTACATTAATGCGTCCACCCTGTATTGTAATGGACGGACGCCTTGGCCGTTTATGCAATAGCCAAGGTACTTGACCTCTGATTCTCCGAGGTGGCACTCGTCTGGGTTAATTACCAGGCCGAAATCTCAGAGGCGCTCGAACACTTGCTTCAAATGGGAGCGATGTTCGGTCATGTTTTTCGATGCTATGAGTATGTCATCGATATACGCATAGCAGAAGTCAAGTCCGCGGAGAGCTGAATCTATGTAGCGCTGGAACGTTTGCGCTGCGTTTCGAAGACCGAACGTCATCACCTTGAACTCGAATAGTCCGAAGGGTGTAGTTACCGCGGTTTTCGGTATATCTTCTGGAGCCACCGGAATTTGGTGGTACGCCCCCGTGAGGTCGAGGGTCGAAAAAATTTCGCATCCCTGATGCTTATACGAAAAGTCGTGCAGGTGTGTTATCGCGTACCGATCGTGCGTTGTTACTGCGTTCAGCATTCGGTAATCCCCGCATGGACGCCACTCGCCGTTATTCTTCTTGACGAGATGGAGTGGGCTCGCCCATGGGCTGTCGGACGGCTGGCAGATACCTAAGTCGAGCATGTACTCGAATTCTGCACGAGCCTCGCGCAATTTTTCGGGAGCCAATCGGCGCGGGCGTTGGCTCACCGGGGGGCCGCGCGTCTCGATGTGGTGAAAAACGCCGGCTTTTGCGCGTCGAGGGTTGCTGAGCGGCACAGTTATGTCCGCGAATTCTCGCAACAGATCGCTGAATGGACCGTTTGCGACTGTGCGCGATAACGTCAATGCCTCTCCCGCCTTTGCGTTTACTGGCTTGGAGAGAGACGTTGCCGGGTCTGTCAGTCTGTTGCGGGCTTCGTCCACTACTAGTTTGTAGTGTCGCAGCAAGTCCGAACCTATTAGGGGTTCGGTTACATCGGTCACGACGAAGTACCATCGAATTGGTCGACGGAGGCCTATTTTTAACGTTAATAACCTTCGTCCGAAGATTTTGATCGGAGTACTGTTCGCGGCGAACAATCTCAATGAATCCAGGAACCGATCGGCAGGCGCGTATGAGCGCGGAAGAACGGAGATATCCGCCCCTGTGTCAATTATGAAGTCTATGTTTGACTTCTGGTCATAGATTGACAAGCGACTTATTTGCGGGTCGCCGGCCGTTTGCGCTTTTTCTACGGTCGGCAGTTCTAGTTTAAAGAACTAGACAGTGTTGTTCGCGCCTGCGACCAGTTGCAGGGTTGCCTGCACTTTCTGGCTTGTGCACCGAAACGGAAGTGAAAATAGCACATGTCAGAGGTGTTCGGGTTGTCTGGCGTGCGTGCTCTGATACGCCAGCGCCCTGTGTTTTCGCGCGACCTACTTCGGCGTCGCGATCTGCCACGGCCTGCCCATGAGGGGTTTCCGACGCTGAGACTGCCAAGTTGTGCTTGCAGACTCAAGTTTTCGAATTCGCTGCTTGGCTGCGCCGTGTGGGTGTGTATTGCCATGGGGGTTCGGGGCTGGGGTTGGGGTGGGATTTAGAGGGGCGTCGTCGCCTGTGGATGCTGGAGATCCGCTCGAGATCGATCTGTGGCCATAACTGCCTCGGCGTGTCGTGCCAGTTCGTCCAGACTTAGGTCCGTTAAGCGGGCGACGATGGCTTGCACGTATTCGGGCAAAGATTCCCTAAAGATTGCCGTTAAGGCTCGATCTGACATGTCTGTGCCGGCCAGTGCGCGGAAATGGGCGGCACGTTGGGACGGTCGCATCCCTAGTGTGTCAGTCTGTCGCAATAGGCGTCGCAAGCGATTTTGCGGTGTTTCCCTAAATGCGTTTATCACAATTTCTTTGAATGTGGTGTAGGGTCGGGGTGATGGAGTTTTTATTAGGTGCTTCGCGTAAGGAAGCAAAGTCGGGTCCAGGTCTCGTGTTACCAGGATAAATTTCTCCTGTTCCTCCGAGATTCCTTCCCAGCTGAAGGTCTGTTCGGCGTAGCCAAACCAGAAATCGGGGTCGTCGGACGTAAACATCGGTAACTTTAGGCTACGCCCACGTGGACGACGGTCTGTATAAGAGGGTACGTTGGCTTCCAGAAGGGGAGCTGGTTGAGATGCAGTAGAGGTCGGAGAAGGGTCCCCGGTAGTTGCCATTGTCGCTGTCTCGACCTCGTGATTGGCATCTACTTTTTAAGGTTCGCGTCGTAAATCCGTCGCTCGGTGCGCGGATTGCTTTGTTGGCGGGGGTTCGCGTTTAGTTTTTCCTTGAGAACGTTTATGCTAGTGGAACGCGGCGAAACGACCTGCTGGTTCGAAACGTTAGATAAGGGAAAGAGGTACAAGGAGATAATATTCTGATTTCCTAAGACGATACAAGGATACGATACATTTTTCGCGGATGCGCAACTGTTTCTGTGTTGCTTTTCTTGCTGAGGTTAATGTCCCTTGTTTTCGCGGTCGTCGAGAAAAAAAATTGTCGAGAATGTCGTCGGCTCGCGCGTGTGCCTCGTGGCTCTGAGGGAGCTTACAAAAATGTTTCCTTTTGAATATTTTACTAAAATGTTTCGTGCAATTACGCGTTAAACCATTAAAAGAATGTCGAATAATTTGATTTTTGGTATAGCTGAAATCGACATACCCAAACAAAAAGAAATTAATGTTTCCGGTTTTAAATACTCTCTTCTTGTGATTTGAGTTATCCCTAACACGCTTTACGTGAATATTCCATTTTACCGGCACACTCGCCTGCTCCGACGTTCTCTCGTTCGCTCGCTCTTCGCTCCGTCGTTCGCACACGAAGCTGATCGTAACAAAGTTACTGAGGAGGGAGTAGTGTGGCGTTTCTAACAGATACATACACAATACACAAGCAAATAGTGAAGGACACCGAACGAAAATCGAATAAGAAAATGCATCAGAGCCGTATACCATAGCGATAACAGAACAATTCCACATCAGTTGAATGTATTCGAGTTTAAAAATCGAATTCGTACACACGGCGATGGCCTGATGGGTTGCGCTGGTTGGTTGGTTCCATTTTTGGGGATTGTAACTGTTATAGCATCAGTTCGAATCACACGTTCTTCACTATCATCCCAAACGCTATACTATCATCAGCAAACGAGTGAATTGGGTTGTGAGTAATTGACAAGAGATAATTTATAAAGATCCGGAAGAGAGTGGGTGAGAGTACCGAACCCTGGCGAACACCTGCATTAATTTGATGGGAGATAGATTTGACACCATCAAGAACCACTTGAATCGAACGGCCAGAAAGATAGTCTCTTATTCATCGAATCAGGGAATTGTCCACTCCATAGGAATGTAATTTTGATAAAAGGGCTGGATCCCAAACTCTGTCGAAGGCTTTTGAAATATCCAATGCAACTATCTTGCTTTCATCGAGGTAATGGATGGAATGGCTCTACTTTTCGGTAAGGTACGTGATCAGATTTCCTGTGAACCTGTTGCTACGAAAGTCATATTGGTGGTCTTTGACGAGTCATTTGATTCCAGATGTTTCGAAAATTGACGGTTGATAAGGGATTCCATTACCTTGGAGAGAATAGAAGTTAGTGCTATGGCTCGATAAGAAGAAAGGGATGATTTGTCACCCTTTTTGGGAATTGGCTGAATATTCGCTGACTTCCATCTATTTGGGAAGTAGAATAAGACAAATGGAAGAATTTCCGCAGTGGTTTGGCGAGTGAAGAGGAACATATCTTCAAGAGGATTGGGAGAATACCACCCGGACCAGCGGATTTATGTGCGTTTAGTTCTTTGAGTGCGCGGGCAACAGCACGCGTTCGGAAACGAATCTGGCTCATGGTGTGCTGCTTATGTTCAAGTTGAGGCGGACCTGACGTGGTATCAGGCAGCGTTGAGTTGGCTGCAAAATGTGCAGCAAGTAGATTCGCCTTCTCTATTGCAGTGGTGACTGGTTTGTCATCGACTATAAGCGATGATTTGATATTGTTTTGTGTGCGATAAAATGGATATTGTTTTTTCTTTTTTTTTATTACACTTCTCTCAGGAGATGCAAACCTATGGCGCCGACACGGCGCTCCCAGATACCACCAAACAACCGCTGCAGTTTTTCTTGAACAATTGCAGGATGTAACGCTCTGGAAACACTCGCGCGGGTTTTGTCCTGTTTTTTTAACAAGCGCGCACAAAAGGGGAACTTGGAGTACCCTTAAGTGTCAGAGCACAGCCTGAGCGGAAGGAGAGGAAGTGGTGTTGTGCCGTGGTGAGTGGACTGTAATGCTGGTTCAATTCGTTACTGTGTCGTGCTATGTGGACTTGGCGAATTTACTTCAAGACGAAAATGAAACTCAATATTATTTTTGGTTAATTCATTAAATTATTTTTAATTGAAAAGGATAATATTCACTCTGGAAAACGTCAAGTTGAAGGTGCTTCTGAATATATATTACTTTCGTTAGATGTCGTTTGAAATGACGGTGTTCGATGGTCCGACGCCTATGCTGGTTGTTAAACGATGACGATGTCAGGTTCCGTGAGGCTTGTTGTTAGCGGTGGCGACATTCTTGAACGTTGTTCCACAAACGTAGTGGTTAGTTGTTTATCCAATTGGACGCGTTGAAAGTCCAATTGCCAATTCGTATTCCTTTGCCTTTGCTCAGAACGCATATGGAAATACCGAAAATAAATTGTTCGTATGATTTTCTATTTGATTTGAGCTGTCTTATGGGTTTTAATGTTTCCTCAATGCTTGGTGACGCCAGCATTTGGTTTTGATTTTGCATTGGTGGAGCCTCCAATTCTTCTGTGAGCTGACCATTTAGCAATTCATTGAAGTGCACTTCCCATCGCTCCAGAACGCCTTCAGGATCGGTGATCAGATTACCCTCTTTATCCTTGCAGTAAGTGCAGCGTGGTGTGTACCGCGCCATACTGCGGATTATTTGGTTGAACTTCCGCGCCTGGTGCGGACCTCGCTCTCTACTTTTCTCTATTTCACAGACAAGGTTTTTTTCCCAGGCACTTTTCTTTTGTCTGTGAAGTCTTTTTTCAGATCTTCTGAGCTCTTTGTATTTCTCCGCGCGTACCCGCGTCATATGAGACTGCTGCATTGCCCGGTATGCAACATTCTTACCTTCAGTCACT
Organism: Microdon myrmicae; assembly: GCA_963931805.1. Lineage (NCBI taxonomy): Eukaryota > Metazoa > Arthropoda > Insecta > Diptera > Syrphidae > Microdon > Microdon myrmicae. The sequence continues at coordinate 88,683,178 of OZ007500.1, forward strand.
AGTTTCCACTCATCATCAAACCAGTCACTCCGATCTCTACGACTACTGCCTATGATGGAGTTGGCAGTACTAATGACAGTATTCTTAAGGTGTGTACATTTCTCTTCTACGCCCGGCTTTCTGGCCCCAGGACTTACTCTTGCTTCGTCGAGCTCTTCGAGGGCGAGTCGTAGCGCATGACCAAGGTATTACTAGTATTCTCATTGCGTAAGGCAGCCGCGTTGATTCGAACCTGATCCGCGGATGTAATACATCTCCGTAAGGCTTCCGCGCTCGGAAAACTGTACCAAGATAGTGATCTGAGTCGACGTAGGCACCTCGGTACCTTCGTACCGTTATTAGGCTCGAGGAGTGGCTGCGATCTATCAACACGGGGTCAATTTAGTTGCGAGTGGCTCCATCAGGTGATACCCAGGTGGATTTGTGGATATCTTTACGCGGAAACCTGGTACTTGCAACGACCAAGTTTTGGATGCTGCCAGTTTGATGACTCGTAGTCTATTGCCATTAGTGTTCTCATGCAAACTATGGGAACCTACGTAGTACCTGAAAACCGGCTCCCGACCTATTTTCGCATTCAAATAACCAAGAGCGATTTTCACATCGTATCTTGGGCAGGCATTGAGGGCCCGCTCGACGTTCTCGTAGTATTCTTCTTTTTCGTCGTCAGAGGACTCCCCTGTAGGTCCGTGAACGTTTATGTTCTTAAACTTGCCTCGCACGCGAAGAATGCATAGCCTTTCGCTTATTCCATTAAAGCCGGCAGGCTTCAGTTTTTGGCTGACTAGAAAGCCTACCCCGAGCGCATGGTGTTTTGCATGACAGCTGTAATGAATGTCATACTCGTTTCCTTGAATAACACTACTCTCCGTTCATCTTATTTCTTGTAATGCTGTTATGTCAGCCTTATATACGGACAGAGCATCGGCTAGCTGCTGTGCAGCTCGAGCTCTGTATAGTGAGCGGACGTTCCATGAAAAAATTCTCAAATCGTTTAGCCATTTTCGTTTCCGTGGTCGTCGTCGTGTATCCGGTACCATATATGTTAAATTTTCCATAATAATTTGTTTTTATGGGCAAGGTTATTAGCCCTGCACCAAAAAGCCGATGTGTCTCGCGAATTTATTTTCCGTGAATTCAAACCTCGATCCCGGTCTTTTGGAGCCACCTGTGATCGCACCGGTACGGTCTTCCATGCGGGATGTGAGATTTCGCCAGCGCACTATTCAACGCATTCTACGTGGACTGGCCTGTAGGAAGGCAACCTCCCCGGACGGAATACCAGCGATAGTCCTTAAGAACTGTGCTCCAGAACGATCGACGGTTCTTGCCAGACCCTTCCGCCCATCTTATGCACGGTGGACCTTTCCTGCCTGCTAGAAAATCGCTCGAGTTCAGCAAATTCCGAAGACGGGAAAAACGTGTCTCCCACAATATTACCGTCCGAAAGCATTACTGTCTATGTTATCTAAGGTGATGAAAAAGTCATCAATACTGAGTTAGTTAAATATTTGGAGTGCAACGGACTTCTGAATGATCGTCAATACGGATTCCGTGGCAGGCGGTCCACGGGAGATCTTTTGACACTTATAACCGATATATGGATATCTGCGATTGAGCGGCATGGTGAGTCAGAGGCGATATTTTGGTACATTGGATATCTCCGTGGCTTTTGACCGCATCTGGCATGGGGCATTGCTGAGCAAACTTCGTTCATATGGACTTTTCCAGCAGCTTTGCGACTGGACGAAGAGCTTCCTTGAAAATCGATCGATCCGGGTTATTGTGGAGCGAGTGTTCGAATTTATATCTTGTTAATTCGGGGGTGCCCCAAGGTGCTATTATGGCTCCAATCTTGTTTTTGCTTCACATAAATGATTTGTTGGAGACAACGTATAACAAAGTGTTCACTTTTGCGGATGATAGTACGCTTGTTTCCTCCTTTTCGAGTGTTCGGCCGATTGGTGCATAAACGTCGCACCAGCTGTGATGTAGAGAGATTGACTCTCTGAATCGGTATCTGGATAAGGTCTTACAATGGAGAAAGGCCAATCTCATCGTTTTCAATACAACGATATACATCATTCAGAAGGAAAAATGGATCATCTGTTCCACAGCTGCTACCTTCCAACAGGTAGGAAATGTCCTCCATGCATAAGATAAGCGATAGAGGCTGCCAAGAACCGGCGATAGTTCTGGAGCACAGTTGTTAAAGACTATTGCTGGTATTCCGTCCGGGTAGGTTGCCTTCCTGCAATCCACTTCACGTAGAATGCGTTGCATAGTGCGCGGAAGAAATCTCACGTCGCGCATCGAAGACCGTACCGGCGAGATCACAGGTGGCTCCAAAAGGCCGGGATCGAGGTTTGAATTCACGGAAAATAAATTCGCGAACACATTAGCTTTATCCTTTGAATTCGTGACTAACGTCCCGCTGTCTGTCACCATCGGAGGGAAAGAGGAGGATGCGAAGTTACCGCTGACAGCTTTTGCCATTGACCAGAAGGAACGCGAACCAGTTGGGTACCGAAGAAGCTTATTGATCACCCTGTCGTTGTGAGACTTCTTCGCGGTATCAATCGCCTGGTTGCACGCGTTTCTAATTCTAACAAAATTCGTTCTGCTAACATCGGTGGGATTGGAGCGCCATTGCTTAAAAGCTCTATTTTTGCCGCTGTAATCAGCTCGCATTTTTTATCAAACCAAGATTTATCAGATGAACTTCGTTTGATGGAATGTGGAATATACATCTCCATCCCCAGAAGAATAATCTCTGATACCGACTCCGCGCAAGCGTTAACATCGGAGTTTCCGAAGCACACCTCGGGCCACGTAAAGGATGCGAAGAAATCTCGCAAATCATCCCAGTTAGCAGCCCTATACTTCCATACATGGCGAAGCTGCCTAGGCCGGTTATTCGCTTGATATGCAAGTGCTTACGCGACAGATACCAAGCAGTGATCTGAGTTTCCCAGTGGCGCAGAAACCTCTACAGTATAAATACTCGGTTCGGATGTCAAAAACAGATCCAGGGTGTTCGCATAATCGCCTCGGGCATCCGGCACTCGCGTTGGCTCCCCCACGAGTTGAGTCCGTTATGCGATGACGAACCTCTCAAAGTTCCATTATTTATCATATCTGCATGGTGTTCCCCCGGACATAGTCCGCCCCGGAGATCCGAATGGGAGATTAGTTTACCTCCGGAATTCTTTATATCAGAAGGTACCATCATAACTTATCCCCGTGTCAGTCCGGACCATCAGCCACACATCCGAAACACCGTCGAAGATTTCTCTCGACGATATCGCGGAATGTACAGCGTGGCGGGGTGGTATCCCACCTTGGGACCGACTACCACCTACCCAACCTTTTCTCGAACCGATCCATCAGCCAAGTTCCGAAAGATGGCCAGGGATTTCTTCCGACCATTTCACGGAGCCTAAAGCTTGATGGGGTGGTATTTCACCGGGCGCACAGGGCGTTGGGACCCCGGCTACCACTCGGCCTTTGGTCGCCTCTTACGACAAACCGGCCTAGCTGTGAGTATATTCTAACGCCCTACTCACAGGGCTATTACATCTAAATAAAAAACTTATTGGTTATTAGTGCTTCGTGTTGGGAATCGTGAGTTTTGTGACACCTGTCGTCGTACGCGTTTTTGGGGTAAGCAGTTAAGACAGCGAATTTCTTTGTAGTGGTTTGGGCTCGTGATATTAACTTGTGCTTGTGAAATCGTATATTCCTACCCTCATATGCTACGAAGCAGCTCCGTTTTCACCCCCTATGAAACAACAGGACTCCAACTTTGTGGGTGGACACGCTTCTCGTGGAGGCTTAGCGACTATTGTTGTTTAGCTGCCGACCGACCGTTGATCGGTGGCATACTTAACTATTTGAAAATACAGGATGTCAACGGGCACACCATTTTGCTATATGAATGATGACCTCCCTCAACATCTCTTCATGGAAATCTTCAGAAGATTCGAAATATCTGGTGGACCTATATAGACCAGATACCACGATTGTTCATCCCAATGTAGATTCAAAGTGTACAATCCATAGACTTGATTCAACACTCGACGATTTTAGACAGGCATATCCATGCCAACTTTCGACAAAGTCGACACTTGCGTTTTTGTTACTTTGCCACCGTTCAATACGACACTGATGTGTGCTGTGACTATTTCATTTGCTATTGTGGCACGTCAAGTGCAATATCTTCGGCTGACTATCGGTCGCCCTTCTCAACAACGGGCCCATCTCCAATCTCCAGGTAAGCTAAGATTTTCTACCATTAAGCTCTCTATCAAAAGGCTTTCATACCCCCGGTATAATGAAGTGTTTTCTTTATTTTAAACACTGTCCTTAATATCGCAGGATGTTTCCCATCGTCACTTTTTAGGTTTGGGAAGGCCTATTCGCCGTGAAAATAGTTTAGGGAATATTTGAGAGTTAATTTGCGACCAACACGAATAAGGTCGCAACAAGAAAAACAATTATATAAATTAAACTTAATTCAAAAAATGTCTGTAACTTAATAGTTAACTGTAAATAGTAAACAAAACTTAAGTTTTAATTGAAAAGTTATTCGAATTATCGGAGGCCATAAGGAGAAAAGTCAATCTTGGTTTATACGTGGTATGTACAGGTATAAATCATCATCATCGGCACTACAACCTAGAACCGGTCTTGGCCTTATTTAGCAAGTCCTGAGGCTTGTTAAATTTTCCATAATGATTTGTTTTTTTTTCCGGGCAAGGTCATTAGTCTTGCGCCAGAGGCTCCCCGACGAGGAATCGAACCCCGGTCTCCCGCGTGACAGGCGGGTATACTAACCAGTATACTATTGAGGAGCTACAGGTATAAATAGCAAGGGAAAAACGTCCTTTTAGAACTCTCCGCAAAGCAACTCTTCCCTTAAGTGAATAAGGAAACATGGTTGCAACGCGTAACATGGGCTCCAAAGAAGATCCCATATGCAGGAAAAGTTATGGCGTCAGTTTTTGGGATGCGCATGGTATAATTTTCATTGATTATCTTGAAAAAGGAAAAACCATCAACGCGAGTATTATGCGAACTTATTGCAGCATTTGAGTGGTGAAATTAGGGCAAAAAACCGCATTTGGCGAAAAAGAAGGTGTTGTTTCATCAGGACAATGCGTCTGTTCACACATCCGTTATTGCAGTGACCATAATCAATGTTTTGAGTTACGAATTAGTTCCTCATGCGCCCAATTCACCAGATTTATCACCCTCGGACTATTTTCTCCTTTCCAAATTGAAAAAAGCGGCTCGGTGGTAGAAGATTTGCCAACGATGAAGAGGTGATGTCTGCAGTAGGTGGCTATTTTGAGGAGCTCGACGTTCCTTTCTATGAATAAGATATCGAAGCTATTGAATATCACTGGGAAAAGTGTATGGAGCTAAAAGGAGACTATGTTGAGAAATAAATAAAGTTTTTGCCAAATATTTTGTGTTTTCTTTGTCAGGCCGATTAATTCTGGGACTGCCCTCGTATATTAACCATCTCTCGTAACAGTCACTACTCGATGCCGTCTAAAAGAGTTACCAATTTGAAGTCATCTGCCTGACGATTTAACAATTTGAAAGCAAAGTGTAGACACTGAAACAGATTACCGGATAAATCAAGTCCTGCACTTTCCACACACTTGATAAAACAAGGATAAGACCGACATTCCCATCCAGTGCCACTAGCTTCATAAATATTTACTTGTAAATTGCGTTCTTAATTGATGGTCATGGGTTATCGGCACACTGTCAAGGCATAAAAGTCAACGTAAGAAGGGACAATTAGTTGCACTTACGTGTAGTTCGCGGGAGCATTATAAAAGCACTCGGGAATGGTAAAAAACAATATACAACGAAGTATTACATTTGTAAGTGCCAACTTCTTGATGTAATTCGCGGTTAATAATCACACAAACCCCGTAATGCAATGTAAACAAACTTAGTAGAGGTAGCTGCCTTTGACAGTGACATTCATAACGATTAGTGTAAACGTAGAGTCTCCATAGCATTTGGAATTTTCTTTTTGAAAACCGTATAAGGGATTCCCACAGTTCCGTCTCTACCAGAAATTCGCGAATAAAGGAGAAATTTATTACAAAAATGTGTACATATATTTTAAGCCGATTAAACTAAAGTATTTCAGTGGAATTGTGAAGTTGAGGTTTAATTTCTGTTAAATATCAGAATCGCCCCGATTCTGCCATAACCTATTTATCCTCAAAAACGATTCGTTTTTGAAAATGCTACCAATTTCAAAACTAACAGAAATGGCCATTGATCTGGCAATTGTTGTTGGTGCAATGAGATATTATAAATGAATTGGAGACAAAATTTACCGGTAAGTTATTGGAGAGTTGTTTGTTGTTTCTTCATTGAATATATTCAATATTGTTGTTCATATTGTCTAAAACTATTTTGCAGTCAATCATATCCGCCTTACTTGGAGACCAGTGAAATGGAGACTTTGGCTTATTTGGGCGTCTGTCGGTTCATGACTATGTTCGTGTTCTGTGGAACCGTTGGTTCTTGCTCCATGGTGTCTTCAAATTACCAGAGTGGTGTATAAACCCACACAGTCTTCAGATGATCGATAAAGATTACTACATCATGGAAAACGAATGTGTTATCAACGAAAGTTACGAGTCTTGCCAATCGGAGGTTAGAATGCCTCTTATGCATTCATTTAAAGGTATGACAAAAATCGTTTTTGTGTGTGTGTATAATAGAAAAAGGATCTAGTATTCATACGTACTGGCTGGTACAAGGAATTATCCGAATTAACGCATAAATGAGGCGAGAGGCCGACTTTAGGGAGACATGGACAAATTTGTCCTTTATCTTGTCTCTGACTTCTGGTCATCTTGCGATAACCAGAATCACCCACATCCGTGAAGATGTTGGGCTCGGTGTCAAGATATCTGAAAAGAAAGGGGGAAGGAGGTATCTAAGGATAGTGTGGACAGGGTTAGTTAAAGTGTTCTCTAACTACCTGAATGGGGGGGTGGTGGGAAAGAAATCGTACAAAACGGGTGGGTCTTGGGTGCGGTAGTAAACGCAGATCACGTCTTTGGCGTCTGATAATCTGCGCTTTGGTCGGTATGTGTGTGTGTGTTTGTGCCGTCTTGTACTGTGCGTGCGTGTTTGTAGTATGTCAGGAGTAGACCCTATGGGATGGGTCCAGGAATCCTCTATTATAGAGGAGAATGTTGTTGGGAAGGGTGCTTTCTTCAGTTTTGTACTGAAGAAGAAATTGTGGTGGTCTGATCCGAAGAGATCGAGAGAGAGAAGGGTCAAGAACGCAAGACTCCCGTACAAATGGGTTCTCGCTGTTCTTTCAAAAACTCGAAGTCTTTCCATTTGAGCCGAGGATATGCAGGACCATATGGGAAAGGCGTATGATATTCCAGATCGGATTAGCTGCTTAGAGCAGAAAAACTTATCTTTGGTGTCAACTTTGTTGCTCCACTTCAAGATGTTGTACAGTTGCCTAGACCGACCGAGGCCTTTTTGAAGAATGTGGGTCACATGTTTGATGAAATTCATTTTTGGGGTATAGATTACCCAAAGATATTTCATCCTGTCCTGTGGTCTAATCGTAGTACCTCCTATTTATATTCGGATATTCTGTGAATATCGAGAAGTATGTTGGGAATGCTTACTACTCAGAATGATAGCTGTTGAGTTTGAATCAAATTTCAGAATGTAAACATAACCTTAAAGTCTTATACCAAAAAGAAAAGAGAAAAGTGACAGGTGCGCTCCAAATTGTAATCTAGGACATCATTGTAAAAGATAGTGAGTGGACTGGAAGCATTGTGAGGAACTGGTTGGCGTACATCAGAAAAGGCTTAGTAACCGAAAGGTATTCTTGGCACCACGTTTTTTTTGTGTTCAATTTTTCACTCGTACGTTTTTGTTCAACGTTTATGAATAAACAATTCTTTTCTACAATTGGCGAGTTATCTGGTGTTCCCCACCCACTGTAAAGCCCAACAGGTTATGGGCCCAGAACGGAAATAGAGGAGCATCTTCGAGAAAAGAAAAAAAAAAACGACTTGGAAAGCTGAAAGAGACAGGTTAGAATCGGAGCTCGTTGGGCAGCAGTCAAGTTTGCACATTGAGTGAGTCAGGCAAGCAGAATCGTCTTGCAACACGTCAGGAGCAGCCCAACAAAACAAACGACAGGAACTTTGCAACAAAATTCTACACAATCGTCAAGGAAATTGAAAAAAAAAAACAGAAAATTGTACAAATTTTGCTGTCAAAAGTCAAAACTGAAAGTACAGTTACATTCAAAAGTCACGTGATTGATATCGATACAGTCAAATCCCAACTAGTGATGTTGAATCAGGACTCCCATGTAGGTGTCAACTATGTGCCTTTGAGATTAAAATTGGGTGTTGTAATGAAGACAAAGAAATTATTTAGCATAGCGACAGGAGCGACAGCAAGACCGGCTGGTGCAACTGATACCCCTGAAGTCAAGGCATAAATTGAAAAGGACTTAGAGACTCAGCAGCTCATCATCTTGAATGTGAGCGATCAAATTGCTTACCAAATTGCAAATTGTGTGACAGCAAAACGAATGCTGGATAAATTAGTCTGACTGTATGGCGCAAAGACTGACATGTCTATGGAAATTTTGCGATGAAAATTTTTCACTTACACTTTTGATGAGAATAAGTCTGTGGTAGAAAACTGTATGGAATTGTTGTCCATAGGTGAGCAATTGTCGACTGAAAATGATCCCGTACGAGACTCCTGGATGATGACAAGGATTTTGAGCATGTTGCCTCCCAGACTGGCACACTTTGGCACATCGTGGGACAACGTCTCAGGTGTCAACAAGAATTCAACAACAATGATTGAAAAACTATGACTGGAGGATGAGAGGCAACAACATCAAAACAAAACGCTGGAGTCAGACCAAATGAACGCACTTTTGGCCAAAAAGAACAACAAAGAGCAACAAGGAAAGCCTGCAAATAAAAGTAAGGAAGGTGGCGCAACATGTCACAAGTGTGGACTCAAAGGTCATTTCAAGAGGAACTGCACAAACCAGCCATGCGCGAAGTACCTGGAATATTGTAAGAAGAACTACGCCTGCAACTTGTATGGACACAAAGGACACTTGTGGCGATTCTCCTGAACGCCACCATCCATCTTCCCACCATACCAGGTAAAAACTTCCATCTAGGGCTTTCAACCTGAATTAAAAACGAGTACCGTGGCAGTCCCATTGAACGCCACTACTTACCTGCTCACCTACCACCAGGTAACCATTTCCACGCGTGTCCTACTTATAAAAAGCACGTACTTACCTGCTTTTGGTCATACCAGCAACCACAGAAAAGCCTGTGAGACATAATGCTTGCTGATACGATATTTCATCAGCAAAAACGAAATCTGCCACAGGGGCATAGGCGTGCGAGACGCCCCATGTTCCGTAAAAGCAAACGGTTGCAAAAACAGCAATCAACATCACCCCAACCGTGCCAAGGAAATACCTCCTAATGTACCTACCGCATGCCACGGGGGATATTTCTTTCTTTTGCGTTCTTTTCTTAATGCCAGCATCGGTCGATCACACGAGCGACATGTACATAGTGGCATACGGCAATCATCACCCCAGGAAGTCGAGCTTCTCGAAACGGAATGTACCAGCAGGAGTTCGTTTGCTGGGGGTTACCGCCAATAAATACTTGATCAGCAAAAACGCAGTACACTGCCGCTGATCATGTAAACGTTAAGGGTGATGTGACGAGTTGTGCGAATCAGCCGCATCGATGCCAACAACACACACACGATCGGCAACAATGTTTCATATAGCCGCTGATCGTGTGAGCTCATTTAACACTTTTCAGGTTGACTCATCCCAGCTGCAAGTATGTTTATTTGTGTGTGACTTCGAGTCTATGGTTCGTATGCTGGGCGACACACGCGATGAGCATGCAGAAAGGATCATCGTGTGTGTGTTTCAACTCTTCTGTTGTGGTTCAAATTCATAAGGAGATCTTACCATATTTGGTCATCGAGGCGATGATCGAATGCGTCGTGTTTTTTTTTTGTTTTTTTGTTTTGTTTTATATCCACATTTATTCAACAATTCAATTACATATTTCACTTAAGACTAAATGTTAACATCTATTTTACAAATAACATTCTTACATTAACTTACTGGCTCTTCGCAAACACTCTAAATTACACATTATCATATTTCATATGCCTTTCGGCGTACAATAACTGTCTTTACAACATGTCACAATAATTGATATGTTTTCTCTTTTAAAATTTATTCTATTTTTTCTACATCCTGTATTATTTATAATTTTTTTTTTTTTTTTTTTTTTAAATTACATATATAGAGGGTTGACAAGCAAAATAAAAATAAAACAAAACGGACAAACATAAACAAGGAATAAAGGAATACAAATAAAAATTAAAATAAAAAAATTAAAAATTAAAAGATAAAATAAAAATAATTGGGAATTGGGGATAGGGGGAAGGAAAGCGGTGCGCCTGAGTGGCACACTATGTTTGGGGACGTGTAGTCCTTTCTTCATCACTGATCCACCACCAGTTGGGATGGGATCGATCTTTTATTGATTTATCTCTTTCACCGATCACCATACTAAAACGCAGGCGATCTGGAAAATTAGAGATATCGTTATCGTGGAGAATTCGTTTATCCCTGGCACCACGGAAAGCGTGGTAAATAATAGGGACTCCACGCTTGTCTTGGATAAGTCCTTTTTTATCCAAGAAAGGGAACGCTTCTGGGGGAATGAACCCATTCTGGAGAGTACTCTCCATATACATATCATTGGGGTAGAATGCTCCCGAAATGAGATCGTTTTCGCTGCACATTACCCTTGTTGTGTGACCACGAATAGTCTTGATAATGAAGTTATCTATCCTGTTTAGTCCTGATTTGTCATACAGGACTTTATTCGGATAGTATTTCTTATACTGCGACTCTGGGCTTCTATACACTCCTAGGCAGGAACGCAAACACTGCCTCTCGAACACCCGAAACTTCTCCATGTAAAATGGGGATATGTTGTACCATACCGGGCAGCCATACACCAATATTGGTCGGATGAATGCTGAGTATGACATTTTTTTTCACCTTGGGGTCCAGCAGACTACTACGGAAGAGTCTTCGTGTCATTGCATATGCGTTTTTAGCTGCTGTAAGAGCAGCTGCTGTATGCTTATCAAAGTAAAGATATTGATCAAGCCAGACTCCAAGGTATCTGACTACAGTTTTTACTTGTAGTGGAAGATTATTACTTCCCGCAATAGAAAATGTTTTCCAATTCCGTTTTGTGACCCTTGATGCACTGGACAGTGGCGTTCTGAAAAGGATAGTCTCTGTTTCCTGGAAATTTATTTTTAATTTCCAGTCGTCGCAAAAACGTTTGATTTTGTTGAAATCATCTTGCAGAAGTCTGTTGATGACATCAATCTTTTCTCCAGATCTATACACCACAATGTCGTCGGCATACGCAATTGCATGGTTGAGAGAACGCACTAGATCACTAGTGTAAATGTTAAATAAAATGGGAGAATTCACTGCTCCCTGTTGTAAGACGTTTTTGATGTGGAAGGTCTTGTTAGAGATTATATCTCCACATTTCACTACAAATTGTTTACCCATTATCATATCGTAGATAATGTATAATAAATATTTGGGCATACCTAGGTTTCATAACTTATATACAAGCCCTTCTAATCATACGGTGTCGAAAGCCTTTTCAAAGTCAACCAAACAGGCCCCTGTGCATTGTCTCTTCGCCTTGTTCCACTGTATGTCGGAAACAAGTTTTGTCGCAGCATGAACTGTGTCATGTTGGGATCGAAAACCAAATTGGTCCTCACACCAGTTAGTCAATGCTTTATTTATAATTTTCTCGAATACCTTGCTGATGTTCGGAAGCAAATTAATCGAGCGAAGATTGGCTGGATTGCTCCTGTCCTTGCCCTTTTTGGGGATGGGATGGACTACTGCAGATTTCCATTGGATTGGATAATATGCATTATTTAGAGCGTTATTGAACAAAATAGTGTAAACCTTCACTACTTCAAGAGGTAAATGCTTTAGAACAATGTTTAGAATACTGTCTGTTCCAGAAGATTTTTTGTTCTTAATCGATCTAAGAATGTCCGTCAGTCCATCCTTGTGTACAAATATACTAGTGTTTAGATCTCTAAGCGGGGAATCCGCTCTATTATTTTCACTAAAGATAGTGAAACTTCGACTTAAGAGACGCCAATTGTTAAGTTCATTGCGTAACGAAATATGTTTTTGGAGAGCCCTATTTTCCAGGTCAAGGTTAGAATGAGCCGATTCGTTCAATCTATACACTGCTTCGAAACAAGCGCCAATTGAGTTCGCCTTTTTTTGCGGATCCTCGACTATTATGAACTCTTCGTTAGAGTTGATGTGTTCCAGGGTAAGTCCTGCGTTCAGCAGCGTTTGACAATTCTCGGGAGTCCGCGGAACTCGCAGACATGGGATGTCATTATAATCTTTCCTTCGAAAGTCTTTATTTATTTGTGGGAACATATTCGGTCCACTAGCTTTAATGGCTTGAATTCTCTTATTCCAGTCTTCATTGATTACTGATCTATAGTTGTCACGGATCAGTTTTTGAAGATTTTTAATTAATGACTTAATTGTTTTTATTTCCTGGCTATTTGGATCTCTGAATTGTCTGTAGAGCAGTTTTAACTTAGAGAGCGGAGTACTCTTTTGCCTATACAGCTCGTCGATCGTTGCGTTTCTGTACCGGTTTGTATGGCTCTCGGAGTGAGACACTTTTGGGATAGAACGATTCATTGTATTAGTAACAATGTTGTTCATCGTCGAAAGATAATGATCAATTTCGTCATTATGAAGATTTCTGTCAGTTGGTGGATCTATGCCATTGGAACGTAATTCTTTTTTTATTATCCGATCAAAGCGCGACCAGTGGGCTTTTCCGAAATTAATAGAATGTATCTGTTTGTACTGCTCAAGTAGTGAGTGTTCGTTTGGGACATGTATTACAGCACCAAGTCCATAATGATCGCTATCGTACTCGATTGTACGAAGATAATTGCGAGTAGTTAGATCCGTATCTAATAGTTGTATTCGCTCGTCCAGCAACAGTAAATCCAAGAAGGAATTTCCTCTTGGATATGACGGGGTACAATCCTAGCTTATGTTCGATAGCGTTTGTTTGCCACCAGTCGAACAACACATTGCCTCTTGTGTTTGTGATGAGGTTACCCCAAGCACTGTGTTTGGAATTGAGATCTCCCGCCATAAAGAAATAATTATTTTCTGAGTCTAACTTGAGACTTCGAAAAAGGGTATCAAGTTCATTGATAAACTGTATACACTGTGGCGCTTCGGGAGCATAAGCAGAGATAACATATAGATGCTTTTGACTTTTCAAAGGAATATCTATAATGCAGGCTTCTAGTACCTGGAACTTGTATACATCTCTACTGTAAACGACTTTGTGTTGTAGACCATTTTTAACTAAGACAGCGACCCCGTCCCCTTGAGTGGAATATGGACGATCTCGTCTAATTATTTTATAATTTGGGTAGCCCAAATTGTGCCTTTGATTTAGCTTAGTTTCGCTAGCCAAAAGCACATCTGGGCGTTCAGCTTCCAGCATATGGCTGAGATTATCCCTTCTTTCCATGCGGATTAGTGAATTAACATTCACAGCAATAACTTTTAGGGTTAATTCAGTCGCAGTGAACGTTGTGATTAGAGTGTGGGTTCGTCTGGAAACAGGGTTGAATAGATAATGTCCGTTCGATCCACTTGTTCCGTCAGTTTTTTTTTCGATTATTCCGAATTTTTTATCAAACGCAGAAAACTGTCCTTGTATGGAGAGTAATATTGCTGTTATATCAGTTTGTGCCTCTGGAGCAGGCGTTTTAATGATATTGCGTGATTGTTCTAAGATTGGTGGATTTTTTACTCCACTTGCCATATGAGCGTATGACACACTTGGTGCCACGAAGTTGTTGTAAGAGCGAGTTTTCATCTTTTTCTCTTCTTCAACTTGCTTCTTTCTGGCTTCCAACTTTAATTTTAGTTGTTGGTACTTAGGGCAACCTCTAAAGTTAGCAGGATGACCTGAGTTGTTACAGAGGACACAGGATAGTTTATTTCTATCCGGTAGCTGTTCTTTGCCCAATGGGCATTCTCCAATGATATGCTTATTTAGGCATTTGACGCATCTGAAATGCATATTGCAATTCGCTGCCACATGCCCGAAGCGTTGACAGCGCATACACTACAATACGTGGTCGCACTTCTTTATTCTCTCCCAACTTATTGTTTGGTGACTAATGTATTTAATATATCTAAGTCCGTCAATTTTACTATTGGGGCTTGGCGACACAATGAAGAAAGGCAACTTACGGTTACGATTTCTAGAATTTGCTGTAGAAAATGGTTTCACACCTGTAAATTTCAAGGAATCGTTTTCGAAGCTTTTTAGTTCTTCGATCACCTCTTCAGGAGTAAAGGAAGGGTCAACTCCTTTGAGGAGCATGGAGACAGTTTTCTCCGATTTAGGGGTGTACGTGTAGTACTCGCTTTTCGATTTCCCTAATGCCGATTTAATTTTGTTGTACCCTTCTAAATCCTCACATGTTAAACTTATCTTAAAATCATTTATTCGTTTTGTTTTAAAAGTTTTGCATGTCAACTCACCCAATTTTATGACATCCTTTGTCTCCATGTAGCTGATGTAAATAGGAGGTACTTTCTCCTTTTTTTGACTGGGACTTGCTGAGATGTTTCCTGCTGTTGGTGTGATTCGTGCTGTTGATTTGGTTCCTGCTGTTGTTGTTGATGTGATTCCTTCTGTTTAGTTTCCTTATCTAGCCGTGTTTTCTCTGCCTTCGTGGGTTGCTGTTGTCTTTGTTCTTGCTGTTGTTGTTCTAGCATTTTCGTTTTTCGCTCGTTGTGGCTCAGGTTGTTTTTTAGTTTAACAACTTCTTCCATTTGTCTATCCAGTTCTTCTTTTTTAGGACTAATCTCATGGATGAGTCTGTTGAGGACCTCGATCTGATTACTAGCGTCTGCATTTGTTTCGCTGACATCTAGTTCTTTGAATTGGTTTCCAGCCTCTGAGTACTGGGCGCCATGGGTGTTGTCTTCGTCATTGCTGGTGACAATCGACGTGTCTGTATTTTTATTTTCACTTGTTCTAAGGCGTTTAGTCTTTAGGTTTAGGTC
This sequence comes from Microdon myrmicae, assembly GCA_963931805.1. Lineage (NCBI taxonomy): Eukaryota > Metazoa > Arthropoda > Insecta > Diptera > Syrphidae > Microdon > Microdon myrmicae. Next base: position 88,698,458 of record OZ007500.1, read on the forward strand.
CGTATTTTGCCTTCTCCGATTTACCATTTTAGCATCCACTTGTTTTACGTCCATATTATGGACCGCGTGTTCTCACTTTTTTTATTTTATTCTTTTTTTTGTTTTTGGATCTACGTCCGTATTATGGAAAGTATTCACTTTTTTTTTGACAAACAGATTGTGGCCTCGCGCACACACTCACAATGTTCGCGCACTCACACGTAGATACCGTTAACGTGTTACTCACACACTTTTTGTATTAAACTGTGTTCTTCGTTTTAACTGTCACAACACGTGGTTTCGTTCTCTTTTAATTGATTCTATTTATTTATATTTACTTTATTTTGACTGTTTTTATCACTGTAATTTATTTATCCACAAATAGTCTCTTTATAATACTTCAGCCACTCGCGACACATAAAAGCAACTTTTTTCATTTAATTCGACCGCCGAACCGAAAACACGTCCGCACTCGGTCACTGTGTATCGTTGTGTGTCGAATGCGTCGTTTACTATGGCTTCGATGAACTAAAGAAAAAGTTCAAGTTAGTCCGAAATTACGAGTCCCGGTAGAAGGTCTAAACACATCTCGAGATTGAGTCGGTCGCGTTGCGCAAAACCCTGTAAACTTAGTAAACAACTTTAAAACCTTTGGATTCTTCAGTAACTTTAAGCTATTTGCCACTCAAGGAATTAATTAATCTATGTGAAGTTAATTTGTGATTAATGAAACTAATCAGTAACTTTAAGCCATTTGCCACTCAATGAATTAATTAATCTAAGTGAAGTTTATTTGTGATTAATGAAACTATTCCATAAATTTAAGTCCCCACGTTAAGTTCAATGAATTAATTAATCTAAGTGAAGTTTATTTGTGTGATTAATTAAACTAATCAGTAACTTTAAGCCATTTGCCACTCAATGAATTAATTAATCTAAGTAAAGTTTATTTGTGGTTAATGAAACTATTCCATAACTTTAAGTCACCACGTTAAGTTTGTTAGTAATTAATTAGACTCGTAAGCAACTAGGTTTCTTGTAAGTAACTAGTGTTAAGGATTTCAAATCAAACTGAATAAAGTAAATGAATAAGAAACGAACATGAGAGGTGTTTTTATCGACGAACCCAAAGAGTGATCCAGATAAAGACAATTAAAACCCCATAATTGGTGACCTAACAAGTGAAAGTGAACACGCAGCCTGACAGAAGAGCTATCAAAACGGTCACCGATATCGGTTGGACATAACACCGGTTACGAACATCGATGCATTTTCGACAGTGGCGACAACGGGTAGTGTCTTAAAAAAATACGGATACATCAATTTTGAAACTACAGTTTTACAAAACGTATCAATGTGTTTTCGATTTTCTGTAATCAATGGTTTTATTATTTTTGTTTTGTGTGTGTCAGAAATTGAGGTCTAAATGCGTAATATTATTTTTCATGTATTAAAATGGAATATGCTCGCTTAAATTTAAAAGTCTAGAAAGTAAACGAAAGACGGATTATACTCCCGAATAAATCCTAGAGCTTTAGGATTTTCTTTTCACATAGTGCAAAAATTAGTTAAACTAAGTTCCAAAATTCAGTTTAATTTAAAAAAGTAAACATAGAAATAAAGTAACGTTGGTGATTGCGGGATTGCACACCGCGAAACAAACAAGACCTCGAACAAAACAATAGTATAGCATGCATGAAATCAAATAAGCAATTAAAACTAACAATGCGCCATCTATTTCACTATTTCTATTTCACCTAATATAGATCAAAACCAGCTCTTCAAGCAAACAGCATAATTATAAATCCGAGACTCCCATTTAGAATACATTACCTGCACGACGAAGAGCTCCGTGCGGTCGAAGTGATCCGCACGCTGAATCGTACGCAAAGGAATCATGTCGCGCATATAATCAGGTCATCGGACCCATGTCCGTATACCAGCATGAAGGAGGCACTCCTTAGCGCCCTGAACGAGCCCGAGAGAAGACGACATCAGCGCTTAGCGGCCGAGACGAACTTCACTGATATGAAGCCGTCACATTTTCTAACACACCTGCGCGCAATAGCGGGGACGGGGATCTCCGATGATGTCATCAGACCCCATTTTATAAGGTGCCTTCCCCAGTATGCGCGTTCCACCCTTTTAGCACAGCCCAACCAGAGTTTGGGTTGGCTGGCAAAAATCGCAGATGCGATAATGGAGAGCGCGGATCCGCGATTACAGCTATTAACCACAAAGGCGTATTGCCTCCACGCCACCGATACTTTCCCCAACCGGCTCCGAAAACCGTGGCATTGGCCCCACCCACGCAAACTATCCTTAGTGACGCGTCGCAACCCGCGACGCCCCCCAGCGAGCCGACACACACGCGCGGGCGGCAGGAGGGACCCTCGCGTTTCGAGCTGAACCTCCAGCGAGATATTAACCAGCTGCTCGCGGAGGTGCGGAATGCCAAGCGCGCGGTGCTCAACCGACCAACCTACCAACGACCGCAAAACACAGACTCCCCATAGACGCGTCGATTCTCCTAGAGTCGCGTCTCCCGCACGCGGAAATGCGTCGACACCCAGTCGCGATACCGCAGGCAGAGCCCTGACACACGCTTGGTGCGTGTACCATAGACGTTTCGGGGCAAAAGCCAGAAATTGTAGGCAGCCGTGCGGCTGGAAACATTTACACTAGAATTGCCGGCCGTAGTTAAGGCGCGAACGGTCGGCGCTCCACGCATAAGGCCCTTGACAATCAGAGGTCCACAGACGGACATAAGTTTCACTGTCGACACCGGCGCCGACATCTCCGTCCTACCCAGATCCTACGCCCCACACAATAGGGTGCCCGCCCGGCTCCAGTTGTTCGCCGCGAACAACTCCCCTATAGCCACCTACGGTCGGAAGTTCTTTGGGCTAAATTTGGGCCTGCAACGCCCCATCTCCTGGCACTTCGTGATCGCCGATGTCAGTGAACCGTTAATAGGATCAGACCTATTAGCGTGATATAATTTACTGGTGGATACCGCCAACAATAGACTCGTGGCTCATCATGTCTTCACCCGCCCGCCTAGGGACGTCCCACGGACGAAAGTGGGGGCTGATGCGACCGAGGATTCAATTCCCGCGCTGTTGGAGGAATTCCTGAACTCAACGATTCCTCTCCCCAATCAGCAACACATTGAATCAGGGGTTTACCATCATATACAGACACGCGGCCCACCGGTTGGTCAACGCCCACGCCGCCTGGGCCCCGAAAAGTTGCGAGCGGCACGGGACGAGTTCAACTTCATGCTCGAGCGCGGGATCTGTCAACCCTCAGTTAGCCCGTGGGCTAGCCCACTCCACCTAGTTAAAAAGCGCAGCGGGGAGTGGCGCCCATGTGGGGACTATCGACTGCTGAACGCGGTCACAATTTCTGACAGATACCCTCTAGCGCATCTGTATGATTTCTCGTACAAGCTGCGCAGTTGCACTGTCTTCACAACCCTGGATCTTACCAGGGCATACCACCAAATTCCGGTGGCACACGAAGACATACCAAAAACCGCGGCCATTACCCCTTTCAGGCTCTTTGAGTTCAGAGTAATGACTTTCGGCCTCAGGAATGCTGCACAGACATTCCAGAGGTACATCGATTCAGCACTGCGCGGTTTGGATTGTTGTTATGCATACATCGACGATATCCTTATAGCTTCCCGAAGCCGTGCGGAGCATCACCAACACCTTAGACAGGTACTTGAACGCCTCCGTCGATTCGGCCTCGTGATAAACCCCGAAAAGTGACAATTCGCCAAAGAGCAAGTGACTTACCTGGGATATCACATCAACGGCCAGGGTATTCGTCCGCTTCCAGATAGAGTGGAAGCACTCACCCAGTTCCCCCGCCCCTCCAACGTGCGAGAGTTGCGCCGTTTCCTTGGTATGTTGAATTTCTACAGACCCACCTTGCGAAACGCAGCGCAGGTCCAAGCCCCGCTAAATGAGTATTTAAAGGGGGCAAAGAAGAATGACAAGCGCCCAATCTCCTGGACGGAAGCTGCTGATAATGCATTCCGTCAATCCAAGGCGCAACTCGCAAACGCTACACGGCTTCGCTACCCTGCAGAGGGCGCACCCCTGGCTATCCAGTGCGATGTGTCAGATACGGCAATAGGAGCCGTACTGGAGCAGGAATGTAACGGGAGCTGGGAACCGCTCGGGTTTTTCTCTAGGAAACTTAGTACAACCGAGCGGAAATACAGTACATATGATCGTGAGTTGCTCGCTATTTACAGCGCGGTCAAATATTTCCGCCACATGGTGAAAGGTCGTTCCGTGGTTATCAGAACGGGCCACAAACCACTGAAGAAGTCTGGAAGCGCGTCCCCACGCCAAGAAATGCAGTTGGATGTGATAGGCCAGTATACCACCGAGATACAGCACATCTCGGGAGATCGGAATGATATTGCGGACGCATTGTCTCGCATTGATGCTATCCAGCTACGCGCCGCTATCGCCGATGCCGATCTGGCTCAGGCACAGAGGGGGGACAGCCAGCTGGGGGCTCTATTGAGGGCGGACACCGCGCTCCGGCTGCGAAAGTTCCCGCTCGAGAACACTACAGACGAGATATGGTGCGATATCTCTACGGGAGCGATCAGACCGTATATTTCCGCCGGACTTCGAAGAAGTGTTTACGAAACCTTTCACGGTCCGACTCACCCCAGCGGCCGTGCGATCGCTGCGGCCATACGACGTAAGTTCGTGTGGCCGCATATGAACAGAGACCTTACGAGCTGGGCTCGCGCCTGCCTGAAGTGCCAGCGCTGCAAGATCAGCCGACACAATGTGTTGGAGCCAGCGCAGTTTAGGCTCCCGGAGGCAAGATTCGTGCACGTCCACATTGACATCGTGGGCCCCTTGACGCCCTCAAGGGGTTTCTCCTACATATTAACAATGATTGACCGCTTTACTCGGTGGCCGGAGGCGGCGCCGCTACGAGTGGTCACCGCCGAGAGCGTCGCCAGAGCATTTTACTCGACCTGGGTTACGCGTTTCGGCGTACCGGCGACACTAACATCAGACGGCTCCCCACAGTTCGAGGCAGCGATCTTCAGACAGCTTACGGAGTTGTTGGGCTGTCGGAGGGATCGCACGACCGCATACCACCCTTCATCCAATGGGATCATAGAGCGTTGGCACAGGTCACTTAAGGCCTCCTTAATGTGTCATAGTGACACGCAGTGGTTCGACGCCCTCCCCACTGTCCTTCTAGGTTTGAGGACATGTATCAAGGAGGATCTGGGCGCGTCCGCTGCCGAACTGACATATGGCACGGGTCTCGTGTTGCCGGGCGAGCTGTTCGTGGATGGCGAGGCTCCATCGGACCAACTTAAGAGCGTGGGCTACCTCCGCGATTTAATGCGCAAAATCAGGGCCAAACCGGTGGCCAGACACGGCGGAAAAAGAGTTTTCGTGCACCCAGCGTTGCACAGTTGCACGCACGTTTTCGTCAGGGTGGATAAGGTGAAGAGACCACTCGACCCTCCTTACGAGGGCCCGTTCAAGATTCTAAACAGAATCAGCGAACGGGTGTACGAGTTAGAGATTCGAGCAAAAGCAGGTACGGTCAGCGTGGAGAGATTAAAGCCTTTCTTCACGGAGGAGAGTTGCCCTGGGGCTAGCGCGAGCCCAGCGCCCGAAATTAAACAACCGTTGGCGGCTGCGGCGGGGATACAGAATAAACATGACGGTCCCCTTACGCGAAGCCGCTCCCGAGCGCGGTCTGGGGGCACAAAGTCAGCCCAAGCATTCAATCAAACTGAATAAAGTAAATGAATAAGAAACGAACATGAGAGGTGTTTTTATCGACGAACCCAAAGAGTGATCCAGATAAAGACAAATAAAACCCCATACACTTTGCGAAAGAGTGTCCACAGCAAGGAAACAACAACAACGAACGAAAGAAACCAGCTGCCTGGGTGGCAGTGAGCCTGAAGACGTCGGACCTGGACAGCAGCACGGATCACCTGGAGGATCAAATGACAACATGGTATCAAGACACCGGTGCGAGTCAACATATGACCTCGCATCGTGATTGGTTCACCGAATTTGACAAATTGAGAAAGCCTGTGTCAATTCTACTTGGTGATTCGAGAAAAATAGATGGCGCTGCAGTCGGCAAAGTTGAATTGGAGGCATTTGATGGCAGTCAGTGGTATCCGGTCATCTTGGAAGACGTTTTATATGTTCCAGAGTTGAAATTTAATCTGTTCTCAGTCAGCCACATGCTCGACCAAGGGTATGTGATGAGATCGGACAAGGAAAAGTCAGAGTTTCTGACAGCAGACAAGAGGACGACTGTCGGAATTGCAAGGAGACATGGCAGCCTATTTGAAATGATGTTGAGACACAAGAAGCAAACCCCTGGAATGGCAGCAATTTCGATTCGAACGTGGCACAAGCGGATGGCGCACCAGAATGTGAAGTATATGAGAGATATTCTGAAAAGAAGTGGCATAAAGTTTGTCGACGACTGGAACAAGTATTGCTGCGAAAATTGATGACTATGGCAAACATCACAGCAACTCTCACCATGAGAATGAAAAGACAGCCAAGCATCCCCTGGATCTTGGACACGTGGACATGGGCGAGATGAGACAACCTTCACTAGGTGGCGCAAAATACTATTTAGTGTTCAAGGACGATTTTTCGCACTTCAGAACGGTTTACTTCATGAAGACGAAGGATGAGGCCCCAGACAAGCTGAAGTTGTTCGTGAAGATGACGGAAAATCAACTGGGCAGGAAAATGAAAAGATTGCATTCGGACAATGGCAAGGAGATCAAGAACACAATCACAGAGAAGTTTTTGACTGAATTGGGAATTCTACACACAACTACAAATCCTCATACACCACAACAGAATGGAAGGATAGAACGTGAGATGAGAACCATCGTTGAAGCTGCACGCTCAGCCCTTACAGCAGCCAACTTGAGTATGAGACTGTGGGCGGAGGCAGTTTCATACGCGGTTTTCACAATTAATCAGACTGGAACGAGTACTGTGAAAGGGAAAACTCCAGCTGAGCTATGGTTTGGACGTCAGATGGATTTGAATAAGTTGAGAACATTCGGATGCGAGTGCTACATTTTGCTGCCAGCACACAAAAGAGGTAAGTTCGACCGCAAGTCAGAGAAGGGCTTCCTGGTAGGCTACGATCTGAACTCACCGACTTATCGAGTCTACATTCCTAGTCGCCGTGATATTGTCAGCGAAGCAAATGTAAATTTCAAAGAGGAACACGAGATGAGCATGACTGAAGTCTTGACTGAGACAAGCGCCGACGAAGGTAAAAATGATCCAGAACAGCCAGATGAGTCAAGTGAAGACGAAAATGAAGATTAGCCCAAAGAAGAAGACAGTGCCAATGAAAAAGAAACTGAACCAGCCCCGGAAACTGCTAAGAGACCAGTTCGCTCGACGAGAGGAATATTGCCAAAGAGAATTGGAGACTTCATAATGTGGTACAGCAACGGTGCTACAAACGAAGATACAGCATTGATTGGTGAAGCAGAGGACATTGAGGTGTCTGATGCACTAACGGATTCAAAATGGCAACGAGCTATGAAAGAAAAATACAAATCGTTAGTTGACAGGAAGACGTGGAGACTGGTAGACTGCCCGAGAGGAGTGAGACCATTGACCTGCAGATGGGTCTTGACTGAAAAATCAAGTGGCAAGTTGAAGGCAAGACTGGTGGCTCGAGGGTTCGAGCAACAAAAGGGAATCGACTACGATGGGACATTCAGTCCTGTGGCAGGTTACTCATCGATTCGACTGATTCTGAGCCATGTAGCCTCAGAGAAATGGAAACTGATCACATTTGATGTAAACACGGTATTTCTGTACGACAAGTTGAAAGAAGTGATCCACATGGTACAGCCTGAAGTCAGGCTATTTATGGACTCAAACAGGCACCAAAGCAATGGAATCAGGAGATCACTGGATCGTTCGAAGGATTTGGATTGGAAAGTTCAGACGATGATCCAAGTGTATTCTGCAACAAGGACAAAACCATCATAGTGGCCTTATTTGTGGATGATGGATTAATCGCAGGCTAGGATGAAAAAGAGATTTTCGACCTCTTGAAGTTGATTGGAAAGAAGTTCGAAATAAAACACAGCAAAACTTTCCAAAACCAGTTCACGTACCTTGGAATGGACTTGAAAATCGACTCAAAAGGAATCTTTATGAGTCAACCCAAATATACACAGAAGATTTTGAAAAGAATGGACATGGAACAGTGCAATCCGGCTCCAACTCCCATTGAACCTGGCAGGGTTGCTGAGTCAGCAGATTTTGTGAATGACGAGAAAGTGCCTGCTGGGTAACCTTACCGCGAGGCCATCGGTAGTCTGCTCTACCTGGCGACAATATCAAGGCCCGACATCAGCTACGCGGTGAATTATCTCAGCGGACATTGTTGTGATCCAAAGATGAGTCATTGGAAAATGACAAAACGGGTCTTTCAGTATCTGAAAGCTACACCTGAGGCAGGTATCTACTTTGGAGGAGACAGAACAATTAAGGTGTACACAGATGCTGATTTCGGAGGAGAGAAAGAATCAATGAAGTCAACCAGTGGCGGTCTGATATTCAGAGGAGGTACAATCGTCTGGTATTCCCTGAGACAGAAAGTTGTGTCAACGTCAACAGCCGAGGCACAATACAGACCGGCATATCAAGTGATCGACGACGTATGTTGGCTGAAACGACTGGCTCTGGAACTTGGCATCTTGAAAGAAGATCATCCGATCCCAATGTTTGTGGACAAAAAGTTCACATGTTGCAAAACACACACGAGGGTAAATTAAATAAGGGAAAGAAACACATTGAGATTCTGAGAAAGTTTATAAAGTATCACACTGAAGTCACTGTTAACATTGAGTACATTGAAGGAAAGAGGCAAATTGCAGATATTTTTACAAAGCCTTTGAGTAAAGGAGGAGTGTTGAGTTTGAATCAAATTTCAGAATGTAAACATAACCTTAAAGTCTTATACCAAAAAGAAAAGAGAAAAGTGACAGGTGTGCTCCAAATTGTAATATCTAGGACATTATTGTAAAAGATAGTGAGTCCACTGGAAGCATTGTGAGGAACTGGTTGGCGTACATCAGAAAAGGCTTAGTAGCGGAAAGGTATTCTTGGCACCACGTCTTTTGTGTTCAATTTTTCACTCTACGTTTTTGTTCAACGTTTATGAATAAACAAGTCTTTTCTACAATTGGCGAGTTCTCTGGTGTTCCCTACCCACTGTAAAACCCAACAATAGCTAATGCTTTGGATGAGTTAAGTCGAATTGTCCATCGACTGTAATACTAATAGAGTTCGTCCAGATGATGGTTGAGTCTGTTTGTTGCGAGTTTTGAGCTTTTAGGTGACGTGAACACTAGGACGTCATCCGCATAGCATATCTGGTTTACTCTCCCATCCACAGGGCGGGGAATGTCTGAGGTGTAGATATTAAATAAGATGGGGCCTAGAATGAAGCCCTGTGGTACGCCTGCAACGGTGTTGAAAGTTCGGGATAACTTACCATTCACTCGAACTTGGAGGGTTCTGTTTAGAACGAGCTGGTAGATGATACCACACAGCGTTCTACTGAGGCCAGTATTCAGTAATTTGAAAACGAGACCTTCGATCCAGGTTGTGTCAAAGCCTTTTCAATGTCCAGGCTCACCGCAATGGTGGGTTCCTTATTAAAAAGGCACACACAGACGTGGTTTTGAAATATGTTGAAAGCCATGGTGGTGCTGTGCGCTCTTCTAAATCCAAATTGGAAAGCAGTTATTAAGTTCCTGGCACTGATAATCTTATTTAGCTTCTCGTATATGAACTATTCATATATTTTGCTGATGCAGGTGAGGAGCGAAATAGGACGAAAGCTTGAGGGGTGATACGTTGGTTTCCCAGCTTTTGCTATTGGGCAGACAACAGCATGCTTCCAAGCTTGGAGAATGTTCCCCATGTTGTAGGCATGGTTGAACAGGATGGAGAGCTTTATAAAGAATAAAGCAGAAAGCCTCCGCAACGAGTGGTACGACATGTTGTCAATACCGGGTGACTTCTTGGGGTTTCGAGATTTAACTAAATTTTGTAGGGTATTTGGCGTGACGAAACCGTGGCCATTATCACGTGTGTCATCGAAGTAAGTACTGCTAGATGGGTTAAGGACAACAATTGGCTCGTTAAAATTGTCTAGTTTATTTTGGAGCTCTGAACTAATGATTGCATTAGTATCCGGGTCCCCATTCTGGAGAATAATCCAGTGATTATTTTTAAAGGTCTCTCCGATGATATTTGCTTTATTGGTGTCATTATTAACAACAACACCGTTGTGTATGATTGGGCCAGTGACACGAGAGGTGCCACATATCTTTTTTAACATTTATATAAACGTTCTGGTCTATCTGAATACCCTTCAGTTTGTCTTCCAATTGTCGGGTACGATTGTTTTGGATTCTTTGTTTTATCAGTGTACCAATATTGTGAATGATGGATCGCAATAACGGCTCCCTCTGTGTAAAGCGGTGACGATATCTCATTCTGCAGAGCTTTTTACGCTCCCGGATCAGACGAAGAGTGAAATCATCAAGGGGAATCTGATAAGTCTTTTCAAGTTTGTACTTCGGGACATGAGTCTCCGAAGTTTCAACTAGAATCTCGTGAAATGGTTTTGCAGCGTTATTTATCCCAACCGTCGTTAGGATCCTGTCAGTGGAAAGAGAGAGTTGGTGGAGTTTTTGTTCAATGTAATATTGAAGTTGTCCCAATTTGTGCGCCCATAATCGGGTATGTATCTGATATGAGCCCGGGATACTCGATAGCCGCGGATAAATATGGTCACGACGTTGTGGTCAGATACAGCCGCCGATACTTGGGGAGGAGTGATTTTGGGAAGTAAGTCTTTGGACACAATGAAGATGTCCAGGCCTCAGAATACCCAACATCATAGCGGAGCTAGATACTACTTCTGCTTTTTCACTTATGTTACAACATCAAAATGTGGGGTCGCTGAGTTTAAACGAAGCCGCATGAGCTCCCACGACGAATCCCCGACTGGTCCACCAAATGAGGTGACTACAGAAATGATCAAATATCCTAACTCACATCATGAGTAAACAAAAGACCGCTGTCCTTCATCAGGCATTTTGGCGATACGCAAATAATTCAATACCTACCCTTAGTAGCGATGCCATAAACATCATTTTCCAGTAACCTAGCTAAAACCAATTAGCACATTTCCACATCGTATCGTCGTTTCTATGTTTAGCCGCGACGCACATGTTCCAACAAAGATCCCATTATCATCCGACGATTTCGGTTTTATTTGCTTTACCGAAATCGTATCCTATGAATGCACTTTATGCACTTTCGTTGTTCTAGGTCCATTCTCACCCATTAAAGAACCATGGCAGTGAAAGAGTGGATTAACTACAGCAGCCGCACCCTTAAGAGAAAAGTTTTTCTCTCTCTTCCCTTTTCTTAACCCTAACCTAGGATGGAATTCATGTCAGAATTCTATCCTCGGTGAGTCGTCTTACATCAGCAGACCAGAACGGTCACGCGATCTCCCGCTCACCGGTGCGCACGGTGACGCGCATATAGTTGAGTCGAGTAATAACCCCCTGTCGTGTTTTATTCTATTTTCCGAGGCATTGTGTTGACATCTGCCCAATGTAATACGTTTATGAATATAATTATTTTACAATGAAGTGCACCTAGTTCGTTTCGAAATATACCACGGTCTGAATAAACGAATTAAATATATTACAAGTGTGTTTTAATTCTACCAATCCTTTGGATGTCCTTGGTGAACAGTTTGCTGCGGCGGAACAATCGACGAGTGGAAAGTGACAGTGATTTCTGGGGACGAGGTTGAACTCTCGCCCATGCTGGCGTCGCGACTTTGTACCCCCACAAAAGGCTTTTTCAAAAACATGGTGAATCAAGCGCGATCACATTGGATATATAGCGCATAGCGTTTTCACGGCGTCTGACACAGGACGTTACTAGGGACTTTTCATACCGACTTACCCAACAACTTTGCGATTGGACGAAGAGTTTCCTCGAAAATCGATCAATCTGGATTGTTGTAGGCATAAAATTGCAAAGGTGTCAAAGTAAAATTCTGGAAATGATACTCAATTTGCCATGACATTATTCGACACATGAACTTCATGAAAATGCCAACGTTAAACTACTAGAATTCCTTATTGACAAAATCAATCGAAACTTTTTCATAAATTGTTCTTTTTCTTATAATCTTCTCGTTTTCCGTCTTGCGTTATTCTAAATTACTACTCATGTACTCTACTTATGCTAATTCTATCGGGGTCATTATTACATTAAAATAACCGGAAACGTGTGCAATATTAATCTTAAGATTCAGAAATAACCCTTGTATCTTGTAGTTTTCCCTTAATTATTTATTATTTATTGAAATTGTACTATTTTCATTATATAGATTTAAGATTATAGTTGGAAAGGAATTGCTGTCCTAAATCACTAAAACCTAGGTGCAAATTCGTAAATTGTAATTGTATTGGATTATCTACTTTAATAAAAATTGAATTGAATTGACTACTGTCAAATTTTGAGCAAGCTGCGTCATTGGCAGCCATTGCAAGCAGACAACCTCGTGAATTTGAACAAAAATGGGAAAAACTGAAACGTGTGCTGATTAAGTATAATTATACAACATCCATAAATTGGGCTACGAACGGCTAACCCATCCAGCACATCCTCCAGATTTAGTCCCTGCAACAATTTCCTCTTTCCATACAGAAATGGCTGGGCCGTAAGCGGTTTGGGTCGAATGAAGAGGTCATCACAGAAACTAACGCCTATTTTGAGGGCTTTGAGGAAACCTATTATTTGGAAGGAATAAAAAAATTGGAAAAACGCCGGACTAAATGTATCAAGCTAAAAGAAGATTATGTTGAGAAATAAAATGCTTATTTGCCGAAAAAAAAATCTTTTATTCAAAAAGTCACTGACTTATCAAACTGGTCTCGTGTTATAGTAGAACTATTGAACTGAGCTCGCTTTTCAAGAGATAATTTAAATTATTATTCTGCTTTCAACTGTTTTATAAACAGACCGTTTGAAAACGGGCTAAGAAAATATTGATGAGCGTCAAAGTCATGCTGCATCAATTGGTTTTGTTTGTTAACAATTGTTAAAACAACTGAGATAATAAAAATCTCTCCACAGGCATTACTACAGAATTGCCAATTTGGCAAACTAAGAGTAAACCCTTAATTTCACTCTCGACGCCTGATGATGGGCTCACCCACCCAAAGACAGCTTGAGATTAAACATTTCGCTTGCCTTTAATAATTTCCCCAAGAATGTTTTATTTAAAAAACGGATCGTTACTTGCTCCAAGTTGACAAACTGTGGGGACGAAGATGTAGATGGCTCTTTATCCGGCACCGTTAAATTTGCACGCCTGTCAAGTTCATTGGGTAGAGTGAAAGAAAGAAAAACAAAATACAAAAATTTGATTATTGATTGTTTTGTGTTTGGCAAAACTACATTCGAGATCGGGCGATCCGTGTACCGCAGTTGATACATCCATTTCAGTATCTACTTGCACAAAATTTACACGATAGGAGAGCGCAACGGAGTTCGCGTACTTATCGAATTGGCCGCAGAGTTGAGTTCGGTGTAAACACCTTGAAGTAAATGTAAGGAAACAAAGTTTTACAGTGAATTAGAAAATTACAATCCGCACCTTAGTGATGATCATAAATAAATAATTGACTACTTTTATATGTGCACACGTATTCGTTACACACGAGTGTGAATTGGAAAAAAGGGATACAAGTAAGCCAACTGGGTGTTTATCCTTTTTTTTTTTTACAGATGACCAACCTACAGGAGCAACATGACATTGTCAAGAAGAGTCTCATACAGTTCGTAAGTGCCCATATCCCAGACGCGGACTTCAGCGTTGTCGATGACATTGTCCTTTCCTATGTGATATCAATTTTGGAGGAAGCCTCTCAGGATCCGTGTTTTGACGTTGAAGGCTTCACCGAGATGATGAGCGCATATTTTTCCGATTTCTCATTAATTGACTCAGGTATTATTTGTAATTGGATATTTAAATTGGAAAACGAACTTTCTGAGATAGAAAAAAATCGTGAAAGTGATCCTCCGGCTAATTTGTCCTTGCAGTAAGTGTGACTCAGAAACCAAGTGCTATATAACGTGACAAATTCTTTGTATTGTGTTTTTCTCCAGTTCTTTGAATCTATCGGACATAATTCCAGAGGCAAAACTTCGCGGCCGCCCATCGTCGATTTCCGAAAAGGACGAGTGCTCTGGTTATGGCAACGGCAAACGAGCTCAGCATTTATCGGAAACCAGCGACTGTGGATCCACAGATAGTTCTGGTTGTGATTACTTTCTTGATGAGTGCGAAGTTTTACAAGAAATGTTTCCCGAGACGTCTTATGTTGAAGTAAGTATTTCAAGTGAATAAATAACAGACATTCCTCGAATCGATTGTTTATATTTCTATATTATCATTGTGTTTATTTTGGCAAGGTTAAGCATTGCATTGCCATTGCTAAGGGTGATATAGATAGTGCCACGCAAATTCTGCTGCATCGTCAGGAAACAGGACAGTCATTAATTGACAAGTCGACTAATCTACAAACTCGCAGGAATAATGTTGTTGACGATGTTGAATTAAAGAACCGGATAATTGCGAGGTAATTAATGATATTTAGGTAATTTATTGTAGTGGTGGCCCACGGCAGTCATTTCATTTTAGTGGTGAGTCCTTATGAGCAAAAAGCTCGTTACATTTAAAGGAGTGGCTCGCATTTAATTTAATATTTATGATTTTCCTGCTTCACTGACACCTATCAGTGAACTAGCTGCTTAGTTTTGTTCCTCTGCTTGTTATAATTTTTTTCCTTTGTGTTTCCTTTGGGAGGAGGTTTATCGCAAGCGAGTTGTGCGCAGGACAGACGAGAAAATTCATTCAACTGACAACAAATTATTAATTAATCACCTTTCTTGTACTTTCGTGTACTCTTGAGTTTTGAATTAAAATTGATGTTGTTTTACAGCGGTGTACTGTGCTCGACATATTTTATATAAATGGAACGTTGTGCACACAATCGTTTATTCTGTGTATTAATATATATATATATATATATATATATATATATATATATATATATATATATATATATATATATATATATATATATATATATGGCGCTAGGCTAATAACCTTGCCCGTAAAAATAAATTATTATGGAAAATTTAACAAGCTTAGAGACTTGCTAAATAAGGCCAAGACCGGATCCCGGTTGTAGTGGCGATGATGATGAATATACATATATCGATATATTTTACATAAATGGAGTGTTGAGCACGCAATCCTTGCTGAATTATTTGATAGCAAGGCTCACTTGTGTGCTAAATCATTTATTTTGTGTATTAATATATGTATCGATATATTTTACATAAATGAAACGCTGTGCACACAATCCTTGCTTAATTATTTGATAGTAAGACTCCCTAGAGTGTTAAATCGTTTATTTATGTATTAGTATATACATATATCGATATATTCTACATAAATGGAACGTTGCGCACACAATCCTTGCTTAATTATTTGATAGCAAGGCTCACTAGTGCCCGAAGTCGTTTATTTTGTGTATTAACTACGGTGTAACATCAGGCTGTAACGCTCTGACATAAACATTTAATATTTAGTTATCTGAAGAGGTTTTATTTTATTTTGCTCCTGTATCACGTTGATTTCCATTTGGTTTCCAACAAAGATTGCAGAATTGGGCTTAAGCTGGGTTATTTATTCACTGGGAAACACCGTATCTAGTTTCAACATTCACTCTTTAAGGATTGTAGTATCTATTTAGTAGGGATTGTCATATTTTAATTTTTGTTCATTACGGATTGTAAATTTTATTCGTGGGGGATGCCGTGTCGGGATTTAATACTTAATAACTAAAGTTTGTCTTATTTGTTCATTGAAGATGCCGTGTCGTAATGCTTATTGACTAAAGTTTGTATTATTTGTTCATTGAAATTTCGGTATCGGGATTTAATACTTATTAAATCAAGTTTGTATTATTTGTTCATTGAAATCGCCGTATTGGGATTTAATACTTATTAACTAAAGGTTGCTTACGTGTCTTGGATAAAGGGGGCTTCCTTCCGAGTTTGCTTGTTGTTCTGCTGGGGACTTGTCTTCCGTGGTTGTGGCTTCTCCTGTTGTCTCTCTGCTTTCCTCCAGTTCAGACGGGTCGTAATTAAATCAGCACGTTCTTTAGTGTCACAAATCGTCTCCTTTATTCTCAACAGCTTCACATCAACATCACTTTACATTTGTTGTCTTGCGTATAGATTCTTGATTAGTCTTAAAAGCATTACTTTGATAGCAGATCTTCACTTTTAGATAGATTCTTAATTAGTCTTAACAGCATTTCTTTGATAACAAATCTTCACTTGTATATAGTTTCTTAATTAGTCTTAGCAGCAGTACTTTGATAACAAACTTCACTTGTATCATCATCATCATCGGCACTATAACCGGGATCCGGTCTTGGCCTTATTTAACAAATCTCTCCACCGGTCCCGATTTCGAGCCGATGTCATCCAGTTTGGCACTCCCAGGATCTGGGCGTCCTGGTCTACGCCATCCCTCCATCGCAGATAAGGTCTGACGCGCTGTCTCCTTCCCTACATCCTGCCACAAAGTACTTTCCGGGCAAGCTCCTCTTCGCTCATTCGAGCTAGGTGTCCCGCCCACCGGAGTCTACCGAGCTTGATTTTTCTTACAATATTAGCTTCAAGGTAGATTGCGTACAACTCATGGTTGTAGCGTCGCCAGAATCGTCCTCCCTCACATACGGGGCCAACAATTCTCCTTAAGTCCTTTCTCTCGAACGCGGCCAAGAGTTCAGAGTGCCTTTTATTAAGCACCCAGGTCTCGGATCCATACATGAGTACTGGTAAGACCATGGTTTTGGCCAGTAGTAGCTTGGATGTTCTGGATAAATTTCGGGATTTGAAGAGCCTTGATAGACCATAGTAGGCTTTGTTGGATTTAATCAGCCGTTCGCGTATTTCTTCTTCCATATTGTTATCGGCTGATACTATTGACCCAAGGTAGTTAAAGGATTGTACTACTTCAAATTCGTGCTCCACTACCCTGATAGTTTGACCAACGTTAGGTCTTCTTTTCGCAGAAGTTGCCACCATGTACTTGGTTTTTCCCCCATTAATGTGCAGTCCCAGTTTTTGTGCCGCGTGCTCGATCTGGGTGAAGGATTCCTCTACCGTCGATTCGGTTCTACCGATGATGTCGATGTCATCTGCGTAGGCAAGTATCTGGCTGGACTTGGTGACAATAGTCCCTCTTGTTGCCAGAGTCACGGATTGCTTTCTCCAACGTCAGGTTGAAGAGGAGGCAGGCCAGACCGTCCCCTTGTCGGAGTCCATTATAGATGTTTATTGGTTTGGACAGCAATTCCGCTACTTTTACTGGACTAGTTACATTGGTCATGGTCAACCTACAAAGTCGTATCAATTTATTTGGAATGCCGAATCCTCTCATGGCATTATATAGTTCTACCCTGGCTATGCTATCGTAGGCGGCCTTGAAGTCTATAAACAGATGATATAGTGGAATCTTAAATTCCAGACATTTTTCCATCGCCTGCCTAAGGGTGAATATCTGATCAATTGCTGATTTGCCTGGGATGAAGCCACACTGATATTGACCAATGATGGCTTTAGCGTATGGGGCTATCCGATCTTGTAGGATAGTGGAGAGTATCTTATAAGCGGTACTCAGCAATGTTATACCCCTATAGTTGCAGCACAGTGTGATATCTCCTTTCTTATGTATGGGGCAAATTATACCGCGACGCCAAACCTACGGCATCTCCTCTTGCTCCCATACGTGCACCACGATCTCATGAATTGCGTGATGTAGCGCTGTCACTCCTTGTTTGATCAGCTCAGCTGGTATGCCATCAGCTCCATGGGGCTTTATTTGATTTTAGCTGTCTAATGGCTTTTAATGTTTCCTCAATGCTTGGTGGCGGCAGCATTTGGTCTTGGTCTTGCATTGGTGGAGCCTCCAATTCTTCTGTGAGCTGACCATTTAGCAATTCATTGAAGTGCACTTCCCATCGCTCCAGAATGCCTTCAGGATCTGTGATCAGATTACCCCCTTTATCCTTGCAGTAAGTGCAGCGTGGTGTGTACCGCGTGATACTGCGGATTATTTGGTAGAACTTCCGCGCCTGGTGCGGACCTCGCTCTCTACTTTTCTCTATTTCAAAGACAAGGTTTTTTTCCCAGGCACTTTTCTTTTGTCTGTGAATTTTTTTTCAGATCTTCTGAGCTCTTTGTATGTCTCTTCGCGCACCCGCGTCCTATGAGACTGCTGCATTGCCCGGTATATAGCATTCTTACGTTCAGTCGCTAGTTTGGACTCATCATCAAACCAGTCGTTCCGATCTCTACGACTACTGCCTAAGATGGAGTTGGCAGTACTAATGACAGTATTCTTAAGGTGTGTCCATTTCTCTTTTACGCCCGGCATTCTGGCCCCAGGACTTACTCTCCCTCCGTCGAGCTCTTCGAGGGCGAGTCTTAACGCATGACCAAATGTGTTGCTGGTATTCTCATTGCGTAAGGCAGCCGTGTTGATTCGAACCTGATCCGCGGATGCAATACGTCTCCGTAAGGCAATCCGCGCTCGGAAAACTACCAATAAGATTGGTAGTGATCCGAGTCGACGTTGGCACCTCGATACGTTCGTACCGTTATTAGGCTCGAGGAGTGGTTGCGATCTATCAACACGGGGTCAATTTGGTTGCGAGTGGCTCCAATAGGTGATAGCCCGGTTGCTTTGTAGATATCTTTACGCTGAAACCTGGTACTTGCAACGACTAAGTTCTTTGATGCTGCCAGTTCGATGACTCGTAGTCCATTGTCATTAGTGTTCTCATGCAAACTATGGGAACCTGCGTAGTGCCTGAAAACCGGCTCCCGAACTATTTTCGTATTCAAATCACCAAGAGCGATTTTCACATCGTATCTCGGGCAGACATTGAGGGCCCGTTCGACGTTCTCGTAGTATTCTTCCTTTTCGTTGTCAGGGGACTCCCCTGTAGGTCCGTGAACGTTTATGTTCTTAAACTTGCCTCGCACACGAAGAATGCATAGCCTTTCGCTTATTCCATTAAAGCTGATAATGGCAGGCTTCAGTCTTTGGCTGACTAGAAAGCCTACCCCGAGCACATGGTGTTTTGCATGACAGCTGTAATAAATGTCATACTCTTTTCTTTGAAAAACACCACTCCCCGTCCATCTTATTTCTTGTAATGCTGTTATGTCAGCCTTATATTCGGACAGGGCATCGGCTAGTTGCTGTGCAGCTCGAGCTCTGTATAGTGAGCGTACGTTCCATGTAAAAATTCTTAAATCATTTAGCCATTTTCGTTTCCGTGGTCGTCGTCGTGTATCCGGTCCATATCCGAGGCTTGTTAAATTTGCCATAATAATTCATTTTTACGGGCCTGGTTATTAGCCTTGCGCCAACCTTTCTCATGATGTCGCTGCATGCATTGGTTCACTACTTGGCGGGTGTCAAAGTAGCTATCCAGGGGTGTAACGTGGAGACTGTATGTCAACTTCTATTGAACAGGGACAAGGATCGTCCTGGCCTTCGCCGGGTTGAAGGCAATCAGAGACTTTGTCCTGTATGTCCGCACCCATCCCCCCAAACTTCACTTGTATATAGTTTCTTAATTAGTCTTAGCAGCAGTACTTTGATAACAAACTTCCCTTGTAGATAGTTTCTTAATTAGTCTTAACAACATTGCTTTGATAACAAAACTTCACTTGTATATAGTTTCTTAATTAGTCTTAGCAGCAGTACTTTGATAACAAACTTCACTTGTATATAGTTTCTTAATTAGTCTTAGCAGCAGTACTTTGATAACAAACTTCACTTGTAGATAGATTCTTAATTAGTCTTAGCAGCAGTACTTTGATAGTTTCTTAATTAGTCTTAACAGCATTACTTTGAAAACGACACTTCACTTGTATATAGTTTCTTAATTAGTCTTAGCAGCAGTACTTTGATAACAAACTTCACTTGTAGATAGATTCTTAATTAGTCTTAACAGCATTACTTTGATAACAGAACTTCACTTGTATGTAGATTCTTGATTAGACTTAAGGTAAATGATTTACTTGGTAGTACGAGAGCCCGCTGTACAGTTCCGATGGTCGCAGCTTTCGTCAACCAGAGAGAAAAAACACTCAATTGCAACCATTTTATATACCACTTTAATGGGACAAAAATGCATATGGTGCATTTTTCCTCACCGAATGCGTAACCTATTTCGAGGCTAATCGCCTCCCATTCGCAATTCGCAATTTTTTAATTACCACTTAATTTCTTCTGCAAAAAAATTCAGCGGAATCAATTTAAATGTTCATCCGATTTGCAGTAGCAATGACCGAACCAATTACAGTGCATTGCTCTATGTGCAATCGTATCATACGTTTAATTTTGTGTTTTCGTTACGGTCGATACTTCGCCGAAGTCAGCAGTTCATTGCCGTTGAACTGCTTCGTTGTCGGTGGTCTTTCAAAATGCCGCTTGTGCTCGCATGTCATGTATCACACTTGTAAACAAGTGTACCTGTAATATGAGACCGTGTAGGTCTGTGGACAGGTGCTTGTTTGCTTTTCGTAATCCGAAGTTTTGATATGCTTTGGCATGGATGGGAAATTATCACAACGTTTGCGGTATGAATAAATTGTTCGTGGGGAAGGCTTTGCTTCTGAATGAACGCGAGTATTGCATTGTATGCAAAATGTTTGGGATGCAGATTTATTGTTTGTATGTGTGGTATTGTTGTGTTATTGGTTGTGTAATCTTGTTGTATTATTTAAGAGGGGGTGTTAGGCGAGGTGTAACAACGGTTTATGTCACTGCCAACGACGAAACGATACATTTTCGTAACTTTCATTTCAAATCCTGTACATTTTCATAATTTAAGTTTTGAATTAATATAATTAGCGCAGATTTAAAACAATAAATAAAATCAAAAGGCATTAATAGACTTGCTGATTCACTGTATTAAACTTTAACAAAGACTAGCACTCCATACTCTCTGTTTAATATTTGCCGTTTGCATAATAACCGAAAAAATGTATTCTTATTTCGTCAAAGCATATTTTTTATGTCAAAACGTTTGTCAGGATTGATCAAAAAGAACCCGCGTTCGAAATGAAGACGCGAGATTTGTACAAATTCTTTTTTTTTCAACAATTTTAGGTCGCTATACTTTTCCCAAAGTTTCTGTAATTTTTTTATTTTTTTATTACACATCTCTTGGGAGAGGCGAACGTATAGCGCCGAGTTGGCGTCCCGAGATGCCAAGAAATGACTGTTGCAGTTCTTTTTGAACAGTGGCAGGTTGTAACGCTCCGGGAACACTTGCGCGGGGAGGGAGTTTCAAAGCTTTCCCGCTTTGTAACGGAACGAGTTGTTGTTGTTGTTGAAGAACGCATTTATTGTACAATAATTTAACAAATGTTAACTTAGGACTAAAATGCTAAATCCTATTTTACAATCTTTTCTTATTCTTAAAATAATTTACTGGCTCTACACGAGCACTCTAAATTGTGTAATGTCTTTCGGCAACGGAACGAGTTCTAATGCAGAGAAGTTCGCCTGTCGGTAGATGAACCGCAAAGTGCTGCACTCCGTTGGATTGCCTCGTGGAGTGTAAATCAACTTGGGCAGAACAATATCACGAATCTCCGGAGAACAGTACCCGTGGTAATATCTGTAAAACATGTACATCACTGCACTACACTCGGGCGCGTTTGTGGTGATCCGTTTGTTTACTTCGGATCCCACAGAAGACTTGACGCCCGAGCCGATAGTGCAATTAGGGTATCTTGTGTTTACTTAAGATACCCTAAACGGATTACACAATTGATCCGATGGTACGGCTCACGAGGCAGAACTCGTCGGCTGTTAGTAACGAACTGAGATGTCCCATCGAAGCGATTTCAAGGTGTCGTTCACTAGTTTTGCTATGTGCTGCGTACTTTTCGCTGGCGCCATCTCTTTGTTAAACCGGAATAAATTTATGTATACATCTGGTATTGATCTTCCCCATTGCTCGTAAACGTCTGCTGATTGTTTCTTGTGACACATGTAATGCTTCTGCTAATTGCCGTTGAGTTTGAGTTGGGTCTTCATCCAATAACTTCTGCAATTGCTCGTCTTCACATTTGTATGGTCTACCAGAGCGGTCACTGACTTTCACATTGAAATCACCACTTTTAAATTGCCGAAACCATGTCTCACATCTTCTAATTGATATAGCGTGTTCACCATATGTTTCTATACAGCAACCGATAACTTTCAACAGCCTGTTTCTTTTGATTAAATAACGTGATCACTGAACGATAAAACGAAGACGCTAGTTTTTGGCGGACTCAACTTGTGTGTGTTTGTAGTTAAATCTCAGACGAACAAAATGACGTATGTGTGAAATTAACTCTGTCGGATTGCCTCGTGGAGCGCATGTAAACCAAATTGCGCGAAACAATATCACGAATCTCGGAAGAACAGTACCCGTGGTAATATCTGTAAAAGAGACAGAGGTCAGCTACGCGCCTTCGATGTGATAGCAACTGTAGTCCTGTTATGTTATTATTAAACAATATGTAAAACAATTTAAGTAAGGGTAAGTAAAGGGAACGTGACTTACTTGGTGAGAATGTCAGATCTATTCGTAGGTCAACGCTGCAGGTATTCCCGTTGCAGGGGGTGTTGAGTCTTGATACCCCTGTTGTCTTGAATTATTTTTTTTTGTGTCCGGTCCGTTAAGAGATCGTAGAGGTAAACAGTTCACAAGGAGTTCTGTACCTTTATTCGTCCTGCTATCGGATTCAAGGTTTTTTTTTTGAATAAACAAATTGTGTCTGCTTTCTTTTATTAAAAATCTCAATTGATTATTTTTTCCCGTTGACGTATATATAATTTATTTTATTCGGGGTCAACGCCGTTTATTATTATTTTTTCTGCCAAGTAGAATTTGCATAAAGTAGTTTATGCAAATTATGGCGCAAGGCGAATAACCTTGCCCGTAAAAATAAATTATTATGGAAAATTTAACAAGTCTCGAGATTTGCTAAATAAGGCCAAGACCGGATCACGGTTGTAGTACCGATGATGATGATGATGTTTATGCAAATACGCTACTTGACGATATTTCCAATTTACCGGTAGAGAGGGGAAATTAAAGTCGTGGGGATTAGTTGTTGGGCGAGGGTATGGATACGAGGTCCGTAACAGTCCAGACGTCGGCGCTGTGTCTCCGTTCAGGCGGATCGTTCGTATCTGTATGCTCTTAAGTAGATTGAGGGTATGCTTAGGAGCAAAGCTCCAAACATGAGAGCGATAGTCGAGCTCCGTCTAATTTGAGATTTATACAGAAGAAAAAGTTGGGCTTGAGTAAAATATTTTCTGGCTTTAAAAAGAGAACTCAATTTTTCTAAAGCGGACCTGGCGATGTTCGAGACGTGTTTATGGCACGATATATTCTCCCAGACCATGACGCCGAGCAATTTCATGCTTTCCTCAGATTCAGGGGACTGGCCATTCATCATTAGCTCTGGAACCGACGATCCACTATTTTTTCTGATTGCTGTATATTGTGTCTTCGTTGCATTGACACTACCACAAGGGAACAAATCATCAAGAAAACACCGACTCGGCAAAAAGAAGACGTAGGGAAAAACGGAAAACGATACGTGTATACGCGTCGGGACGTGGAATGTTCGAACGTTATATAAACCAGGCGCGATACAGACGGTCGTAGAAAACACGAACCAATATAAAATGGACATCGTCGCGCTTCAGGAAGTCCGACTCCCACATCAAGTAAACGAAACCAACGGGTTTGCACTGGCGTGTGGAGGTACCGATACACATAACCTCGGGACTGGCTTCATCATAAGCAAGAAGATTACGCCCCGTGTAAAAGATTTGCAATTTATTAATGACCGAATGTCGGTGCTAAAAATACAGGGCCTATGGTACAATTATGTATTTATAAACGTACACGCCCCAACAGAATCTACAGAGGAAGAAACGAAGGACACTTTCTACGAGGCCCTAGAGGAAGTATTCGATGGGATCTCATCATTCGATGTTAAAATCCTCCTCGGGGACCTCAGTGCGAAAATTGGAAAGGAGGACATCTTCCAACCAACTATAGGTAAAGAGGGCCTACATGACGTTTCAAATGATAATGGAATTCGAATTATTACGTTCGCAGCGTCAAAAGATCGGTTAGTGAACAGCACGATGTTCAAGCACAAGCAAATTCATAAAGCCACATGTATATCACCCGACGGCGTAACGCGTAACCAATTAGACCACTTCCTCATAGACAAAAGACACCACTCGAATATCCTTGACGTAAGATCATATAGAGGAGCAGATTGCGACTCCGATCATCTTCTAGTGATGGGCAAAATTAGAAGTCGGCTCGCAGCAAACCCATATGTGCCCTCACGGGAGACGAGCAAAAAGTTCGACATTGACAAACTAGAAGACCTACGCAAAAGGTCTGAATATCAAGAGGAACTAACGAATAGATTTAGCGTCCTAGACAATGGGATTAGTGAGGAAGAGGAAACCAGTAATTTGGGCACTAAATGGGCATCGATCAGCAACATAATCAAACAAACAGCCGAAAAGGTATTAGGATTTAAGAAAACAATTAAGTCCAAATCTTGGTTTGACGATGAGTGCAGGGCGAAGATCGAAGAACGTAAACGCCTCAGAGTGACCCACTTAGAATGATGAAGTCAACGCAGAAAGATACGCGACAATTCGGAAAGAGACAACGCGACTTTTCAAACGTAAAAAACGCGAATGGGAGAAGACTAGGATTGAAAAAATCCTAGAAAATGCCAGAGCACAGAGTACCAGGGGTATATATGCCGGCATAAATTCCATTAGAAATGGCTACCGAGGGAGAACTAAAATAATTCGAGACACAAACGGCTGTCTGGTGACAGAAACAAACAATATCGTGACAAGATAGAAGCAGTACTTTGAAAACCCATCAACCGCAAATAAACGCATTAGACGTACATACAGCCGAACCTCAGATCCCAGAGCCCTCTTTCAACGAAGTTGTAGACGCAATAAACCGATTGAAAAACAACAAGGCCCCCGGAGTCGACTGCATACCGGCAGAGCTTGTGAAGCATGGAGGAGAGGCAACCGCTCGAAAGATCATCCAACTGATTAAAACAATGTGGGATAAGGAAGTCATTCCGGAAGAATGGAAAACCTCAATAGTCGTCCCCATTTTCAAAAAAGGCGACAGATCTGACTGCGAAAATTACAGAGGAATATCATTACTCCCAACCACATACAAAATATTAACAAATGTCATACTGGCGAGAATCACACCGTACGCAGAAGAAATATTGGGCGACTACCAATGCGAATTCCGTAGGAACCGGTCAACAAGTGACCAAATGTTCACAATAAGGCAACTGCTGGAAAAGAAGTGGGAATACGGCGACACGGTTCACCAACTGTTCGTTGACTTCAAAAAAGCCTACGACTCAGTCGCAGGGCAGACTCTACCATATTGTAGTTGAGCTGGGAATCCCGAAAAAATATGCCGCCCTCATTCAAATTTGCATAAATGAAAACAAAGGGCGAGTTAGAATAGAAAACCACCTCTCAGAACCGACTAAAACAGGCGGATGGCCTCTCACCATGTATTTTTAACCTTGTGCTCGAGTATGTCATCAGAAAGGTACAAGACGACAACATGGCCGGATCATCCCTGTACGGGGTCACACAAGTGCTCGCATATGCGGATGACATCGCCGTTCTGGACGATAATTTAGAAACTGTAAATAAAAACATTATGGAAAATTTAACAAATCTCAGGACTTGCTAAATAAGGCCAAGACCGGTTCCCGGTTGTAGTGCCGATGATGATGATGAAATAAAAACAGTGAAATCATCATGCAAGCGGCAGAAGAGGCGGGCCTAGAAATAAATGAAGACAAAACAAAATACATGATTACGGCGAGAGCAGGTGGACCTCAGAGAACACACATAAACATCAAGGGCAAGATATTTGAAAATGTCAAAGAATTTAAATACCTGGGAACAATACTCACGGCCAGTAACGAAATGTCGAAGGAAATTAACAAAAGACTGCTCTGTCCGTAATGATCACTATCGTACTCAATTGTAGGAAGACAATTTCGAGTAGTTAGATCCGTGTCTAGTAATTGTATTCGCTCGTCCAGCAAAAATAATTTCAAGAAGGAATTTCCTCTTGGATAAGACGACATTCTTGTAGAGTACAATTCTAGTTTATGTTCGATGGCATTTGTTTGCCACCAGTCGAACAAGGCATTGCCTCTTGTGCGCGAGATAACGATACCCCAAGCAATGTGGTTGGAATTGGAATCTCCCGCCATAAATGAATAATTATTCTTCGAGTCTAACTTGAGACCGGAGAAGGGTATCAATTTCATTGATAAATAGTGTACACTGGGGAACTTCAGGAGCATAAACAGAGACTACGAGGGTTGTCTCTTATGTTTCGGGATTTGGCAACCCTAGTGTTGCAATCCGGCAATTGACAGCTCTGTCGTAAAGTTGGACATTTTTGAGGTTATACGCACTCAGAACGTTTTGACATACGAGCGCTATTTGTGTTGTTTACAGTAACTTCAGAGATTCATCTCGGCCCAAAAATGGAATTAAATCGTTAACATTTTCGTGCGATTATTTTTTACAACTTTCGGCGTGGATTAACTCAGCAACAGTGCATGGCTGAACTTAATTCAATTTTTGGCGATGAAGCTCCATCAAGGACCAGTGTTTATCGATGGTATGGTGAATTCAATCGTGGTCGTAGTTCACTCCAAGATGAATTTCGTGAAGGTCGTCCAAAATCAGTTGTTGTTCCGAAAACCATTGATGCTGTGCGCGAACTGATATTGGAAGATCGTCATGTGACCTATCGTGAGATTGAGACAACCGTAGGCGTTAGTGGGACCAGCATATATTCAATATTGCATAAACATTTGACTGTCAAAAAACTTTGTTCGCGTTGGATCCCACACAATTTGTCAATCGCCCAAAAAAAGGCTCGTGTCAATTGGTCGAAAGAAATGCTCAAAAAATACGGTCGCGGTGCTTCGAAACACGTCTATGACATCGTGACAGGTGATGAATCGTGGATTTACGCGTATGAGCCCGAAAGTAAACCGCACTCGACTGTCTGGGTGTTTCAAGATAAGCCAAATCCAACAAAAGTTGTTCGCGCACGAAGCACTTCCAAGCAAATGGTCGCCTGTTTTTTCGGAAAAACTGGACATGTCGCAACCGTACCACTAGAACAACGCAGAACAGTCAATTCTGAGTGGTACACAACCATTTGTTTGCCAGTTGTCTTCCAAGAAATCAGGAAAACCAACCGACGAAAACGGATCACTCTTCACCACGACAATGCGACCTCTCACACATCGGCTGCGACAACTGCATTTTTGAGCACCCAAAACATCGATTTGATGGGTCATCCGCCGTATAGTCCTGACTTGGCACCGAATGACTTCTTTTTATTCCCGTACGTACAAAACAAACTGAGAGGTCAACGTTTTTCGACACCTGAAGAAGCGGTTGCTGCATTCAGAATGCATGTGTTGGAGATACCTCAATCAGAGTGGCAAAAGTGCTTCGACAATTGGTTCAAACGCATGCAAAAGTGTATAGATCTTCATGGGGAATATTTTGAAAAACAATAAAGTGATTTTCGATGATCAATATTTGTTTTTGTTCTCTAATCCCGAAATATAAAAGGCAACCCTCGTACATATAGATGCCTTTGACTTTTCAAAGGAATATCTATAATGCAGGCTTCTAGCACCTAGAACTTGTGTACATATGTGCTGTAAACGACCTTGTGTTGGAGATCTGTCTTAATTAAGATGGCAACTTCTCCTCCTTTGGACGATTTCGTCTGATAACTTTATAATTTGTATAGCCCAATTTGTGCCTTTGGTTTAGCTGGGTTTCGCTAGCCGAAAGCACATCCCGGTATTCGGCTTCCAGCAGATTGCCCAGATTATCTCTTCGTTCCATGCGGATTAGTGAATTTACATTCACAGCAATCATTTTAAGAGTTAACTCAGCTGAAGTGGAGATTGGGACTAGTGTATTGAGTTATCTGGAAACTGGGTCGAGTGGATAATATCTGTACCGCCCCGTCACTTTTCTTTTCAAATACAAATATTTTTTCGCAAACGCAGCAGACTGTCCTTCTATAGACAGTAAAATTGCTATTATGTTTGTTTGTTCCTCCGGTTCAGGCGTTTTAATGATATTTCGTGGTTGTTCCACGATTGGGGATTTCTTTGCACCACTTGCCATTTGGATGTATGCCACACTAGGTGCCACGAAGTTGTGAAAACGAGTTTTCATTTGTTTCGCTTCTTCAGCTTTTTTTCTTTCTAGGTGCCAGTTTTGATTTTAGTTGTTGGTATTTAGGGCAACCACTAATGTTAGCGGGGTGACCTGTATTTTTACAGAGGACGCAGGGTATCTTATTCTAATCCGCGTGCTGTTCTTTACCCAGCGGGCATTCCCCAATAGGATGATTGTTGAGGAACTTCACACATTTAAATTTCATGTTGCAATTCGCTGCCACATGGCACAATGCAGTCGAACTTCTTTATTTTCTTCCAACTTATTGTTTTATAATTGAGGACTTTAATATGTCTGAGTGGATCAATTTTTCTGTTGGGACTTAGAGAACAATTTCCGGTTGCGACTTCGGAAGAGGGCGGTGAGAAATT
This sequence comes from Microdon myrmicae, assembly GCA_963931805.1. Lineage (NCBI taxonomy): Eukaryota > Metazoa > Arthropoda > Insecta > Diptera > Syrphidae > Microdon > Microdon myrmicae. Next base: position 88,727,410 of record OZ007500.1, read on the forward strand.
GTTTAACACCTGTGAATTTTTAATTGTCGGTTTCGATAGTTTGTAATTCCGCGGGGAAAAGGACGGATCCACACCTTTTGGAACATGGAGACAGTTTTTTTTTCTGATTCTGAGGTGTATGTCTAGTATTGACTACTTGCTTTCTCGAACGCGTCTTTAACGGTGTGATAGTCTTTCAAACTATTGCACAAAAAACTTATCTCGTTGTTGTTTGTCCCCTTTCGGACGTATTCAATTTGGACGTGGGTGTCGTACTTGTCGTTAATTTCCGTTGAAGGCGCAGATACATAACATGCAAGATTATGAAAAATAAATAAGATTTGATAATTCTTTTGACAACTTTAGTTATATGTTTATACAATAATATGTTTTAATGTCACGTTTTTTTGTAAAAATTATATTTTATAGTTCTGCATTGTGTGGAATTTTTCAAAACAGTCTCCAATGTGCAGTCCTGATTTTCGACTGCATCTGTTGCAAAAATAATTTGTTTGACGTTTTCCGTCCTTAATCTTTCTATTGGAACATACAGAACAATCTTTACTTTTTACGTCTTCACAATCACACAATATGTGCAATAGCGTAGTACGTGTTATCTCTTCTAGCTATCCCCTTATATAAAATGTAACTATTGTTTGCACAAACTTCTAGTCCCCAGAAAAAAATCTTCCTTCATCCTTTGCCTAATAATATTTCATGTCAGGAGCCCATGTTAAGGATTACACCCAAAAAAGTTGTTAACTCTTCTTTCGTCACATCGATGCAATTGTTCCATGTTGATCGATCAGATAAGCTCTTCTCTTCTGATTTATTTTTGTCTTCTCTTCTGATTTATTTAGTTGTCTCCAGTATAATTTTTTCAAGCAGTATATCTGTGAAAGAGTGAAAAAATCGATAGATTCTGTGCAATCAAGAGGTACATTAGATCCAACAATCTTACGAGGGTGGGCTGAAAAGTTTCCGACGTCAACGTGAAGATAGCAACACTCGTCAATAAAATCTAGTGAATGTAGTTGTGCATCTTTTGACAGTTAGTCACCAAAATGTCAGCCATTTCGCACACGTAATTTTTATTTGACAGTCGTTTGAGTGAGTCGATGTGAGTGTTTTTGTGAAAATGGACAAAATTGAGTATCGAACTGTCATTAAAGTTTTGTGTTTGAAAGGCAATACGCCTACCCAAATCAAAGATGAGTTGGACTCTGTGTATGGAGACTCTGCACCATCATTTGCCACAGTAAAATTTTGGGCAGCTGAATTTAAACGTGGCCGCCAGAGCTTGGGACACGATGAACTTTCGGGACGTCCAAAAACCGCAACAACTGACGATAACATCGCTAAAGTTCACCAAATGGTGCTAAACGACCGCCGAATTAAAGTGAGAGATATAGCAGAGGCTATGAAAATATCCAAAGAACGTGTTTGTCACATATTAAATCAAGATTTAGTCATGAGAAAGCTGCCCGCGCGTTGGGTGCCGCGTTTGCTCACATTAGACCAAAAACGTGTTCGAATGAACATTTCCAACGTTCTGTTGGCGCAGTTTAGGCGCAATAAATCCGAGTTTTGGCGCCGATTAATTACTGTCGTTAAACTTGGATACACCATTATACGCCCGAAACAAAAATACGGTCAAAACAGTGGACTACAAAGGGAATCGGCTCCAAAAAAAAGCAAACACTGTTTTTTCGGATGGGAAATTGATGGCGATTGTTTTTTGGGATAGTCATGGAGTTATCTTAATCGATTATCTTCAAAAAGGAAAAACCATTACAGGAGCATACTACGAATCATTACTTGACCAACTGAAGGCAAAAATTGCGGGAAAACGGTCACATTTGCAGAAAAAGAAAATCCTGTTTCACCAAGACAACGCGCCGTCTCACACCTCAGCGGTTGCCATGGCGAAAAACCACGAATTACGGTTTAAACTGTTTGACCATCCGCCTTACTCACCAGATCTAGCCCCAAGCGACTTATTTTTGTTCCCTAATCTAAAAATTGCGCTCGGAGCACAGAGATTTGCGTCAAATAAGGAGGCAACCACCCTCGTGAACAGTTATTTTGCCGAGAAAAACGTCGAGTACTATTTGGACGGGTTAGAGAGATGAGAGCATCGCTGGTGGAACTGTGTAGAGTTACAAGGAGACTATGTAGAAAAAGAAAAATAAATTTTAAGAAAAAATGTCTTGTATCTTTGTTAGGTCGGAAACTTTTCAAACCTTAAAGCTGCGCAAATAACCATTCACAATTCCAACCCCAACTCCCTTTGCCAACCTGCAGTTACCTGCAAACATTCACCAACCCAGGAACATCGTTCATGCATTTAATGCACCACACCCAAAATTCCCCGTAAATAATTTGTGTGGGTTCTTTAAAGCTTCCTTGAAGAGCCCCCCATATTTGCAACCCAACCCCCATACTTGCACCTCAATCACGAGCATACCTGAAACAATTTCCTTTCTCAAGGACATTTAATGCATTCTCAACGCATTATCTAAAATCCCTAAAGGAATTCTCCCAGCATTCGCGCATTTAATGCGGTATTCAAATTCCCTGTAAAGAATTCTTTATATCATACGGGCATCAGAAATCCCAAACCATGCGGCACCCTTTGTCATCGTTAAAATGCTATGTCGGACAGCTTGTTTATGCAGCTGCAATAAACCGACCCGCGATTCGTTTGTCCAATTGACAAACAATTACCGCATCTCAAGCATAATCATCGAAACCGAATCCTCCTGCATTTCCTAATACAAACAAGAACTCGGTTCCTACTGCAGTCAGAGATGCCATAAACATCAAAAACCCCATTAGCACCTTTTCCTAGTGGCGATACGTCTCTTATCGCAACTGCACCACTCATCCATGATTGTAATGATGCCCTTATTTGCTTTTAGCACCATCTCTCCGATGCATTGCCGTCTATTATAGCTACAATGCACATCGTAAACAATGATCTATACGATCCCTTTGTCTTTAGATTTTTCAGCTTCGTTCTCATGGCCTTGTTGCATGAAAAAACCAATGTGATCTTCACGATCACACATACACCCATACCACCATGATCTTCATTACGAGATCTGGTTTTCTATTCCACAAAGAGAGACTTTACGTTTCTCTTGTGCTAAGTAAAACATATCCTTAACCGAGATGATATTCACCACCACCCCAAATTATGCCAATAGCGAATTCACATCGCTGAGTCGTTATCCATCACCCGACTGAGCCGGTCGTTTTCTTCTCCCGCTGCCATTAGCGCTGCGGGCACGCGTACCCATCAATTCGGGAGTCATAATCGAGTGCCGTTCCGTAATTAAACATTTAGTCGATTAGTTTGTGTAAGTGTTGAGAACAAAAATGTAAAGTTCACCAATAATTTACAACCCAAGTGCAAATGTACATTTAGCGTTGGATTTCTTTCACTAACTATCATTTAACAATAAAGAAAACATTTAATTAATAAACGATCTAACGTGTTTCATTAACTGTGCAGTGAAGGCTTGGTGTTTTATTTCAACGGTTTTATTTCTTTGCTGTGTCGCAGTGTCCTGGGTGTTTATCTATCATCCTTTACAGATTGCGGACAATTTTGGGTGCTCGCATTTGCTGCGATATTCGGCGGAATAGTTGACCTTCGTGTTAGTGATGACGTGGGTTGGTAGTAGAACCCGCGCCCATGCAGGCGCCACGACTACCTACCCCACAAATTCTCTAACATTCATGCATTTAATGCATCGTCCAAAATTCCCTGAAAAGAATTCTTTACATACAAGCATCATCATAAATTAGGAAGCCTTATCGGCGCCCATGTCAGCCAGATTACCCTGGCACACACACGTGCGCAGCACATTTTCCTGGCTTATCCGCAGTGGGGGCAGCCTTTTGTCCAACCGACAAAAGCAGTTCACGCATCTCGCGTTTCGCCGCCAAAAACCGAATTCTCCAGCATGTAAACATGCACACAAAGAATTCGACCCTTTCCGCCGGCATAAGATACAGTGCACAATCATCATTGTGCATCTAAATTGCTTTTTGCACCAGTTTTCCTAATGGCTTGCAGTCTATTTACACAGCCGCATGAATGTCTCCTAGGCTCCTCGATAGTATAGTGGTTAGTATACCCGCCTGTCACGCGGGAGACCGGGGTTCGATTCCCCGTCGGGGGGCCTCTGGCGCAAGACTAATGACCTTGCCCGGAAAAAACAAATCATTATGGAAAATTTAACAAGCCTCAGGACTTGCTAAATAAGGCCAAGACCGGTTCCCGGTTGTAGTGCCGACTATGATGATGATGCATGTCTCCTACGACGCCCTTTGTTCTATTCCTTTTCGCAGTTTCGTTTACCGATGATCTCCAAGCATGAGTAAACAATGGATCAGCCGCACACTAGCTAAGATCAACCCAGAGAGATCCTCTCCGATTCGTCACCACAAAGAGAAACTTCACGTTTCTCCCTAGAACCAAAACCCACCCTTAACGGATGGCCGACTCTGCACGAGTCAGTTTCAGGAGTCGAGAAATAACCACCAACGAGCGCGCACACGTGGAGTCGAGTTTTTACCATCAGCGGGTGCGCACCGGAGTCCACCATCGAAGTCGGAGTCGCGGTTCACCACCACCGTTGAGTGTCAACCGGGCAACAAAAGGTCGTTTAAAGTATAGCGGAGAAATTCGTAGAGTTTATTCGTTTGGAGAAATAAATTAAGCAATTTCGAAGTGTATTACCTGTGTAGCTTAATGTTTGCTTTAGTACCAAATTGAAGTAAATTAACAAAACATTTAATCAAAGAAAAGAACGAGCAGATAGTTTAGATTCAATTGTTTTGTGGATACATTTTATATTTTATTAGTCACACGTGATTCATTAAGATTTTTAAACAATTTTAATCAAATATGGCATTCAAAGTATATCGTGTTTCTTGTGCCGCTGCCCACTAAAACGTTAATCATCATCATCATCATCGGCACTACAACCGGGATCCGGTCTTGGTCTTATTTAGCAAGTGTCGAGGCTTGTTAAATTTTCCATAATAATTTATTTTTACGGGCAAGGTTATTAGCCTTGCGCCGATAAAACGTTAATTAATGTATTATAAAACAACGAAGGGAAAACAATAAAAATAAATTTCAAACAATATCTGAGTTTTATTACCCATCTTGTGAACGGTTTAGGCGGAACTAGTGGAATGTTAGTGCACCCGGGCCTTGCCGGCACAGCAACTAATATCTCCTACACACCCATGTAGATCTCGTTGAAAAATTTGCCTTTGATTCTGGCTGATCTGTGTGCGTAAGGTCTCTCCAATTAGTAAATTCGTTTATATTACCGTTTTCATTTTCCGTATTTTCTTCAATTTCACTGTCACTAGATATTACCAATTGTCCCACTCGTCGCTTCACTGAAACTAAGTCACTACAAGATTCAGTACAAACATTATCACTTTCTATATCACTGTCAGTATTCAAGGTGTCAAAATAAAACTCTTCATCACTATTTCCAATTTCACAGCAAACTTCTGTCGGTAACTTTCTTTTGGACATTTTGGAATATTATTTTGGAATACTTTAAGAAGCGGGAATGCCTAATAACAGTTAAATACAATTTGTGAAATATTATTTGGAATTTTACAAAGTATCTTCGGACCGTGTCGATTTCTTTACGCACAAGAGGCGACAGGCTCACCTCAGCGTCTTGCACGACGAGTGAGAGATACCAGCTTTTATTCGCACTGGATTTCGTTATCTCCAATTGATAGGAGTCCTTGAATAGGTCCATTAGATATTTATATTTGTGCAGATAAATTGTAAACTGATACATGGATGAATGTGGTATATGATTAGTACGCTTTCTTGTGTGGTGGCTGAGAGCAAACATACGACCGGAATGGTAAAAAGGCGTTGGTGGTTGAGAGTAGACATGCGTTCGAAAAGGGTTAATCGTTTTGTTTTAAACCTGCTGCAAGTTAACTTACCAAAGTTGAATTATATCTTTAGCCTCCATGAGGCTAACTATAATCGGGGGCTCGTTCTCTTTCCTGTTGGGTGGTGGTTGTTGCTGATGTTGTTCAACTGGTTGCTGCTGCTGTTATTTCTGTTGCTGTCGTTGTTTCTGTCACTGTCCCTTCGCTTGTAGAGCTTCCTCTATTTGCTTTCGCAAATCGTTGTTTTTCTTCCAGAGCTTGGTTATCCATTTGTCTCGTTCGATGTCTTTGTGGCGGTTCCGCCAAACCCCACGGCCCACTTACCTGAAAAACCCCCATAAGTGCTACCCAACTTCCTTAAGGGGGGGGGACCTCATGCAAATAGACTGTTTTTCAGTATTTTTTTTTTTGAAAAATGTAATGCGTAGATTAATTTGCAATTTAAGGCACAATTTATTTACGTTATAATATTTAAAGAAAATATTTTTTTAAGACTAATAGTTAACAATAAATCGGCGCAATGGCGGCTTGAAAACAGCGTCTTGAAAATGCGCCGTGCAGCATACAGGTCACAAATATTGATCTAAAACAAAAAATACAAAATGGGTTCTTTAGTTTATGCAAAAACGCTCAGCATGACGTTCCCCTTTTATTCAATTTTTATTAGTTATTTGATGGCATCTCGGGGCGCCCACCCGGCGCTATAGGTTCGCCTCTCCCGAGAGAAGTCTAATAAAAAAAAATAAAAAAAGGAATTGAATACCTACCCATACCAGCGATGCCATAAACCCCATTTCCCGGTAAACAAGCTAAAACTCTTTGTGTCTTACACATTCCTGGATCCGTTTACCATTGACCTTATCACATAAGCAAACACAAACCCAATTAGCATCCAATGAGATTCGGCTTGTTTGCTTAGCCGAACTCGCATCTTATGGATGCACATTTTCCCTTTCTTTGACTTAGATTCGATCCCATGGCTTTGATCCATAAAAGAACCAATGCACACACATACATGTGTACCGTGACGATCTTCTCTATGAGATATGTTTGGTTACCCCAAAGAGAGACTTTACGTCTCTCTTGGAATAGGAAAATGCACCCCCTAATTAAGAGAGCCGAATTTCGTTTGATAGCGACTGAATCTCGGTGAGTTCAATTACATCCGCCGACCACCATGGCCGACCTGCCTCTCGCTCCCCGTCGCGCGGCGATGAAGCGTAGATATACCGAAGTCGTGTCGAGAAAGAAGTGTTCATCTTGTATAAAATTTATAAAAATCAATTTAATATTAATGATAAGTTCTAAGTAAAGAAATAAAAAAACGGTGATCACCAATAGACAGTGTGTTTAATTTTCCGTGCTGCAGTGTTTACCTAATCGTTGTTCCTCTGGTGTTTTACGCAAAAGTGTGGACAAACGTGCCGGCGTTTCGTTCTTTTACTCGGTGAACAATTTCTTGGAGGAACATTATGATGGAGGAGGAAGATGAACGGAGTGTCTGTGTTTGGCACAATACTTCCTCTCCACATCTTTCTCATTGCTGTCTTCGATGTTGGGAACATTCGTTCGTTCTATCGCCAGTTCTTTAAATTTGTTCCCCGCTCCAGTATAATAAACATTATTGAGAATAATTAATTCCTCTTCGATCGGTCTTATTCGCTGGCTTGAAGATTTGGTTGTAGATTGGGACTTCTCCGTAGTACTATGTCAAATTCAGCCTGACCATCGTCTATAGTAGGCAGTACAGTTAGTAACTTCGTCTATGTATCATCATCATCATCATCGGCACTACAACCTAGAACCCGTCTTGGCCTTATTTAGCAAGTCCTGAGGCTTGTTAAATTTTCCATAATGATTTGTTTTTTTCCGGGCAAGGTCTTGCGTCAGAGGCTCCCCGACGAGGAATCGAACCCCGGTCTCCCGCGTGACAGGCGGGTATACTAACCAGTATACTATTGAGGAGCTTCGTCTATGTATATAAATCTTATATTCATAAGTATCGGGTTTTCCAATAGGGACTTGACAACTTTGAATTTAATTTGTGAAGGCACCCTTTCACTAATCATCGAACTGTCACTGCCAATTTATTCAGTAAACTCAAGTAAACTCATTTTCATTATGGTTAACTACACGAACGAACAACGTCTGTAAATTATAAAAATTTACTACCGACATTTGGAGTCGGTGACCGCAACTTCAAGAGCGTTAACTCCAATTTTCGGTCGTAATTCTCGCGCTAGTAGACAGGCAATAACAAGTTTAGTGCAAACATTTGAGTCTACATATTCGTTGTGTGATGTTGCCGTGCCAGTGAGACAACGGGTTGGTCGAAGTGTCGAAAATATCGCTGCCGTTCAGGCGTACGTAGTAAACCATCCAAATCAGTCAATTCCACGGCGTTCTCAAAAATTGGGCATCGCCCAGACCACTTTATGGCGAATTTTGCGTAAGGATCTTGGTTTACATCCATACAAGATCAAGCTGACTCAAGAATTGAAGTCGATGGACCATTTGAAGCGACGTACGTTCTCCGATTGGGCTCTGGAAAAAATGCGCCAAGATGATGAATTTCATCGCAAAATCATCTTCAGTGAAAATCCACATGTGCTTCATGAATCACCACTTCATCCACAAAAATAACTGTTTGGACCGGTTTGCATGCCGGTGGCGTCATTGGGCCATATTTTTTCGCCGACGATAACCATCGTCACGTTACTGTGAATGGCCATCGTTATCGCGCCATGATTACCGATTATTTTTGGCCCGAATTGCAAGATATGGACTTGGGCAACATGTGGTTTCAACAGGACGGTGCCACAAGCCACACAGCACACGATACAATAGATTTATTGAAGAGTAAGTTTGATGAGCGTGTTATCTCAAGAAATGGGCTAGTCGGTTGGCCGCCTCTAGTCTATTTTCTTTGGGGCTACGTCAAGTCATTGGTCTATGCCAACAAGCCGACGACGTTGGAAGAGCTCAGAGCCAACATTGAACACGAAATAACGGCCGTTTCGGCCGAACTGTGTGGGCGAGTCATCGAAAATTGGGTCCAAAAATTCGACCGCTGCAAACGTGACCGCGGTGGCCATATGAACGAAGTCGAATTCCATTCATAAATGTTTTGATTGTACTTCAAGCCGATAATAAAGTTTTTGAAATATCTCAAATGGTTATTTGCGTATTTATTTCATTATACTGTGCGCATATATACACACCGGCAGAAACACTTCGTATGTCGCGTATCCGCACTAATTTTCTTTTTATTACTTTGGATGACTGATTCAACTGATCGCCGACGAGACAGCACTTGCACCTCTGCCTTGTGATCCATACCATCGGATCAGTTGTGCAATTCGTTTTGGGAATCTTAAATATACACAAGATTTTGCACTATCCGTTCGCACGACAAGTCTTACTGTGGGATCCTAAGCAAACAAACAGATCTCCCCACACGCGTCTGTCTAGTGCTGTGAAAAGTGCGATGATATACCCGCGAGTGATGTATAGTGTGGGAAAACCTTCTATCCTTTGCTTTCCTTCTGTCTGTTTTCCTCTTTTTCACACCTCTGTTGCGTCCCTCAGGCATCGACACCCTCGATTAATTTATACTCTGGAGAGTTTTTGGTCTTTGAGTGGCGTAATATTCATCATAAAAGGCATGTGACTTCGATTTTGGCACGGATCTAGTGGCACACCTACTACAAGGGCATAACGCCTGTAGTGGTTGCTTTCGCTTATCTATCGCTGGTCCTGACATGCATCCTTTTCTGAGGCGGTATTGGTTTTCTGTGTAGGGTCGGGAACGGGAATTTCACGTCGATCTTTGCCACATTCGCGGCCTGAGATGCAATTTCTCCTCCGTGCCTGCCCAGTTTCTACTCAGACACCAGCTGTCCTTAGCGAAACCCAGTTTTTTTATTTTATTTTAAAAATTATTATTATTAGTAATTAGTAAATAATTAGGTAATAAATAAAACAGATATTTCTGATTTCAACCTATTTGGATATAACTTAGTGGCTCTGTTCTTTCCACATCGTGGTCTAGCCACATACATACCAAGTGATATTGCTTATCAGCTTATGCCGCAATATGGACTCTGCTCCAATCCAGAATTTAATTTCTACTGGCTAAAATGTTACGTTCGTAAACATATCATACAGTACTGCTTTCTTTACAAAAGCCTAAACTTGGATAGAAACGCATCCTTTAACAAATTTGATGCTCTATCTAATTTTATCGATAGGATCTTGACCCTTTATCCGCACACTGAAATCGTTATTGCGGGTGATGTCAATGTGCACAACTCTCAATGGCTTCACCACTCCGGACACACAACACCTGAGGATCAGTATGTTCAGCTCTTTGCTGATTCAAATAATTTAACTAACAATCAACCAACACGGGTACCAGATATAGATGGTCATTCCGCTAACATACTGGACCTGTTTCTCACCTCCCACCCGAACAAATACACAATTGAAGTTGCTTCGCACTTAAGTACTTCAGATCACTGTGCTGGGTCAGCTAAATTTCCTGTGACCAACATTAAGGAGAAAACTCAAAAGAACTGTATGGTTCTATGAGGAAGCCAACTGGGAAGGTCTGAATGACTTTTTGGGAAATTAAATTGGTCGTTATTTTCCCTCAATATGATATGATGTTGACTCTAGCGGACACATTGACAGACACGATTGTACTTGGCATGCGAACCTTTATGCCATACAGGGCAATGAATATCAAACACAAGGGAAATATGTGGTTCGATTTCAGGTGCAGAGGAGCCATTAAGGCTAAAGAGTTGAGCTTCTGGTTGTATAAATTAAACAATACAGGGGAAACCCGGAACAGATTTAAGAGAGCTAGAAACGACTGCAATGCGCATATTCAACGCTCAAAGTTCTTGCATGACCAGAGCGTGAGGCAAAAAATACTACACTGTCTCACAGGTAGTAGAAACTTCTGGGCATTCGTGAAAAACATTCAAAACTCGGTCTCCTCATCCATTCTTTTGCTAATAGTCGATGACAGACCAGTCACCAGTGCAATATAGAAAGCGAATCAACTTGCTGCACTTTTGCATCGAAATCGACGCTGTCTGATACCACATCAGTTGCACCTCAACTTGCACATGAGCAGCACACCATGAGCCAGATTCACTTCCGAACGCGTTCTGTTCCCCGCGCACTCAAAGAGCTAAACGCACACAAATCCGCTGGTCCGGACGGCATTCCCCCAATTCTCTTGAAGGGATGTTCCTTTTCACTCTCTAAACCACTGCGGAAACGCTTCCATTTGTCTTATTCTACTGGCCGTTTCCCAAATAGATGGAAGTCAGCGAACATTCAGCCAATTCCCAAAAAGATCGACAAATCCCCCCTCTTTTTATCGACCCATAGCACTAACTCCTATTCTCGCCAAGGTATTAGAATCACACATTAGCCATCAACTTTCGAAATATCTGGAATCAAATGACCTCCTCAATGATCGCCAATAGGCTTTTGTAGCAATTGGTTCACAGGAGATTTGAGGGCGTACTTTACCGAAAAGTCGAGCCGTTCCATCCCCTACTTCGGTGAAAGCAAGGTTGTTGCACTGGATATATAAAAAGCCATAGATAGAGTTTGGCATCCAATCCTTTTATCAAAATTACATTCATATGGAGTGGACGATTCCCTGATCCAATGGATAACAGACTATCTTTCTGGCCGTTCAATCCAAGTGGTCCTTGATGGTGTCAAATCTGCCTCCCATCAAATTAATGGAGGTATTCCCAAGGTTCGGTACCCGCACCCACTCTCTTCGTTATTTTTATAAATGATCTTTTGTCAATTAAGCACAACCCAATTCACTCGTTTGCAGATGATAGCACGTTGAGTTTCTCATCCTCATACGAACATTCCCGACGAAACTCCTCGAACGTCATTACCAATCAGCAGGTTATGTTTAATACACTGAATTCCGACCTCAGTAAGATATATCAATGGGGATTATCTAACCGAATAGAATTGAATGCCCAAAAGACTCAGTGCTGTCTCTTGTCGTCAAAGGCGAACTCCAAAGTAAAAACACTGTCGCTGAACGACACTTGCATCGACGAAACCAAGGAACTATCAATCCTCGGCACTCGAATTAATTCGACTCTTAATTGGAGCGACCACATTTTTGAAACTGCGAAAAGTGCGGCCAATTGCATGGGATTCCTTAAGAGATGCAAAAGATACTTCACTCCATCCAACCTGGCCACTATTTCCAAGGCGTATATTCGTCCAAAAATGGAGTTCAACTCCCATATTTGGGCAGGCGCATCCAAAACTGCAGTACACGTGGTCGACAGGATGCAAAAAACGAGCAGTGAAACTTATTGAGGACCCAGCCGTCAGTCGTTAAATTCCGTCGTGAGAACATAGGCGCAACGTATCATGCCTATTTCTTTTTTATGGGTATTACCACGGTCGTTGCTCAACTGAACTTGCTGCATGTGTTCCGCCCGTTCATACATTTTCCCGCGATACCCGTCAATCTGTGAATGCCCATCAGTTCACGTTGAAAGTCAACTTCAGGCGCACAAATAAACAGAGAGTCATTCTTTAGCCGAACCACACAAATGTGGATTGCTCTACCTGATCATGTGTTGTCGTTGTAAGGTCCAAGCATTTAAGACCAATGTACATCGATACCTCCTATCCTTATCCAATTCCTCTCCTTCCGTTTGCACTGTGCTTTGACATTTCCTATAATGATACTCCAAAATCCCCTTTTGTGCGCGCGTTAGTGTAGAAAATAAGTCGGTAAATTTGGAAAATTTTCCTCGATTGTTGGAAGGGGGTTCTTTTTATTTTCTTACGTATTTCGAAATCTAGGTCTTTGGAAAGATCTCGAAAGCGGTTACCACTCATATTTGGGCCGCAGGCCATTCTTGCACAATTATTATTAACTCGTATTTGTATGTTTACTGTCACTGTCACTTTTCACAAAACAAAACACGGCGCGAAAACAGAAATGTATTGTATTGTTCAGTTATTTGGTATACCTGCTTGGTCGCGTAATTTAGGAAGACAGTTAGAATATAAAATGAAAGAAAGGACGACCTGTACCGTTTAAATGTTAACTGGTGAATGGAATAAAGTATAACTAAAATCGAACTCCGTATAAAATGCATTGTATACGAGGGTGTCTGAAAAGTGTCCGACCTCAACGTGAATATAGCAGCACTCGTCAATAATTTTTTGACAGTTACTCACCAAAATGTCAGCCATTTCGGACGCGTAATTTTTATTTGACAGTCGTTTGAGTGAGTCGATGTGAGTGTTTTTGTGAAAATGGACAAAATTGAGTATCGAGCTGTCGTTAAATTTTTGTTTTTGAAAGGCAATACGCCTACGCAAATCAAAGATGAATTGGACTCTGTGTATGTGGACTCTGCACCATCATTTACCACGGTGAAATTATGGGCAGCTGAATTTAAACGTGTCCGTGAAAGCTTGGGAGAGGATGAACGTTCGGGGCGTCCAAAAACTGCACGACTGACGATAACATCGCTAAAGTTCACCAAACGGCGCTAGACGACCGCCGAATTAAAGTGAGAGAGATAGCACAGGCTATGAAAATGTCCAAAGAACGTGTTTGTCACATATTAAATCAAGATTTAGTCATGAGAAAGCTGTCCGCACGTGTTAAGTACATCAATGACGACCTAACTAAAGATATGGACCACATTGTCATTAATGCACTTAAACCATAACACACCAACCGATTTTGAACCCACATGACACCCGGAGCGATAATGCAATTAATCGCCCCACGTGTCGCCACAATCATTGAAGTGGAAATTGTGTAATTGCACATTAAAATTTATTGGGTCACTTTGCAGTCGCAGAAGTTCAACTGTGACGCAAACCGATGGAGGTATATCGGCTGAAGTCGCATTTCAACGCAATTGCAAATTGAAATTGCTAATCAGGAAGTAGGTCGATGGGGAGCGAATTTGCATTGTCGTCATCGGGAGGTGTTGACCCCAAGGTAACAAGAAGGGGTAAAAGAAAAATGGGAATCAGTCGATAGTTGGGTGAGTGGACCGGAGGAGTCCAAAAAGAAAGTCGATAATTGTAAGAGTGGACGGGAAGTGTGCCGAGTAAAAAGAAACTCCGGGTTAAAATCCGAGTGTCGCTCATTAAAGTTTAAATTGAAATAATAGTTTATCATATCAAAAAAAACAGTGAGGCGAGAGAAGTGAATCGCTAGAAGAGAAAGTTTGGGCATTACTTATAAATTTTTGACTTTAAATTAAATAAAAGTTGGTGGACAACCAAGAAGAATAAAAAAAAAACATTACAAAACTTGGTTTTCATTTTCGGCGATGTTTTTGTGTGGGGAAACATCCAAAAAACCATAACTCGAGTGGGGTGCCGCGTTTGCTCGCGTTAGACCAAAAAACGTGTTCGAATGAACATTTCCAACGCTCTGTTGGCGTAGTTCAGTCGCAATAAATCCGAGTTTTGGCGCCGATTAATTACTGTCGTTGAAACTCGGAGACACCATGCCCGAAACAAAAATACGGTGAAAACAGTGGACTGCAAAGGGAATCGGGTCCAGAAAGAGCAAAAACTGTTTTTTTCGGATGGGAAAGTGATGGCGACTGTTTTTTGGAATAGTCATGGAGTTATCTTCCTTTGTGTCCTTTGTGGCAGGATGTATGGAAGGAGACAGCGCGGTAGACCGTGTCTGCGATGGAGGGATGGCGTAGACCAGGACGCGCAGAGCCTGGGAGTGTCAAACTGGATGACATCGGCTCGAAATCGGGACCGGTAGAGAGATTTGTTAAATAAGGCCAAAACCGGATCCCGGTTGTAGTGCCGTTGATGATGATGATGGAGTTATCTTAATCGATTAACTTCAAAAAGGAAAAATCATTACAGGAGCACACTACGCATCATTACTTGACCAACTGAAGACAGAAATTGCGGGAAAACGGCCACATTTGCAGAAAAAGAAAATCCTGTTTCACCAAGACAACGTGCCGTCTCACACCTCAGCGGTTGCCATGGCGAAAATGCACGAACTTTGGTTTGAACTGCTTGACCATCCGCCTTACTCACCAGATCTAGCCCCAAGCGACTTCTTTTTGTTCCCTAATCTAAAAATTGCGCTCGGAGCACAGAGATTTTCGTGGAATGAAGAGGTAATCACCTTCGTGAACAGTTATTGTGCCGAGAAAAACGTCGGGTACTATTTAGACGGGTTAGAAAGATGGGAGCATCGCTGGGAGAAGTGTGTAGAGTTACAAGGAGACTATGTAGAAAAATAAAAATAAATTTTAAGAAAAAATGTCTTGTATCTTTGTTAGGTCGGAAACTTTTCAGACCACCGTCGTATTCATAAGCCTAGATCGAGCTGTGCATATTGTGGGCACGCTTGGTTAGATATTTAGTAAGGCTTTTCCGCTGCAGTAGTCGATGTCTATCATACGAAGTTATTTGCTAGTTTCTCGGGTGAGGTTATTAAAATCACACCTCAACATTGGAAGGAAAGCCTACGTTTGTTTTGCCCGGGTAGTACTTCCTACTATTTATTACTATTTATTGGCCTGTAGGAACCCTGATGACTTTCATGTCCTCACCGACTCGACTCCGCCATCGTTCCCTGTCCTGTGCACTCTCCTTCCGCGCTTGACCAGCCGATCCGATCTATTCAAGGTCAATCGTAACATTGTCCTCCCATCTCCGTCGCGGCCGTCCAGTCGGTCTCTTTCGCGTTGGTCTTCCGTCAAGAATTCTACGCACGGTCCCATCGTTGCCCATTCGCGCTACATGTCCGTCGCATCTTAATCTTCGCGACTTGATTACTCTCACTATTGTAGGTTTGCGGTATAGCTCTTCCAATTCGTGGTTGTGGAGTTTCCTCCATTGTCTTGCCTCCTCGTCATATGTACCGCCAAAAATACGCCTTAAAACTTTATTCTCGAATATGCAGAATTGGTTTTCTTCCCGTTTTGTGAGAGCCTATGTTTCGCATCCGTTTAGAGCAATCTGCATGATTATGGTTCTATAGACACGGATCTTTATCTTACGTGATAGCAGTTTGGATTTCAGCAGTTTACGGACTACATGCTAATTAGCGTTGCCGGAATGCAGTCTTGTTAATTTCCTTCAATATTTCGTTACTGGCCGCCAGTATCGTTCCTAGATATTTAAATGCTTTAACTTTCAAATATCTTGCCTCTGGCGTTTATATGTGTTTCCTGAGGTCCACCTGCTCTCGCCATAATCATGTATTTTGTTTTGTCTTCATTTATTTCTAGGCCTACCTCTTCTGCCGCTTGTATGATGATTTTACAGTTTTTACTTACAATTTCTAGACTACACCCAGAACGGCGATAGCATCCGCATATGCGAGCACTTGTGTGACCCCGTTCAGGGATGATCTGGCCATGTTGTCGTCTTATACCTTTCTGATGATATACTCGAGCACAAGGTTAAAAAGACACAGTGATAGGCCATCTCTCTGTTTTAGTCCGTCCCGGATTTCGAATGGTTCTGAGAGGTGGTTTTCTATTCTAACTCGCCCTTTATTTTCGTTCATGCGAATTAGAATGAGGGTGGCATATTTTTCGGGATTCCCAGCTCAACTACAATATGATAGTCTTTGCCGTGCGACTGAGTCGTAGGTTTTTTTGAAGTTAACGGACAGTTGGTGAACCGTCTCTCCATATTCTCACTTCTTTTCCAGCAGTTGCCCTACTGTAAAATTTGGTCGCTCGTTGACCGGTTTCTACGGAATCCGCATTGGTAGTCTCCCAATATGTACGGTGTGATTCTCGCCAGTATGACATTTGTTAATATTTTGTATGTGGTTGGGAGCAATGATATTCCTCTGTAATTTTCGCAGTTAGATCTGTCGCCTTTTTTTTTAAATGGGGACGACTATTGAGGTTTTCCATTCTTCCGGCGTGACTTCCTTATCCCATATTGTTTTGATGAGTTGTTGGATCTTTCAAGCGGTTGCCTCTCCTCCATGCTTCACAAGCTCTGCCGGTATGCAGTCGACTCCGGGAGCCTTGTTGTTTTTCAATCGATTATTGCGTCTACAACTTCGTTGAAAGAGGGCTCTGGGATTTGAGGTTCGGTTGTATGTACGTTTGGTGCGTTTATTTGTGGTTGATGCACATTGAGCAGGTTTTCAAAGTACTGCTTCCATCTTGTCACGATATTGTTTGTTTCTGTGACCACACAGCCGTTTGTGTCTCGAATTATTTTGGCTCTCCCTCGGTAGGCATTTCTAATTGAATTTATGCCAGCATACCTATCTCTGATGTTCTTTGCTCTGGCATTTTCTAGGATTTTTTCGATCCTAGTCTTCTCCCATTCGTGTTTTTTTCCGTTTGAAAAGTTTCATTATCTCTAACCGGATTGTAGCGTATCTTTCTGCGTTGACTTCTTCATATCTTTCTAAGTGGATCACTCTGAGGCGTTTACGTTCTTCGATATTCGCCCTGCACTCATCGTCAAACCCTGGTTTGGACTCAATTGTTTTCTTAAATCCTAATACCTTTTGGGCTGTTTGTTTGATTGTGTCTCTGATCGATGCCCATTTAGTGTCCACATTATTGGCTTCCTCTTCCGCACTAATCCCATTCTCTAGAATGCTGAATCTATTCGTTAGGTCCTCTTGATATGCAGCCCTTTTGTGTAGGTCTTTGAGTTTATCAATGTCGAACTTTTTGCTTGTCTCCCGTGATTGCCCATGTGGGTTTGCTGTGAGCCGACGTATAATTTTGCCCATCAGTAGAAGGTGATCGGAGTCGCAATCTGCTCCTCTATATGATCTTACGTCAAGGATATTCGAGTGGTGTCTTTTGTCTATGAGGAAGTGGTCTATTTGGTTACGCGTTACGCCGTCGGGTGATATCCATGTGGATTTATGGATTTGTTTGTGCTTGAACATCGTGCTTTTCACTACCAGCTCTTTGGACGCTGCGAACGTAATAATTCGAATTCCATTATCATTTGAAAAGTCGTGTAGGCTCTCTTTACCTATAGTTGGTTGGAAGATATCTTCCTTTCCAATTTTCGCATTGAGGTCCCCGAGGAGGATTTTAACATCGAATGATGAGATCCCATCAAATACTTCCTCTGAGGCCTCGTAGAACGTGTCCTTCGTTTCTTCGTTGGTAGATTCTGTTGGGGCGTGTACGTTTATAAATACATAATTGTACCATGGGGTCTGTACTTTTAGCACCGATATTCGGTCATTAATAATTTTCACATCTTTTACATGAGGCGTAATCTTCTTGCTTATGATGACGCCGGTTCCGAGGTTATGTGTATCGGTACCTCCACACACTAGTGTAAATCCGTTGGTTTCGATTACTTGATGTGGGAGTCGGACTTCCTGAAGCGCGACGATGTCCATTTTATATTGGTTCGCGTTTTCTACGACCGTCTGTATCGCGCCTGGTTTATATAGCGCTCGGACATTCCACGTTCCGATGCGTATATCCCGCTTTTTCCGTTTTTCCCTACGTCTTCTTTTTGCCGAGTCGGTGTTTTCTTGATGACTTGTTCCCTTATAAAATATCGGCTCATCACTACCTACCGGGTTTTTCGTGAGGTTGTTTTTTGTATATTGGTTATTCATTTTTGATCCCACGAGTCTTCAATTCAAATAGTCCGCCATATCAGAGCCCCTCTTTGATATGGTAAGGTCTGCTTACTGCTACCCTTACATTGTGAATCTATTACTCAGATTGTTAACTAATTAACTCAAATACTTAGCATTTTTTTGGTAAAAATTTCTTATTATTAATTTTATTAAAATATATAATTTAAGAATCTTATCACGGTGAGTAGAGTACAAAGAATCTGTTCTGTAACTTTGTCACCGTTCCGTGACGTTTGCCACTTGAGTTACTTATGATTTTTGAAAAGACTTTGACTCGCAGAGTTGCCAACCTTAAAATTCGATTTGAATCAGCTTTTACTATCACAAAAGTGTCTCAGAACACAATCATATTGCAAAAAAAAAATAAAAGAAAACTGATTAATGTTATTTTAATTTCCTCAACAGATATTCATATGTAGATAAGAACGCAGCCGCCCGCGAATATAAACCGTTCGTACCAAAAGTAGAACCAAAAAAACTTGTACGTTATCGTGATAACAAAATTGTGTCACTTAAAGGAGAACGTTACACAGAAATTAAGCAAGACGATGATGCTGAGTTGAAAAAACCTAAAAAGCAAATTAATCCGTAACTAAAGTTGAACAAGATCTACTTTAAATATTTCATAAAAAAATATTTACAAACATTATTATTATTATTATTATCATTACACATATTCGTCATTAGTAATTTATTGAAATTAATTGTGTGCATAATAGTTATAGTTATAGTAGCCGCTATGAAAATGATACTAGACACAAGAAATAAATTCATAACACAAGCCATAACATCTCAAATAACGCATATAGCAATGTCTACGTTAACAATACTTCTAATTATAGTATTTAAAACAATTAACATATTTAAAATCAAATTACGACAAGCTAGATTAACGTATTCAAATTTAATAGCAACTAACTATTCACGTATCATTAAAGGCTTCGAAATTACTATTATTAAATTAGGTGCACATTTGAAAATTTACAAAATCATCACGTGGTTGTTTTATGCAACTAAAAAGCTTACCTATCAAAGATATTTTTATTTATCAACATTATGAAAAATTTCTTGTTTTTAAATTGTGCTATAATTAGATTTGAATTATTTTCGTTTATATTTAATATACATATTTGTGAGGTTACCTTTGATTAGGACCATGCCTATAACAAAACAAAATAATATTCCAATTGTATTCATAAAGCCTAAAGGAATTACAGCCTTGCAAACAACTGTTTAGAATAGTTGCTTTCAAAAGTTCAGGAGCAAGTGTGAATGTAGATTTTTATCGTCTCTAGCATTTGTTTAGTAAACAAAGTGTAGAGTGAAATATTAGCAAGTGTTGATGAAGTACTTTCATGTCCACGCTCTTATAAGAGTTTGTGCCTTAAAATCCAGTGCAGGAAAACTCGGAACTTGGGTGCGTTTTCCGATCTTGATATTTTTAAAACCAACTGAATATAATTTAAGTTTTGTAAAATATGAACAAAAAATGGAATACACTGACTGAAAGTTTCCAAGTTTTAGGAGTTTATTTCCAATAATGTATATATAAATCATGAGGGATAAAGTCAGGCGATAAATAGTAAACCGACTGATACGAGGTTGAATACTTACCAGCGTAAGTCTTCACTCATGATAGTCTTAAGGTCTTATACTCACTGTCATGAAGCGGATCAAGTAAAGACGGAAAGAGTCTCTTCACATATATTTTAATAACAAAAGCACGACAAAAAATACCTAATGTATGTGCCTCAGAACTTCCATACGATATGTTGTATGCGTGTAACAAACGAGAAATTGACGAAAACGTGTCTTAATACCAACAAATTGTGTTAATTGTCAGATATTGTCCATTACTTTGTGAAATTATATTGCTATGCCCTACCTGGTTTATATATACTCGACATTTTTGAGTGGTTTCCTATTCTCTGGACTTATATATCATATGCTCCAAATGTATCAATCCATACCAGCTACATCTCGTCAATTGAAGTTTGCGATTTTAATAAAGTAGTTGCGCTGCATTTTTCTGTCGACTGTGTCTTCTCTTCATGCTTCAATTTATGCTGTTGAGATGCGCGTGAAAAAAGAGATTGCTTTTGGATTAAAAGTTTCTTTATTAAACAACAGAAGAACACATGTATACTTATCAGTAGGAAAAATAGGAAGTGATGAAGATCAAGGAAAGTTTCTTTATTGAACAGCAGAAGAACACATGTATACTTATCAGTGGGGAAAAAAGGAAGTGATGTAGATCTGACAGATAACTGACAGTGCCATCTACCGTCGAGTGGATGGCAAGAGAAAGATTGGTGGAAATGAATCCGTCCGGAGACAATAAAGGAGTGTACACATTACGCACCCAACATCCCTTTTCAATTCCACAATCTGCTGATTAGATTTAGTCCAAAAAAAACCCATCCCTAAACGTTTGAAACATCTCATGTGAGCTGGTTATCCAATTGATTTTGTTGAAGCGTCCTCTGGCATATGTTCTGAAGCAATAAATTCCAACTTGATCGTCCCACCTCCGACTCCCTCCTCGACCGAATGATACCTGATTTCAAGATTTTTTTTTCGACATTGGATGCCCAAATCTATGCGCTGCGATTGTCGGTCGAAATTGTCACTGATACATTCCAAGTTCTTCTAGCAAGTTCCGCAAAAATGCAGCTTCTTTCGCAACAGAGCTGAAATTTACGTATTACGCCTCTGTGCTTGATGTGGTCACAATCCATTGTTTCTTTGAGCCCCGAGGATCGTTCCTCCTCCGTAGACAAAAGCATATCCGCTTTGGTACTTCCACACGTTGTAATCGCTTGCCCAACTAGCATCAGCAAACGCATATATATCCTGTGACGTATTCTTATACACAATCCCAGCACTTTTGGGACCCTGTTGGAACCGGAGAACGTGCATTGCTGCATTCCAATGCTGTTGTCGAGGATCACCGGAGAATCGGGATAATACGTTAACTGCATAGGCTATATCGTACCCACTAAGCGTGGAGAGATGCAGTAGATGGGTATTGTCCACTCCTTTTCGCTCTCCTTCGATTGATGGTTCCCATTCCAACTTCAATTTCATCGTCATCGGTAATCGGTCTGGCTTGCAATCCTTAAGTCCGTATTTATCTAGCAGGTTGTTGATATATCCTCCTTACCTTGATATATTACCTTGACTAAAACGTAGATAGTTGGCAAAGTCTTTCACTTCCAGTCCGACACACAGATTGATGATACCTGTTCCAACCTTGTAATCCTTAAGTTTGTATTTATCTAGCAAGTTGTTGATGTATCCTCCTTGATTAAAACGTAGGCAGCTGGCAAGACGTTTAATCAGCAATGTTGCTGCCGAGGATCACCGGAGAATTGAGATAATCCGTTAACTGCTTTCCTATCAAACAACGGTGAATGGTTTTGTCCAGCCCTTTTCGCTCTCCTTCGATTGATGGTTCCCGTTCCATCCTCAATTCCATCGTCATCGGTAATCGGTCTGGCTTGCAATCCTTAAGTCCGTATTTATCTAGCAGGTTGTTATATATCCTCCTTACCTTGATATATTACCTTGACTAAAACGTAGACAGTTGGCAAAGTCTTTAACTTCCAGTCCGACATACAATTCAGATTGTCCTGGGTCCTTTATATCGAAACTGTCAGTCAATCGCTGCTTTAGTACATCGAACTCCTTTGGATCGTTCGTTGCCACCAACAGATCATCCACCTAAACGGTAATCAGTGTTATTTTGACCTTCGCAACTTTGTAGTACATGCATTTGTCATATTTGAAAGGAGTAAGACAGCATTTGGAGGGTCGCATGTAACGTTAGCTTCCATTGGCGGCCTCTCTGCTTCAACCAATAAATCGCTTTGCTCAGCTTACATACTCGATTTCCATCTCCGAAACCCTCTGGTTGGTGCATAAAAAACACGGCGTCAATTTCTCCATTAAGGTAGACCGAAGAATTGTCCAAGTGATGCAGGTCCAAATCCTTTTCAATCGCGATTGCCATGGTTAATCGGATCGACTCGATATTTGTCAGTGGTGAGTAGGTATCTTGGTAGTCGACACCTTGATTTGATTTTGATCGAATCCCCTGTCAACGAGGCGCGCCTTCCTCTTACAGTACTTACATCCGGTCTGTACTTGGTCTCAAGGACCGATTTGGATTTGATCACTTTCCGATTCGGTGGTCTGTCAACCAAAGCCCATGTATGGCTCTTGAGTAGCGAGTTGTACGCAATTAGCACCGCCTCTCGGCATCTTTTAAGCAATCGATTTTTTTAATTGTTTCTGGATCAGTGCGTACTTGGATCAAATTTTCTTTAGGAGTGATTGTTGCATTCAGTTCA
Source organism: Microdon myrmicae (assembly GCA_963931805.1). Lineage (NCBI taxonomy): Eukaryota > Metazoa > Arthropoda > Insecta > Diptera > Syrphidae > Microdon > Microdon myrmicae. The sequence goes on from OZ007500.1 coordinate 88,750,351, forward strand.
TCCAACAACTCACCCGAATCTGAGTCCACTATTGGAGTTTGTTGATAAAAACTATTCCGTTCAATGCAGTTGTCAGGAAGTCCTCCCAAGGTCTCGGTACTATCCAGAAACGAGAAAGTGTAAAAAATATTATTTTTGGATCTACTACCTCCCAACTCGACCTTGCTGTCGTTATGGAGAAATCTGATGTGTCTGCTCCTAATCACACATCGCCTACTTGGTGTCCAATCCCTGGAAAATGTTGTCTCTTCCGCATAACCAACAAGGATGCCCCCAGATTTGCTGAGAAATCTGATGTCTCTGCTCCTAATCACACGTCATCTATTTGGTCTCCAAACTCTGTAAAATGTTGTCTCTTTCGTGCTGAGAAATCTGATATCTCTGCTCCTAATCACACATCGCCTACTTGGTGTCCAAACTCTGTAAAATGTTGTAACTTGCGCATAACCAACAAAGATGCCCTCAGATTTGCTGAGAAATCTGTTATCTCTGCTCCTAATCACACATCGTGTACCTGGTGTCCAAACTCTGCAAGATTTCGTCTCTTATGCATAACCAACAAGGATGCCCTCAGATTTGCTGAGGAATCTGATGTGTCTGCTCCTAATCACACGTCATCTATTTGGTCTCCAAACTCTGTAAAATGTTGTCTCTTCCGCATAACCAACAAGGATGCCCTTAAATTGGCTGAGCAATCTGATGTCTCTGCTCCTAATCACACTTCGTCTACTTGGTGTCCAAATTCAGTAAGATATTGTCTCTTCCGCATAACCAACAAGGATGCCTTCAGAGTTGCTGGGGAATCTGATGTCTCTGCTCCTAATCACACGTCGCCTACTTGGTGTCCAACTCCTGTAAAATGTCTCTTCCGCTTAACCACCAAGGATGCCCTCAGATTCGTTGAGAAATCTGATGTCTCTGGTCCTAATCACACGTCGTCTATTTTGTCTCCAAACCCTGTAAAATTTTGTCTCTTCCTCATAACCAACAACGATGCCCTCAGATTTGCTGGGGAATCTGATGTCTCTGGTCCTAATCACACGTCGCCTACTTGGTGTCCAAACTCTGTAAAATGTTGTCTCTTCCGCATAACCAACAAGGAAGCCTTCTGATTTGCTGAGAAATGTGATGTCTCTGCTCCTAGTCACACATCACCTACTTGGTGTCCAAACTCAGTAAGATTTTGTCTCTTCCACATAACCAACAAGGATGCCATCCTCACACTTGTATTATATCCACACGAGTCGTATTATATCCAGTGTCCGAAGTCGGTATTCTTTCGGTGAGACGTATTGTATTCATTGACCGAAAGGATTGTTCTTTGGAAGAGTCATATTTTGTCCTTTGACGATAACCGTCATTATTTCGGAGAGTCGAATGTATCCATAATCGGGGAGTCGTATTGTATCCATTGAAGGAAACATTCATAGATTCGGGGGAGTCGAATTGTATTCATACTATATTTCAAGCAGAGAGGTTTGAGTGCTTGAGGTAAAGGATTTCAGTGCAGTCGTGCTTAATAAATTGTATGTGTGAGTGAAGAGTGAAACAAAATTTTAAAGTGGGTACTAAAAAGGTATTTTTATTAAATACAGTGTGCGGGACAAAGCGAGGTGAAGATAAAACCTTTTTAATACAATACTCGCGTCGGGTTTTTGAGTGATTATAACATAAACATTATTATAACACGTAGCAACAATAAATGTTTGTACATTATTGCAATTGTTTCATTATGATATCAATTAATATTTCCGATGGCACCGTATTTAAACGATTTGTAATCTTGGAGTAGGATTTTATGGAACACGATGCAATAGGCGCTTATTGGCCAGATTGTGATTCACCAGTCGAGTTTGTTTTTCATTTATTTTGGATGAGCTGACCAATGTAAACGGGAATTCACATTGAGGTACGGTCGGGATGTATCTCGTGGTAGGTAAGTTTGCATGTTAATTCTCTTTTAGCAGTCTTCTCTGATAAATGTTCCTATTTCAAGGCAATGTCAAGCTTAGCACCTCTTGTTGTCTGCTGCCTGACCTCCGGAACATGTGTGCATTATAAAAGAACACCTATGTGGTTCTAGATCTTCTTCCTAAATCCCCTTTTGAACTTGTACTGCTCCCAGAATATTGAAGGAGTTGTATGTACACAAATCTTTTTGTTCCAGTTAGCGAACCTTTATCCGATAATGAGAGATAACGAGTAATTCAGAGCTCCTTAGAAGAGAAATAAGCTAAATACCTCAATTCACTGGATCTGAAACCTATATACAATCTGATCGACAGATCGTGTCAAGCCATGATCCCATAATCAGAGATATTGGTAAAAAATGCTGGTAAAAGATATTCTACTTCACACTTTGCAAGCGAATTTTTGAATTGAAAAATTCACGACAGTAGTATCAGAATGTATATGCGCTAAATAGCTCAAATCATTTATGTATTAAGCAAATGATTTATGCATATATACAGGTAAATCAAACAACAATAAAACTGAATATATAGAAATATATATAATTAAATTCGTATATTTTATTTATCGTATTTTATATTACGTTGTTACTAAATAGAAGAAGCCTTTTATATTTTTGTTGCACAGAGGCAAAACCTACCACTTATTACTGCTAAGTTCGAAGGATTATTTTTGTTTTCGTTTCTATAAAACACATTATGTACCTTTGTAAGCATATGAAACAAATTACCTTTTTTGCTTAAGGAATTCGTATAGCACTTACTTAGGGAAATCGTAGCACCAATTTTACATGATAGTTTTCATTGGCATTTCTCTCTAAATTGATTTTATGTTCCTTATTACATTTTGTTTACTAATTAAATATAGTCGTTAGCCTCGTAATACGATACAATTCATAATCTTCCGTAGAACCAAATATATACAAGAACTAAAAGAAAATGAAAACAAAAATGCAAATACAAACGCATACAAAATAAATACACGATTTAATAATAACTTGTGTATGTGTATACACAAAGTATTAATTATAAACAATTTAAAGTATTAGATAAACAAAATATATACTTGAATTAAAATGATAAATAAAACACTAGAATGTTAATCGCAATTTAAAAATCTCACCTTAATCCTTCTACAAGAAATTTTTAAAAATCAATTTTTAACGCGATCATCGTGATTTCACTTATGGAAAATAGAGAATCAAATTCATAAAACTATTTACGTAGAAAGTTTATAATTAAGTTCACCAAAACTCTCAGCAGCCTTAAGTTATAAATTTAATTTCCTTCTAATACTTTAAGTTTATACATTCAATTAAGTTGAGCGAAGACTAAACACAAAAATGGTTTCTTAGATATATATATTTTTGAAAAAGTTTATTTTCTAAACACTAGTTATTTGAATGTTTATTTCGTTGTATGAAACTGGCAAAAAACTGGAGCCAGTTCATTAGGAGATTTATGGAGAATTTCTTTTATATGTACGACTATTATCTGCTAAGTTTCGATGGAATGTATTTTTTGTTTTTAAATTAAGGAACACCCATATGTCATTGAGTTATACCGAACACATTGTATTTAAGTTGGTATTTGTTTGTGATATTAGAATAAATTTTCAATTATTAAAAGTCGTCTTTTACTCGTGTGGAATCTGGATCTACAGTATTCGTCGGTGGACTCATTGATGCGATTAAAACGAATTGTTTGGTGAGATATCATCATCATCATCATCATCATCGGCCCTACAACCTGGAACCGATCTTGGCCTTATTTAGCAAGTCCTGAGGCTTGTTAAATTTTCCATAATGCTTTGTTTTTTCCGGGCAAGGTCATTAGTCTTGCGCCAGAGGCTCCCCGACGGGGAATCGAACCCTGGTCTCCCGCGTGACAGGCGGGTATACTAACCAGTATACTATTGAGGAGCTAGTGAGATATAGGTCTGTGAAACTAAGGCGACACTTCAATTCCGACCTTATAAGCAGGCAAGGGGGCAGTTTATTGATACACTCGACTAGTTGTTGTACATTTTATTGACGAATTAATTGAATCGTTTGATTTTATTTAATCACTTTAACACAATTTATAATAATTAGCCTTACATCTAGTTTACAATAATTCCTAGTCTAGAGCGTAAGGATCCGAAGTGGTTGAGTGAGATGATTTCAATAGGTTTTTGCCACAGATGGAAGTGAAGTATCCGTTGCAATTATCCTGCATACGAGAGACCGGTTCATTTCGAGCGTAATCACTTTGGTGTCGACATAGTGTTTGCGACGATAGTGAAGAGCGTGTGCTTAAGCAAAACGTCAGTACAAGACTGATTATCGACCGGTGAAGACGTAAGCGAAGTGAACTGAAGTCATGTTGTAGTGCTCTGAAAAGCCCTACCATCTCCTTCCACCACACATCCATTCAAACCCCATAATCATCCAACTAACCCAGAAATACATGTGGCGGTTCCGCCAAACCCCACGGTTCGCGTTCCTAAAAAACCCCCATCCCTACAACTATCTAAAAATTATTATCTAAAAAGTACCTGTAAGAGAATTCTTACCTGCATTCATTTATTTGAATTTAAAATTCCTCTTAAGAATTCTGTTCCAAACAGCATATCCCTGGAAAAAAAAACTTATCGGTTCGCATATTATGTAACCATCCCAGCCAGGGATAATTATTGCGTCGCCTATTCCCAGCCTCGTTCATGTGTACAACAAATCCCCTTTCATACACGTTGACTGGCGACCTACACCCAAGGGACCAAAGCAAATATACGCATCTCGCGTCTTAAACCATAAATTAAATCATACAGCATGGGCAAATGCAAATGGGTATGGTATGCTTACCCTTGGCAGCGATGCTATGAACACCAATTCCCTGTGAATACGCTAAAACCAATTAACACCATGTGCATGGGCATTGCGGCTATCGTTACAGCTGCAATGCATAGCTTAGTTAATGATCTACCCGATCCCCTTGTCTTCTTATATTTCGGGATCTGCTTTTCATCAGCAGCGGCGAGAGCAAACACAAAACCAATTATCATCCAAGGAGATTCGGTTTGTTTGCTTTACCGAATTAGCATCCCATGAATACACTCTATGCCCTTTTCTTTGTTTAGATTCTTTCCCATTGCTTTGGTCCATTAAATAACCAGTGTACACACATACATGTGTACTGTGGCGATCTTCTGTATGAGATCTGTTGGTTACCCCAACAGGAACAGGAAATACACCCTTAATTTAAGAGAGCCAATTTCACTGACTGAATTTTTTTTAACAACGATTGAATATCGTTGAGTTCTTTATCATCCGCCGACCGAGTTGGTCGTTGTCCACTCCGGTTCCTCGTCACGCGCCGAGGACGCAAAAGTCAACCACAAGTCGCGTAAGTAGCAGTTGTCACCATGTCGTGAAAAGTAATTTTTCTTGTGCCGGCAGCATAATGCCTTTAAAGTAAAGTACATTGTTTTACGAGGGTTGCCTCTTATGTTTCGGGATTTGGCAACCCTAGTGTTGCAATCCGGCAATTGACAGCTCTGTCGTAAAGTTGGACATTTTTGAGGTTATACGCACTCAGAACGTTTTGACATACGAGCGCTATTTGTGTTGTTTACAGTAACTTAAAAGATTCATCTCGGCCCAAAAATGGAATTAAATCGTTAACATTTTCGTGCGATTATTTTTTACAACTTTCGGCGTGGATTAACTCAGCAACAGTGCATGGATGAACTTAATTCAATTTTTGGCGATGAAGCTCCATCAAGGACCAGTGTTTATCGATGGTATGGTGAATTCAATCGTGGTTGTAGTTCACTCCAAGATGAATATCGTGAATATCGTCCAAAATCAGTTGTTGTTCCGAAAACCATTGATGCTGTGCGCGAACTGATATTGGAAGATCGTCATGTGACCTATCGTGAGATTGAGACAACCTTAGGCGTTAGTGGGACCAGCAATATTGCATAAACATTTGACTGTCAAAAAAATTTGTTCGCGTTGGATCCCACACAATTTGTCAATCGCCCAAAAAAAGGCTCGTGTCAATTGGTCGGAAGAAATGCTCAGAAAATACGGTCGCGGTGCTTTGAAACACGTCTATGACATCGTGACAGGTGATGAATCGTGGATTTAAGCGTATGAGTCCGAAAATAAACAACAGTCGACTGTCTGGGTGTTTCAAGATGAGCCAAATCCAACAAAAGTTGTTCGCGCACGAAGCACTTCCAAGCAAATGGTCGCCTGTTTTTTCGGAAAAACTGGACATGTCGCAACCGTACCACTAGAACAACGCAGAACAGTCAATTCTGAGTGGTACACAACCATTTGTTTGCCAGTTGTCTTCCAAGAAATCAGGAAAACCAACCGCCGAAGACGGATCACTCTTCACCACGACAATGCGAGCTCTCACACATCGGCTGCGACAACTGCATTTTTGAGCACCCAAAACATCGATTTGATGGGTCATCCGCCGTTTAGTCCTGACTTGGCACCGAATGACATCTTTTTATTCCCGTACGTAAAAAACAAACTGAGAGGTCAACGTTTTTCGACACCTGAAGAAGCGGTTGCTGCATTCAGAATGCATGTGTTGGAGATACCTCAATCAGAGTGGCAAAAGTGCTTCGACAATTGGTTCAAACGCATGCAAAAGTGTATAGATCTTCATGGGGAATATTTTGAAAAACAATAAAGTGATTTTCGATGATCAATATTTGTTTTTGTTCTCTAATCCCGAAATATAAAACGCAACCCTCGTACATTCTTTTGTACCTGTGTGCCGCCATCAGTGTAATTAATATCAGTTCTATAAATCAAAAACACTAAGTACATAAATCTAAATAAAACCAATAATTAATTAATCAATAAACCAATGTTTTAATTTTCCGTGCTGCTGTTCCTGAGAGTGTTTTCCTCTTGTTCTTGGTGATCGTGCTTTCGAACAGTTTTGCTTCTCTCCGTGTGCTGTCCAACGAACCGATAATAATGATGGAAGACGAGGTAGAAATCTCGCCCATGCTGGCGACGCGATCTCTTCCCCATATACATTATCCCAATCCAGCAAAATTCTTGGTAAACAAATCAAATATTCGTTTATCATCCATATACATCAATTTACTATGATCCTCAAACAAATACAAACATATGGTAAATTGAACCAGATGTTTAATTTCCATACTCACGCTCATGTGTCCGAAAATTCGCCCAACCGAATTCTTATCTCAAAAAACAAACACTTGGCTCCAGCCAAACTATCTAAATCGAGATTTTGCTTTGAATTCGATCTTTTCGAGATACAAAATCTCGATTTGGTTTCATTTATAAGGGTGATGAATTTCAGATTCGAGGATCAGTCTCGATTGGCGTCCGAAGTGCAAGGACGTCAATAAACTAAATTACTGATAAATAAACTAAATACTAAAATATTGGTTTTTTTAATTGAGCCTGGCCGATTCTCAGGACCCAATTCAACAATCGGTCGTCACTCTTACCTCACGTCTGAGGAAGCACGGTGGCAACGGACCTTCTCAGGAGCGATCTTGAGAGATCCCTCGTCGTTTTCAGGGCAAGGAGACTCGCTCCCTGAGTAAAAGGCTACAACAATGTGAGTGCAATTGTTACACCTCGCTACACAACCCCCCTCAATTAGCAATCATCCTCAGCCCACAACTAATATTTATATTGCACACAAAGCAATTCCCAAACAATTAACTGACGCCTCTTCCCACAGGCAATTAATGCTGATATCACATACGATACATATGCGCCTCTCCAAGTTACACGCTTATCGCTTTCATTCATAATCTCAAGGCCGCAAACCTACTGCTTTCTTTCTGCTTCGTATTCGAAACAAGCTCGATACCTGGCCACTCACATGGTTTCATGTTTCGAATGCATTTTTTGCTCCATGCCCGAAAACAAGTGTCATACAAGACATTTGACACGGTCGGTATCTTCAAAACCGGTTGGCGACGATTTAATTGAGCGTCGATCAAATGACACAGCTCGAGCGACACGATGGCTCGAACAAAGAGCAACGTAGTTTAATTGGTTCGGTAAATGCAGCAATCGGGCTTCTCGATAGTATAGTGGTTAATATACCCGCCTTTCAAGCGGGAGACAGGGGTTCGTTTCCCCGTCGAGGAGCCTCTGGCGCAAGACTAATGACCTTGCCCGGAAAAAACAAATCATTATGGAAAATTTAACAAGCCTCAGGACTTGCTAAAAAAAGGCCAAGAACGGTTCCCGGTTGTAGTGCCGATGATGACGATGAAATGCAGCAATCAATTAAGTAATTGCTTAAGCCAAGCCGCTGCATCTTAGGTAGGGCAATTAAGCAATAATGATAATTTAGAAATACGAATGACTCCTGCTAGGCAATTGGACTCAATATGGGTCATACGTTTTGGTTCAAAGTCCAGGCTGAGGTAAACCCATCGTTTGCACTTCTGTGGGGGGTAAATATTAGTAGATGTACCGGCACGGGTTCATTAATATCCCACCGTGTACGCCGAAGGCTGTTCATGAAAGTCAAAGGTCCGCCACGACCGGGTACATGCGGAAAGAAAAAGATAAAACACGATTTTTATTTATTATAATTTGTTTTTTTATTGTTAATTGGGGTTCACTTTCGGCTTTACAATCTTATAAAAACTGCTGCGGGTGTAGCATACATTTAATACACGTAATGTGTCCAAAAAAACGAAAACACTAAATAAAGCTGAAATCGCGTCAAATTACAGCACTGGAATCGAAGCACTCACGATAAAAGTAAATAAAAGGTAAAACTGATTTAAACAACTGAGAAAGATATGTGAATGACGGGTTCGAACAATTTGTTCAGCGAACGGTGATCGCGGAGAGTATCAGGTTAGCGCACTACGTTAAGTAATCAACAAAATCTTCTCAATCCGATACGCGCTTGCTCGACTACACTCAGACTTTCGACTCGGGGGTGTGCGCACTCCCATGCGCACGCTGCGGTGGTTGGTAAACGACTCTCTGGTGGTTGAAATTCGACGGCCTTACCCCGTGATTAACCTCGAGAGACTCTGGTGAGTCCTCTCTCAGTTAAGGGTGAGTTTTCTTTTCCTCGAGAGAAACGTGAAGTTTCTCTTGTGGTGGTGAATTGGAGAGGATCTCTCCGGGTCGATCTTAGCTAGTGTGCCAATGATCCATTGTTTACTCATGCAACGAAGGTCATGGGAAAACGAAATTGAGAAAAGGGGATGGACAAAGGGCATCGTAAAAGACATGGATGCAGCTGTACAAATAGTCTGCATTGCAATTAGGAAACTGGTGCTAAGAGCAATTTAGGTACACAATGGTGATTGTGCACTGTATCTTAGCTAGCGGACAGGGTCGAATTCTTGTATGCATGTTTATATGCTAAAGAAATCGATTCTTGGCGGCAAGACTCTAGATGCGTAAATTGCTTTTGTCGATTGGACAAAAGGCTGCCGAGACTGTAAACCAGGAACATATGCTGCGCACATGTATGGCAGGGTACGCTGGTTGACATGGGGGCCGATAAGTTTTTCAAATTGATGATGCATGTATGCGAAAGAATTTTTTTCCAGAAAATTTTGATGATGCATTGGTTGTATGCATGTTAATGAATTCTTTACAGGGAATTTTAGGTGATGCATTAGGTGCATTAAATGTCCTTGATGAAGGAAACGTTTGCAGGTTTGTAAGGGGAGTTGGGATGGAACTGTGGGCTTTAAAGAACCCCCACACTTCCTCGCCCATAATTCAGGTATAAAAGAGTGGTTGCAAATGGATAGAAGGGAGAGCTGATCAATCAAGCATAGAGTTGCGGGATTGCATTGGAACAGCGAGCCCTTTGCTTTGATTAGATTAGAACAGTACATCTTGATCGTGTTACGGGGAGCTTGCTCCAACTTAAAGTAATAAAAGTCTAACTTAAAGTAATTAAAAGCGACTTTTCGTTAATACCTCAATCTGTAATCCAACTGAACCGCCCCCAGGAGACTCGAAGATAGAGAACACCAGCGGAGACTTGGAGAAGGAGAACACTAACGGGTAAATGTATTAAATTGATAATCTCGGAGGAGTATCCCCCGAGAGATAAATAAATATTTTATGTTAATACCAACATTTGAAACCCCAAGGCTCGTGGGAACAAAAAGCACTAATCAATATACAAAAAGCAATCTCACGTAAAACCCGGCGGGCGTAGGTGTGGTGAGCCAACACTACCATAAGGGAACAAATCATCAAGAAAACACCGATTCGGCCAAAAGAAGACGTAGGTAAAAACGGAAAAAGCGGGATATACGCGTCGGGACGTGGAATGTTCGAACGTTATATAAACCAGGCGCGATACAGACGGTCGTAGAAAATGCGAAACAATATAAAATGGACATCGTCGCGCTTCAGGAAGTCCGACTCCCACATCATGTAATCGAAACCAACGGGTTCACTCTGGCATTTGGAGGTACCGATACACATAACCTCGGGACTGGCTTCATCATAAGCAAGAAGATTATGCCCCATGTAAAAGATGTGCAATTTATTAATGACCGAATGTCGGTGCTAAAAATACAAGGACCATGGTACAATTATGTATTTATAAACGTACACGCCCCAACAGAATTTACGGACGAAGAAACGAAGGACATATTCTATGAGACCCTAGAGGAAGTATTCGATGGGATCTCATCATTCGATGTTAAAATCCTCCTTGGGGACCCCAATGCGAAAATTGGAAGGGAGGACATCCGCCAACCAACTATAGGTAAAGAAAGCCTACACGACGTTTTAAATGATAATGGAATTCGAATTATCACGTTCGCAGCGTCCAAAGAGCTGGTAGTGAAAAGCACGATGTTCAAGCACAAGCAAATCCATAAATCCACATGGATATCACCCGACGGCGTAACGCGTAACCAAATAGACCACTTCCTCATAGACAAAAGAAACCACTCGAATATCCTCTTTGTAAGATCATATAGAGGAGCAGATTGCAATTCCGATCACCGTCCAGTGATGGGGAAAATTAGAAGTCGGCTCGCAGCAAACCCACATGTGCAATCACGGGAGACAAGCAAAAAGTTCGACATTGATAAACTAAAAGACGGGCTGAGTATCAAGAGGATCTAACGAATAGATTTAGCATCCTAGAGAATGGGAGTAGTGAGGAAGAGGAAACCAATAATCAGGGCACTAAATGGGCATCGATCAGAGACACAATCAAACAAACAGCCCAAAATGTGTTAGGATTTAACAAAACAATTAAGTCCAAACCAGGGTTTGACGATGAGTGCAGGGCGAAGATCGAAGAACGTAAACGTCGCAGAGTGATCCACTTAGAAAGAAATGATGAAGTCAACGCAGAAAGAAACGCGACGATTCGGAAGGACACAATGAGACTCTTCAAACTTAAAAACCGCGAATGGGAGAATACTCGGATCGAAAGAACCCTAGACAATGCCAGAGCAAAGAACATCAGAGATATGTATGCCGGCATACAGTCAATTAGAAATGGCTACCGAGGGAGAGCCAAAATAATTCGAGACACAAGCGGCTGTCTGATCACAGAAACAAACAATAGCGTGGCAAGATGGAAGCAGTACTTTGAAATCCTGCTCAATGTACGCATCCATCAACCACAAATAAACGCACCAGACGCGCATACAGCTGAGCCTCAGATCCCAGAGCCCGCTTTCAACGAAGTTGTAGACGCAATAAATCGATTGAAAAACAACAAGGCTCCCGCAGTCAACTGCATACCGGCAGAGCTTATGAAGCATGGAGAAGAGGCAACCGCTTGACAGATTCACCAACTGATTAAAACAATATGGGATAAGGAACTCACTCTGGGAGAATGGAAAGCCTCAACAGTCGTCCCCATTTTCAAAAAAGGCCACAGATCTGACTGCGAAAACTACAGAGGAATATCATTGCACCCAACCACATACAAAATACTAAATATCATACTGGCGAGAATCACACCGTACGCAGAAGACATATTGGGAGACTACCAACGCGGACTCCATAGGAACCGGTCAACGAGCGACCAAATGTTCACAGTAAGGCAACTGCTGGAAAAGTAGTGGGAATATGGAGAGACGGTTCACCAACTGTCCGTTGACTTCAAAAAAGCCTACGACTCAGTCGCAAGGCAAAGACTCTACCATATTGTAGTTGAGCTGGGAATCCCGAAAAAATATGCCGCCCTCATTCAAATCTGCATGAACGAAAACAAAGGGCGAGTTAAAATAGAAAACCGCCTCTCAGAACCATTTGAAATCCGGGACGGACTAAAACAGGGCGATGGCCTATCACCGTCTCTTTTTAACCTTGTGCTCGAGTATATCATCAGAAAGGTACAAGACGACAACATGGGCGGATCATCCTTGAACGGGGTCACACAAGAGCTCGCATATTCGGACGACATCGCCGTTCTGGGCGATAATCTAGAAACTGTAAGTAAAAACAGTGAAATCATCATACACGCGGCAGAAGAGGCGGGCCTAGAAATAAATGAAGACAAAACGAAATACATGATTATGGCGAGGGCAGGTGGACCTCAGGGAACACACATAAACATCAGGGGCAAGATATTTGAAAATGTCAAAGAATTTAAATACCTGGGAACAATACTGACGGCCAGTAACGAAATGTCGAAGGAAATTGACAAAATACTACACTCCGGCAACGCTAGCTGGCAGGCAGTCAGTAAACTGCTGAAATCCAAACTGCTATCACGTAATATAAAGCTCCGGGTGTATAGAACCATAATCATGCCGATTGTTCTATATGGGTGCGAAACATGGGCTCTCACAAAAACGGGAAGAAAACAAATTCTGCATATTCGAGAATAAAGTTTTAAGGCGTATCTTTGGCGGCGAATATGACGAGAAGGTAGGACAATGGAGGAAACTCCACAACCACGAACTGGAAGAGCTATACCGCAAACCTACAATAGTGAGAATAATCAGGTCGCGAAGATTAAGATTGGCCGGACACGTGGGGCGAATGGGCAACGATAGGACCGTGCATAGAATCCTTGATGTTAAGCCAACGGGAAAGAGACCGACAGGCCGGCCGCGACGGAGATGGGAGGACAATGTTAGGTTTGACCTCGAAGAGATCGGATCGGACGGTCGAACGTGGAAGGAGAGTGCACAGGACAGGGAACGATGGCGGAGTCGAGTCGGTGAGGACATGAAAGTCATCAGGGTTCCTACAGGCCAATAAATAGTAATAAATAGTAGGAAGTACTACCCGGGCAAAACAAACGTAGGCTTTCCTTCCAATGTTGAGGTGTGATTTTAATAACCTCACCCGAGAAACTAGCAAATAACTTCGTATGATAGACATCGACTACTGCAGCGGAAAAGCCTAGGTGTCGAGTTCCTACAGGCCAATAATTAGTAATAGTCCCTTAAGTCGAAGTGTCACTGTCTTCAGTGAAAATAATATAGCGGATTCCCCCCTTAGAAGTCTAAACACTTGTATATTTGTACACCAGGATGAACTAACGGACATTCTTAGATCTATTAAGAACAAAAAATCGCCTGGAATAGATAGTATTCCAAACAATGTTCTAAAGCATTTACCTGCTGAAGTAGTGAAGGTTTACACTATTTTGTTCAATAACGCTCTAAATCATGCGTATTATCCAACCCAATGGAAATCTGCAGTAGTCCGTCCTATCCCCGAAAAGGGCAAGGACAGGAGTTTGTGGCGTTTCACCTAACGCCACTACTTACCTTTCAATTAATGATCCAAAAACTTACTCCTAGAGCACCTAAAATCCTGCATTACAATTATTATGGCGGTTCCATTGAACGCCATTACTTACCTTCCCATTAATTGTTAAAAGATTTTCTTCTAAAGCACCTAAACCCACAGTTTTTCGCTAATGCAATTGCATTAGCACCAAACAGACTTTTCCCCAAAGGCATGATCGCATGAAACGCATCATGTTCCTGAAAAGCAATTCGGTTGCAACACCAAGCAACCGACATAAACTCGAACCATATCGATGTAATATCTCCTAATGATTCTGCCACACACGTGGAGGAAATATTCCTTTGTTTTATTGACGTGCACATCGCCGGTCGTTCAATCAACAGGCATAGCATACCTCACCACTGGCTGCCAAAGGGGATTGAGTGCTGCATAATGTAAATACACACACGACAGATCTGTGGGGAGGATGTATGTGCCTAACACGGACACTCGGTTCACTTCCTCTCCCATCATTACTGTCACGAAGATCAAAAGAAAGCTCCACTGTTCCCCCAAATTGCCCATAAACGCGGAAGGATGAACGATAACACACAGGAAACTGCAGCACAGGAGGATAAGAAATAACACACTGTCTATTGGTTCTTTAATTGTTTTATTGTTGGCTGGGATTTTTCACACTATTGTTTATTATAGTTTTACTTAAAAGTGGGGTTAACAATTATTGGAATGCAGGTTGACAAAGATACTTTGGAAGTACACGAATTCACTGATACATAATTACGACCATTAAAAGGGGATTAGGTAATGTACGCGGTACACATTTTTACACTTTGACTTTTGTTCGCGCGCAGCAGAATCAACGATTCAAACTAGCTTTTTTGTGCACACCGTACCGGCGGTGGTACGGCGGATGGCGGACGACCCAACCACCTTGATGGTTAAATTAAGACCACGATATCCTCTCCAATAAGGATATCGTTTTACCTACCACCAGAGACACGTAAAGTCTCTCTTGGTGGTATAGGAAACCAGATCTTGTGATAAAGGTCATGGTAGTATGTGTGGTGATCGTTCAGATCGATGCTATTCACACGTGCTCGACAGCAGTGGAACAACGAAACAGGGAGGCGGCAAAGACAAAAGGAAGAAAATGACCAAATGCGCCGTTGGTAATGCGGGTCATTCTTTACACGATGCCTCGTCGCTATTATCGACGTTGGGAAAAAAAAGGTGCCAAAAGCAAATTGTATGTTTATGGCATCTCTGACTGCAGTAGAAACCGGGTTCATGTTTGCATTAGGAAATGCTGGAGAATGTGGTTTCAGCGTCTATTGCGCTAATTATATGCAGCTGCTTGGGTTGTTTATTGATAAGACAAACAAAAAAGGTTGCCAGGCAATGTGTATGCAAAGGTACATGACGCGGCTGGGAAAATAGACGGCGCAATATTTATGGTCCCTGTCATGACGGTTACATTGAATGCAATCCGAATCATTTTGTTTACAGGAATTTGTCTGGTACTGAATTGGTTTAGAATACCAGATAAGCAAAGAAAGAAATCTTACGGAAAATTGTATGCGAAGGGATGCATGAGAAGGTAAGTTTTCTTTATAGGGATTTTAAGATTACAGATGGTGATCAATATAATGCGTGAAGCGTTTACAGGTACTAATACTGTTGCATTAGCAAACTTAAGGGAGTTGGGTAGTAGTTATGGGGGTTTTTTCAGGTAAGTAGACCGTTGGGTTTGGCGGAACCGCTACAGATCAATCCTTTGAGACGCCAGTGAAATGTGCACGATCGGCAGTTGCCGATCGTATAAACACCCAAATCCCTTTTTCATGATAGCTTGCCCAGCTGCAAGCGCTTCTCTCGGTTTGCTTTTATTGGATTTTTTTTTGTTTTTCGTATATCCACGGTTCGCATGCTGAGGGACACACAGCATGAGCAACCGGGGTAACCGTGGTGTTGTACACACCCTCACTGGGACAAGTTGCCGGGGATCTTCTTCGGGTGGCCGCTCAATGGCGGGGGATGTAATCAAGTCGCGAAGATTAAGATGGGCCGGACACGTGGCGCGAATGGGCAACGATAGGACTGTGCATAGAATTCATGACGGTAAGCCAACGGGAAAGAGGCCGACAGGGCGGCCGTGACGGAGATGGGAGGACAATGTTAGGTTTGACCTCGAGGAGATCGGATCGGATGGCCGAACGTGGAAGAAGAGCGCACGGGACAGGGAACAATGGCGGAGTCGAGTCGGTGAGGTCATGAACTTTCGGGTTCCTACAGGCCAATAAATAGTGAAAAAGATAGTAGCGAAGAACCAGTAAGTTAATGTAAGAATGATATTTGTAAAATAAAATTTAACATTTAGTCTTAACTTAAATCTGTAATTGTGGCACTCGGCGCTATAGATTCGCCTCTCCCGAGAAAAGTCTAATAATAAAAAAAATAAAAAAAATTGAATTGTTAAATAAATGTGGAGATAAAACAAAAAAACAAAAGAAAAACACATTGTCTCATCTAAATCGGTCGCCCACTTTCTTTTTTTTTTCTCTTGGAGCGCTTGAGTTCTGTTTCGGAGCGCAAAGTTCGCGTAAGCATTTTCCCCATTTGTAAATAAATAATAAATTTATATAAAATACGAAGATTCAATTCATTCAATTCAATTTTTATTAGGTAGATAATATGGTACATTTATATTTTACAACTAGTATTTAAGAGTTTTAGGACAGCAATTCCTTTACAACTATAATCTATATAATGAAAATAGAACAATTTTAATGAATAATAAATAATAAATGATTAAGGGAAAACTACAAGAAAAAACCCTTATTTGAATCTTGAATACGGAGATACTTTTATAATTTCTGAGGGAAGTCAGTAGTAGGGATATAGCGGTTCTGGGACAATTTTCTGGCTCAAAAGCTCTTTTCTGTGTGAAAGCTCTATGTGAAGGTGTAGATGTGTGTGTTGTGTGGTGAGTGTTGATAGTGGTATGTGGTTCATGGGTGGTGGGTTCTTATGTGAGGTGTAAATAGTAGTATTTAGTGTATTTCTTATGAGTATTGATATTAATAGTGATATTTTGTGGTTGCGATTAATGGTTGTGGGTTCTTATGTGGGGTGGAAATAGTAGTATTGGTATTAATTGGGTATAGTTTGTAGTGTTCTTATCGCTGTAGTTGTTGGATTTTGTGCTTTTTTTGTAGGTGGTGTTGAGTATTGAGCTTTTTGTAGGTGGTGGTGAGTATTGCGGCTTGTGGTGATGTCGGTGCTTTTTGTTATGGGTTTATGTTTTTGCTAATGGATTTATGCTTAGATGGTGATATCAGTGCTTTTTGTCATTCATGGGTGGTGTGTCTTAACTGAGGTGGAAATAGTAGTATTTAGTATATTTCTTATGAGTATTAGTAGTAATTGGGTATAGTTTGTAGTGTTCTTATCGCTGTAGTTGTTTGTTTGGGCTAGTGATTAATCGTTATCAGCGTGGTGGATCCGTGGATTTTGTGCTTTTGATGCTCTTGGGTTTTTGCAGGTGGTGGTGATGAATGCTTTTATTGACTATTGGGCTTTTTCTATGTGGTGGTGAGTATTGGGGCTTGTGATGATATCGGTGCTTTTTTTTGTTATGGGTTTATGTTTTTGCTAATGGATTTATGCTTAGGTGGTGATATCGGGGCTGAATGGGTAGTGCTTTAGGCTTTTGTCTCGGTTGTAAGCTGTTAATTGTGGTAGAAATAAAAAACGTTGTCTGGGTTGTGCTTTTGGCTTTTGTCTCAGTTGTAAGCTGTTAATTGTGGTAGAAATAAAAAAAAACGTTGTCTGGGTAGTGCTTTAGGCTTTTGTCTCAGTTGTAAGCTGTTAATTGTGGTAGAAATAAAAAAACGTTGTCTTTGGTGTGCTTTTTAATCTTATTATCATTAAGCTGAGTAATATAAACGGGGATTTTGTTGTTTGTGGGTTTGTATGGGAAATGGGTTGTTTTTTAATCTTATTGTCATTAAGCTGAGTAATATATAAACGGGAATTTTGTTGTTTGTGGATTTGTATGGGAAATGGGGTGTTTTTGCTGGAACTTAAACTGACTTCCCCTAAGACGCAGAGCTAAGCTAGTTGACTTCACCTAAGACGCAGACCTAAGCCAGTATTCAAACGAACAATAACAAGGAGGAGGCGGGGGCCGGGGGCTTTTTTCTATTGAACTTTTTGTTGGGGGGTGTGTGTGTGTGTGTGTTTTTGATAATGGATTTGTGCTTAGGAGGTGAATGGTTTTGCTGCTAGTTGACTTCACCTAAGACGCAGACCTAAGCCAGTATTCAAACAGATGCATTAACAAGGCGGGGGCTTTTTGCTCTATGATATTGATGTTTTTTTTTGCTGGATCTTAGTGTTGTTATTAGTTGTTTCAATTTTGTTCGGGTGTGATTCATGATTGTTTGGCTTGTTGTGTTGTTAACAGTTGAGCAAATCTTTAGTGGGTCGTGGGTTTGTTATATCAGTAAGTGAATTATGTATTATTATTATTATGTATGTGTTTTTGCTGAAGCTTGGATTGTATGGAAATGATTTATCATCACAGTCGTCCGCAAAAATAGATCCACCTTGTTTTTACAGTTGGTTGGGAGGCCGGTGTGTGTATAACAGTTTGGTATTTTGAAATGGGTGGCTATTTTTGTTGATTCTTTGGTTTGGTTGTTATTATTAGTCATTAAGTAGAGTAATATGCTGAAGCTTGGATTGTATGGAAATGATTCATCATCGTCATGGAAATTTTTGGTGATTCTTTATAGCGATTCTGAGACACTTTTTGTATGGGAAAAAAAGCCATGCCCATATATGGTAATTCCGGAAGTGCTCCCCTAGGAAATGAGGTAATCGGAGGGGGGCGGATGATTCATGATCGTTGTCTTTGTGTGATAGATATTTTTTTAATTTTAAGTTGTGGATTTGTACTTGTTATCAATTGTTTTAATTTTGT
Organism: Microdon myrmicae; assembly: GCA_963931805.1. Taxonomy (NCBI): domain Eukaryota; kingdom Metazoa; phylum Arthropoda; class Insecta; order Diptera; family Syrphidae; genus Microdon; species Microdon myrmicae. The sequence continues at coordinate 88,769,025 of OZ007500.1, forward strand.
TCAGATGTGGTTCATGGATGTTTGGCTTGTTGTGTATTTGTTATCAGGTGTGTACATCTTCAGTGGGTTATGGATTTGTACTTGTTATCTCGGTAAGTGAATTATATATTAGGTTTGGGTGATTAGCGTTCAAGGTTAATTGTGTGACATGAGCAGATGGTATTTTTGAATTGGGTGTGTGAATAGGTGATAGGTGATTCATGATTGTTTGGCAGTGAATATATGGGCGTATGTTTTAGTTGTTTCTTAATATATAGACATTTTTTGTGATTCTATCTGCTTTTGGGTTTTGTTTCGGTTGTCGAGGGCTTTTTCAGTAAATCTAAGCTGATTCTTAATATTTTGGGCTTTTTGCTCTATACTGAAATGGTACCACTTGATAGTAAATCTATGTTGAAATGGACTTTTTTTGCTATATTGAATATGTGCTTTTTTGGGGATTGTCTGGGGTGCTAAAGGCTTTTTTATGAATATATTCACTTGGCAGTAAATCTATGCTGAAATATATATATAGAAATACGGGCTTTAAATTTGAAAAAAAGAAGAAAAAATCATCATCAAACCCAATATTCGACGTGGGATTAGATAGGAAATAAAAAAAAATCAACATCATCAACTGGTGAGTTACCTTATTTATATATTAATTGTTATTCCTTTTTTGACGAGGTGCTAGTATTTATTTTTGTGTATTGTATCGTGAGTCTAGCAATAATAATAATAATAATCCCGATGTTTTTGCTATTGCTGTATAATGTATGGAAATGGTTCATCATCATCGTCGTCGTTATCAGTTGTGTATATGAATAGGTGACAGGTGATTCATGATCGTTTGACTTGTTGTGCTGTTATCATTTGTAGTAAAATAGAGGCGTGTTATCAGTAGTTGTTCGTGGATTTATATGGAAGTGATTCATTGCCGTTTGGGATTCTTTCTTATCTCAGTATGTGAATTAAGTCTTAGGGTTGGATGATCAGCGTACAAGGTTAAAGTTTGGAGTAGGTTAATTGTATGACATGGTTGGTCGGCGATTTGTCTGGAAGTTGAGGACTCTTTTATATATTATTATTAGTCATTGAGCTGAGTAATATATATAGAAATTTTTGTTGTTCGAGGGATATGGTATGGAAGTGATGATATAAGACTTAGATTTGGATGATCACAGCGTTCAAGGTTAAAGTTTGGGGATAGGTTAATTGTATGGAAGTCATTCGTAGTCATTTGACGTCGTGGTTTTTGGGATTCTTTCTTATCTCAGCATGTGAATTAAGTCTTAGGTTTGGATGATCAGAGTTATTTTTTAATCTGTATTTATTGGTATATTGTTCGAATGTTTTTATTATTATCTAGTGTGGTTATATTAGGCTGTTGTTGTTGCTGTATTTAGTTTATTGTTATAATGATGTTATGTTTTATTGTTCAAAGTTTTGAGATCTTTTGGGATTCTTTCTTATCTCAGCATGTGAATTAAGTCTTAGGTTTGGATGATCAGAGTTATTTTCTAATCTGTATTTATTGGTATATTGTTCGAATGTTTTTATTATTATCTAGTGTGGTTATATTAGGCTGTTGTTGTTGCTGTATTTAGTTTATTGTTATAATGATGTTATGTTTTATTGTTCAAAGTTTTGAGATCTTTTGAAAGTTCTTTGTTTGCTTATAATCATATGGGGTATTTTTGAAAAGCACAGGCAGTTTTTATATGGATATATTAGTATGGATAGACTTTTTTTAGCGCTACAATGTTGTTAATAGCGAATATATTATTATTAGTCATTGAGCTGAGTATTATAAGGGAATTTTTTTGTAGCTTGTTGTTATATTAATTATGTGTGTATGTATGTGTGTGTATTGATGGACAAATATCTGAATTTCACCTGTTGAGCTGTTGTCAGTTGTACACATCTTCGGTTGTAGTGGAGGTGTTGTTAGCATTAGTTGTTCGCGGATTTATATGGAAGTGATGAATTAAGTCTTAGGTTTGGGTGATCAGCATTCAAGGTTAAAGTTTGGGGCTAAGTTAATTGTGTGGCATAGTTGTTCGTGGATTTGTATGGAAGTGATTCATTATCGTTTAGCGTAGTGGTTTGGAATTCTTTCTTATCTCAGTATGTGAATTAAGTCTTAGGTTTCAATGATCAACGTTCAAGGGTATAGTTTATAATTATGTGTATGTATCGACGTCAGGAGAGAAAGAGAAAAAGAGAGAAAGAGAGAGCAAGAGAGAGAAAGAGAGTATATTGGTGGACGAATGAGATGTGTGTATGCGTAATAATGAATGAATTTCGGTATAGATAAGGCCATCTTGACTAGCTAGAAATCATTGTGTCACTAAACCATTAAAGAAAAACACTAAAAGGTTCCATTGTGGTATATATTTGGCTGAGCAGGAAAATTGTTGCCATAGGATTAAAACAAAAAAAAAAATCAACAACAAAAACGGTAAGTTAACACCTATCATGAACCATTTTTAGGATTTCTAATTTATTTCTTCAAATGTTATGTATTAGATTCGAGGGATTTTTATCATCGAGACAGCTGTTGTTTTTTTCTGAAAGCGTAACAAAGCAAAAGAATTAACAGTAAATTTTTCATTACTTTTTTAGAGAAATATGTCTGCTAACGAGGTCAACACCAGCAACAACTACAATATTAACAATAATAATGTCAGAAAAAGACTGAGGCAATTTTTGGAGGAACGCCAACAACAACAACAACAACAACAACCTGCAAAGAAATTAAAACAACAGATCTATAAAAGATGCTTGTTTTGTGATGAGGATGTTGAGGGACGGCTTTGGGTCCAACATCATAGAAAAAATACCCACAAAGCAAACGCCCAACAAGCTCTTAATGAAAACGTCTCCTTAATAGCAAGCGCATTCCAAAACCGTATCAAAATATTTGCCATTACCAACAAAGATGAGAGTATGGTAAATGTGAATACGTTATTTGAAAAAAATATTCCATTGATTAACGAGTTACTACAAGATGAATTGAAAGTTTTGAAAGCTTTTAAATTTAGTATGGAGCTTTTTGCTAACTTTGCGAAACTACCCAAAGAATGTGAAGAGACAATGCAAATAGATATAAAAAGCATGCAAACTAAAATGTACACGATTGCGAAAGAGGAAGACATAAGAGAAAATTTGAGCACGGCAATTGAAATTATCAAGGCAAAATTGGAAGAGTTCCAAGAAAAAGATAGCGGATGGGCGTTGGCAGCATTTCAGAGGATCGAAATTAACATCAACAAATACGAGCCATTTCGAGCTTGATAGATAAGGGCCGATATAATAAATCTTTTAAAGAACTTGTAGCTGTATCAAACAAGAATAAATAAAATGTATTTATGTATTAAAATTAATTGATGTTTTTTCCCTTTGGCTAATTTTGTGGGCAAATTATTCGAATATTGGTCATTCATTTTCCCCCCATGAGTCTTAGAGTATCAAATATAACCCCACCAATATATGTGAATTTTCGGCTGTAAGTTGCTTCTTAATGTATGGGAAATGTTTTGTTGATTCTATCTGCTTTTGCCTTATGTCTCAATACTTGACATGGTTTGTGCTTTTGCTACTGGTTTGTGTCTTTGATCTCTAAACTTTCATCGCTTTCTGCTAATGGTTTGTGTTTTTGATCCCTAATGGTTCTTGTTTTGACTTCTATAGAACAATTTTCTAAGTACAAATGATTATTCAAGTCCACATAGAACATAAAAATGATCTGTTATCAAAAAAAAACATGTGGGGGTGCTTGCCCGATCCCATGACCTTGGATGCTATATCAAATTCTTGATGTCTAAGTGTTTTTAATGAGTCTCCATTATTCTTATCTTACCTATATGAATAAAACCGCTGATCATTGTTCTTTAAACATTAAAATTAATTGAGGCCATTTTTTTTTCCATGAGTCTTGGAGGATCAAATATAGTCCACCATAACATCATATGATAAGACCTGCTTACAGCATTGAAGAGTTATCAGAGAGGGATAGTTATAATACAGCCTGTTTGCAACCGCCCTGTTTGAACAAACCGCCCTGTTTGGAACCACCCTGCTTGAAGAAACAGCCTGTTTGGAGCCGCCCTGTTTGAAGAGACAGCCTGTTTGGAATCGCCCTGTTTGGAATCGCCCTGTTTGGAATCGCCCTGTTTGAAGAAACCGACCTGCTTGGAATCGCCCTGTTTGAAAAGACAGCCTGTTTGGAATCGCCCTGTTTGGAATCGCCCTGTTTAAAGAAACCGCCTGTTTGGAACCGCCCTGTTTAAAGAAACCGCCTGTTTGGAATCGACCTGTTTGGAACCGCCTGTTTATAATACAGCCGATACATAGAGATCTGTTTACTGCTTTGATTCGATGCGGCATCAGAGAGGGGAGGTTATAATACAGTCAGTATGTCTTTGAATGCAAACCATCTAATGGGTACGATGACGCATATTTCCTTGGGTTAGGTGTGATAGAACTTTATGTGTTACTAATCGTTCGCCAGCTCAAACAAGTTCGGGATTCCTTTTGATCGTTCGCCAGCTCAAACAAGTTCGGGATTCCTTTTGATATTACAGAGGAAATTTAGTTATTCGACTATCTAGATGATTTTAGCAAAGGTCGTTCTATGAGTTCCGCCAGGTCTGTGTCTTATGCGTAATCAGTTTTTGGCGAGGAGATCTCAAGAATTCTTCTTAGTTATTCGGCTATCTGGATAATTTTAGCAAAGGTCGTTCTATGAGTCCAGCCAGGTCTGGGTCTTAAGGTCATGGGATCGGGCAAGCACCCCCACATGTTTTTTTTGATAACAGATCATTTTTATGTTCTATGTGGACTTGAATAATCATTTGTACTTAGAAAATTGTTCTATAGAAGTCAAAACAAGAACCATTAGGGATCAAAAACACAAACCATTAGCAGAAAGCGATGAAAGTTTAGAGATCAAAGACACAAACCAGTAGCAAAAGCACAAACCATGTCAAGTATTGAGACATAAGGCAAAAGCAGATAGAATCAACAAAACATTTCCCATACATTAAGAAGCAACTTACAGCCGAAAATTCACATATATTGGTGGGGTTATATTTGATACTCTAAGACTCATGGGGGGAAAATGAATGACCAATATTCGAATAATTTGCCCACAAAATTAGCCAAAGGGAAAAAACATCAATTAATTTTAATACATAAATACATTTTATTTATTCTTGTTTGATACAGCTACAAGTTCTTTAAAAGATTTATTATATCGGCCCTTATCTATCAAGCTCGAAATGGCTCGTATTTGTTGATGTTAATTTCGATCCTCTGAAATGCTGCCAACGCCCATCCGCTATCTTTTTCTTGGAACTCTTCCAATTTTGCCTTGATAATTTCAATTGCCGTGCTCAAATTTTCTCTTATGTCTTCCTCTTTCGCAATCGTGTACATTTTAGTTTGCATGCTTTTTATATCTATTTGCATTGTCTCTTCACATTCTTTGGGTAGTTTCGCAAAGTTAGCAAAAAGCTCCATACTAAATTTAAAAGCTTTCAAAACTTTCAATTCATCTTGTAGTAACTCGTTAATCAATGGAATATTTTTTTCAAATAACGTATTCACATTTACCATACTCTCATCTTTGTTGGTAATGGCAAATATTTTGATACGGTTTTGGAATGCGCTTGCTATTAAGGAGACGTTTTCATTAAGAGCTTGTTGGGCGTTTGCTTTGTGGGTATTTTTTCTATGATGTTGGACCCAAAGCCGTCCCTCAACATCCTCATCACAAAACAAGCATCTTTTATAGATCTGTTGTTTTAATTTCTTTGCAGGTTGTTGTTGTTGTTGTTGTTGTTGGCGTTCCTCCAAAAATTGCCTCAGTCTTTTTCTGACATTATTATTGTTAATATTGTAGTTGTTGCTGGTGTTGACCTCGTTAGCAGACATATTTCTCTAAAAAAGTAATGAAAAATTTACTGTTAATTCTTTTGCTTTGTTACGCTTTCAGAAAAAAACAACAGCTGTCTCGATGATAAAAATCCCTCGAATCTAATACATAACATTTGAAGAAATAAATTAGAAATCCTAAAAATGGTTCATGATAGGTGTTAACTTACCGTTTTTGTTGTTGATTTTTTTTTTTTGTTTTAATCCTATGGCAACAATTTTCCTGCTCAGCCAAATATATACCACAATGGAACCTTTTAGTGTTTTTCTTTAATGGTTTAGTGACACAATGATTTCTAGCTAGTCAAGATGGCCTTATCTATACCGAAATTCATTCATTATTACGCATACACACATCTCATTCGTCCACCAATATACTCTCTTTCTCTCTCTTGCTCTCTCTTTCTCTCTTTTTCTCTTTCTCTCCTGACGTCGATACATACACATAATTATAAACTATACCCTTGAACGTTGATCATTGAAACCTAAGACTTAATTCACATACTGAGATAAGAAAGAATTCCAAACCACTACGCTAAACGATAATGAATCACTTCCATACAAATCCACGAACAACTATGCCACACAATTAACTTAGCCCCAAACTTTAACCTTGAATGCTGATCACCCAAACCTAAGACTTAATTCATCACTTCCATATAAATCCGCGAACAACTAATGCTAACAACACCTCCACTACAACCGAAGATGTGTACAACTGACAACAGCTCAACAGGTGAAATTCAGATATTTGTCCATCAATACACACACATACATACACACATAATTAATATAACAACAAGCTACAAAAAAATTCCCTTATAATACTCAGCTCAATGACTAATAATAATATATTCGCTATTAACAACATTGTAGCGCTAAAAAAAGTCTATCCATACTAATATATCCATATAAAAACTGCCTGTGCTTTTCAAAAATACCCCATATGATTATAAGCAAACAAAGAACTTTCAAAAGATCTC